>JASVER010000057.1:3585647-3673698 GCA_030449065.1 Oceanodroma leucorhoa | reverse complement strand
GAGGGGTCCCACAGATGAGGGGACCCGTGGGTGAGCGTGACCCAGGGGTGAGGGGTCCCACAGATGAGGGGACCTGTGGGCAAGCGTGACCCATGAGCAAGGGGTCCCACAGATGAGGGGACCTGTGGGCAAGCGTGACCCATGAGCAAGGGGTCCCACAGGCGAGGGGATGCGTGGGTGAGTGTGACCCATGAACATGGGGACCCGTGGGTGAGCGTGACCCACGAGCAAGGGGGGCCACGGACGAGGGGACCCGTGGGCAAGTGTGACCCACGAGAAGGGGGGCCACAGACGAGGGGACCCGTGGGCGAGTGTGACCCACGAGCAAGGGGTCCCGCAGGTGAGGGGACCCGCGGGCGAGTGGGACCCCGGGGCGCGCACAGCCCGCGGGCGAGGGGCGGCGGGGCCGGGGCCGTGGCGGGGGCTGCGGCGGGGCCGCGGCGGGGGCGGGGGAGGTCCGGCGGAGCAGCCCGGCCGCCGTTCGCCCTCAGCTCCCCGCGGGCGGGCGGAGGAAATGACTCGCATTCCTGCAGCCGGAGCCTCTCGCACTTCTCCGGCACCAACTCATCCCCCGAGCGCAACAAGCAGCCGCGCCGGCCCCACGCCACCCCACGCCGGGCCCACCCGCGGCAGCCCCGGGATGGCCCCGCCGGGCCGGGAGCGCGGCAGCTCCACCGAGCTGAGCCTAACCGAGCCGGGCCGGGCTAAGCTGGGCCGGGCTAAGCCGGGCCGGGAGCGCGGTGCGGGGCGCCGGGCACGCACCTACCTGCGGCTCCGGGGACCGCGCTGCCTGCCGAGCCCTGCCGAGCCCTGCCGTGCCGAGCCGAGCCGTGCCGAGCCGAGCCGAGCCTAGCGGAGCCGTGCCCAGCCCAGCCCAGCCCAGCCCGCCGCCCCCGCCCCTTCCCGGGCCGCACCGCCCCGAGCGGCACCGGCACCGCCTCCCGCCGGAGCGCGGTCCCCGGGACGGGGAGGGAGGGGGGAACCGGGCAGCCCCGGGCGGGAGGGCAGCCCCGGGGACGGGACCCGAGCAGCCCCGGAGGGACCCGACTAACCCGGCGAGGGGACCCCGAGCATTTGCCCCGGAGGGGGCGCGGGATGTCAGGCATCCCCCCTGGTCCCGGGGGTCCCGTGTTCCCTTGGGGAACACGAACCTGCCCTGGAAGGGACCCGAGCATCCCCTGGGGAGGGCACACGGGCACCGTCCCTGGGGGACTTGAGCATTTCCCGGGAGGGGACCCAAGCCCCCCTAGAGAATATACGGTCCCCAGAGGGTATACCCACCCCAACATACCGGGGGAGAGGAGCTGAGCATCCTGCTCGGGGACCTGGGCATCTCTCGGGGAGGGGACTCACACGTCCCCTGTGGGGACCCAAGCATCCCTGGGGAGGGGAGCCCACCCCTGCAMCCAGCCCAGTATCCCCAGCCCTGGCTGTGCCACTGACATACTAAGCCAGTACTTAGGAGTCGGGTTGAGGCAGGAGCAGAATTAGGACCAAACCCTGTTCCTCTTAAAGCCTCCACTGATGTCCTGGCAGTTGGGTCAAAGGTGAGTTGGGCTCATTCGTGTGATGGCCAGCGGCCGCTCAGCGCACGGAACAGAGCTAATGCACACAGGGGTCTCTCTCCATAGGTGMCCCAGGACGGGAATAGCAGCAGCAGCAGCAGAAGCACTATAAATTAGCAGCAAAGCATCTCCGAGCTGCTCCTTCTTCAGAAGTGCCATCTGGTGAGATTGTTTTTGGAGTAGTTATTTATTCCTCACTTTTAAGTGTCTATAGGCATTTTTTGGGATGACCTGCGAGGCCGGCTCAGCCCCCGCAGTCTCTACAAGGCTCCGGGAGAGAACAACCGCTTGTTCCTAGACCTAAATAAAGAGCAGTTCTGCTGCGAATACCCTGACACTCGTTTCTGAAATCTGTTTGCAGCTCAACGGATCGTGCTGGGTAATTACATTATGCGAGTGCGCGGTACCGGCAGTGGGAATCCAACGTGCTGCTCTCCTTATGGAAAAAAACAGCCTGGCTTTCGGCAGAGCTGGGGCTGGAAAACCCTCGGCTTTGGGCTCGCTCTTGTGCTCTTATCCATGCCATGTGAAATTCGGACAGCGTTTCCACCCAGCCACTCACTTGCCACTGCTTGCGTCGTGCCGCGTTGCCGTGAAGCCACCCRTGCCGAATGCTACCACAGCCAAGGGCACGGGCAGCATCGTGGCTGAGCAGGGACCACTACCCCAGCCAGAAATGTCTTTTTTTTCCCCAAAATTCACTCTGGAAACACCCCTCTGGCAGATAACACAGGGGGATAGCCAGGTAGGGGCCAGGCACGTGGCAGAGCTGCCGTTCAGCTCATTTAATCCAACTCATAAAACATTTTAGGGGTCGGAGAGGGCGCAAGCGGGACGCGGCCCCATCGCTTTTGTGTGTTGCTGAGGAGGATGAGTCAGTCCTGCTGACCGTGTCCTGCACGGCCCCTGCCCCATCGCTCGCACCCCCCCGGCCTCATGTAATACAGAAATACAGTAACGCAGCTCCTGCCTTGCCGCAGAGGCTAAATAAAGCAGCAGGAAGAGCTCTTGAATACCAGCAAGGCGATATATAAACATGTACGTGGATGGCACGTATGCTAATGCTGTTATATAGCCCAAGAGAAATGCCGTGCCTCATATCGACGTGAGATGCTCTCATGGCCGGAGGAGAGTCTCTGGGAAAAGCCACGCTCGGCATGAGCCGCCCCAGGCTCCGACATGGGGAGAGCTCGGAAAGATGGACGTCAGCCAGTGTCCGGTCTGCCTCTCCTCTTTGTGAAAGGAAAAGCCCAAAGACTCCGGTGACATTTTTCTTTAACAATTCTGGAATTAATCTTGTTCAAAATCCCAAGAAGCGGAAACACAGATGGAAAATGTAATAAATGGAACTCTTTTTTTTTTTTTTTTTTTGGACAAGGTTTAACTGAGCTAATTGCATTGCTAGGCGTATCTCACAAAAAAAAAAAAAAAGGTGTTGTGGTTATAACTGAAAATACCATTCACATAAAATACACAGATTTTTCTTGCACTAGMTATATTTATATTAAGAGGATGGGAAATAGCAGCTGTTCACTGCGATCCTGCATTATCACCAGCCGAGTATCTTCCATCCCAGCATTTCAATAACCGCATTGTTCCTGGCAGGGATTGTCACACAGACGTGCRAGCTCTCTTATCTCATACGTGGTTTCTCTCTGATTTTGCTAGTGGGATAAAATTTATAAACAAAGCAACAGAGTAACAACTAAATCCAGCCRGGTCTCAGCATCCCGCTCCCTTTCCCAAGGGCTGACGCTTACGGGGATCATGTGCAAATCCCCTGGGGCTGCGCCGACCCAAGGCGCGCTCGCTGTCGGTGCTCAGCATCCACCCCGGGTGATTTTTAGGATGTCCTGCTAGGAAAATTTACCCTGGATCGGCAGCCCGGGGACCTCGGTGTYCACCTGCGATGCTCGGCTTTCAGGAGCCTTGTGGGGTGCGTTTGGGGACAGGGGTGTCACCACTGCTCGATGACACTTGGCATGGCATCAGGGCCCTGGCTCTGGCTGCAGCTGGGGTTTAGAAATTCTTCCCTGAACCAGATAGGAAAACAAATCCCAGCTACTGCGGACAGGCTGTGCTTGGGCTCCGGATGGTTTCTCAGCCCATAAGGGGAAGAAAATAAATAAAGAAACCCCGGCGCAGAGCCACAACAGCCGGCGCGTTGCTATAAACTCCAGCGAGGAGCTGGACCCTGCTCCGTTTCTTGCATTTCACGGGGGATTTCCAAGGAAGCTCTTCCTTCCCTCCCCATCCAGGCTGGGGCAGACTCGTCCTCCAACCCGGCACGGGAGCAACYGGGACGGAGGGACCCGCGTTTGCTGGGTCCTTTAGGAGAATGCCGACTGATTTTGTATTTTGCCCAAAATACCCACTTCATGGAGACATACTCAAACCTACATTTTAATTGGGTTTATGATTAAGCATCTGGGCACGCATCAGGACCTGTCCTCAGGGTTTTTGCCCCAATGCTGCCGCACTTTGCTATTTGCCTGGGTGTACCCACCTGGGGTAGCAACCCCCCAACAGCCTCAACCCCATCCAGCCCAGTCCATCCCAGTTGAACCGCCAGCAAGCTGGGAAAGCCGGTACCCAGCGTGCAGCAGCCAGCACCGGATGGTGCCAAGCGTCCTCAGCCGGCCCCAGGGAAAGGGGGAGCTTCCCGGGGGGTGGCCCGGGGACACCCCAGCTCAGTGTCAGGAGGAGGGGGGCACCGGACCCACCAGATGAGTCTTCCAGCGTGTCAGGGTGGCCGGCGGTGGCACGCAGCCATCGGTGCCGGGGAAGGAATGCCAGCAATGCAGAACCACCCCCGGCTCCCCGGCCATCCCGCACACCGGGGACCCGGAGGGTGCTGGCGGAGGGGGAGTGTGTTAGTATATTTAAATGGAACCCCAAATCTCCCTCTCTATTTACCCTGATAGCCTCTCTCTTTGCCTGGGAAGTCAGCAAGGATGAAAATAAAAAGGGGTTTAATGAGATCTAAGTCAAACAGGGCTGGAAAGAGAGAAAATTCAGCCTGAATACACAAGTACTGGAAACATCAGGAAAATCCAAGCGGCGGGGAGGCATCCCCCTCCACTTGCCGCTCCGCCAGTAGTGCTGATACGGTATATTCCGCTAATCTACGCCACAGTATTTACAGCTGCCTATAACCCAGGATCCTCTTTAACATCAAGTCGCAGCAGCCGGATGCGATTAGAGCCTGTGAGATTCCTCGGGATGGCTGGATGGAAAGGCAGGATCGCCTCCCCCCACCGGACCCYCGTCTCCTTGCCCGGCCCAGGACCCCAAGTTGGGTTTTATTACCAAGTTATTGATAAACCTGGGATGAGATGGTGTGAGACTTGCCACGGGGCAGGTCTGGCTTTGCTGCAGCCCCCCCGGCCCCAYTGCACGGTGAAACACAGGCTGCACTCAGCATTTCTGCAGCCCCCCGGTAGAAAAGCCCATGCCCCCCATCCCGTCTCTGCTCCCCCATCTGTTCCCTTTTCCGGGACCTTAAGGGGCTTTTTGAGGCTCTGGGCCTGGGGGTTATTCCCAGGGTTTGCTCTCGGCCTGCCCGAGCTGCCGAAAACCCGTGGAAATGTGTTATAAAGCAGGAGAGGCAGCGGCTGGCTGGGGAGGAAAGATCACAGAAGCCGGGGAATATTTTTAGCCTGTCTATGTGCCCACTCGCCGGCATCCCTCGGAGAGCTTCAGAGCCGCCCCGCTGACTTCAATCACATCTGACGGAGGGRCAGACATCTCAGGGCTGCTCCTGTCCCCCAAAACAGGAGAGAAACCCCAGTGAGGGCCCCCCCCAGGGGGGGTTGCCAGCAGCCCCAACGSTACGAGACATCAGAGAATCCACACTAGCACGGTGGGGTGGGAGGAAAACCAGTCTGTGAACTTCTCTGCTGAAAAATAATTGCCATTTGTGCAATTTAGGTGGTGAAAGCCTGCAGGACCCACCAAGGTCCCCTGCAGAGGAGGGGGGCACGGGAGGTTCATCCCCCCCCCGGCAGCCCGGCGATCCGGCTCCCTGCTTAGCACTCACCGGCGTGGACGTGCTTTCCATCGCAGCCCTTGGCCAGCGGGTTTTGATTACGAGCTTGCAGAAGCCACCTAACCTCTCCGCGGGGCAACCTCCGGGAACGAACTTTTACAAAGCTGCACGTTTCGCTGCAAACCTGATCCGGGAGCAGAGGGAAGGGGAAAGCGTTGCTCCGGGATAAAGCCGGGATAAGGGGCCAGCGCCGAGCGGGGTGGGGGAGTGGGGCTGGGCTTGCTCTGTCCCTGTGCAAACTGCAGGGACATCAGGAATGAATTGTGCACGAGAGGTCATGGACCGGCCTCCCATTTGTACTGGGGGAACTGGACATACTCCAAGGCGCTTTCTCTGCCGGAGCGACTCCAGTTGCACCCTCATGCAGATTAGGCTCTCCCCATAAATATATTTAAACCAGCCACAGCTCCAGTGCAGGAGGACACGAAAGGCCCCGTTGCACGGGGCAGCGTGGGCTCAGCTTCGCCTCCATCCCCAGCGCCGTGCCCCGGGGCTGCCCCAGCACGCCRGGGAGATGCTTTTCTTTGCACGACRTGGTTT
This sequence comes from Oceanodroma leucorhoa, assembly GCA_030449065.1. Lineage (NCBI taxonomy): Eukaryota > Metazoa > Chordata > Aves > Procellariiformes > Oceanodroma > Oceanodroma leucorhoa. The sequence continues at coordinate 3,667,545 of JASVER010000057.1, read as the reverse complement.
AAAACAACCCGCAGCTGCCTGTTGCCAGCGCAGGTTTCAGGCACGCTTTGCAAGGTGGATGATGCTGTTTGTATCCCCTGGGCAGCCGGGGGGTGCAGGCGGGCACCTCTTTGCCCAGGAAAACAGGACTCCGACCTCGCGCTTCGTAAACACGCAGGATTACAGCAGGGAAATGCCAGCTCAAGCCACCATCCCCCTTTGCCCCAGCACCGTCCCCCTGCCTCTGCCAGCCCCAGGGACAAAGCAYCCCAGGGAGCCCGAGGCAGTGAGGAGCTTGGCCGTGGCCCGATGTATCCGTCACCCATCTATCAATAATTTACTGCCGCTGTGAAGTGCTGTTTGTGCTGCCGGGGCTTCCCAGTGGCCCCAGCCAAGGTCAGCGCTCCGCTTGGCCGGGGGACAGACAGACGCCAAGGGGGAGGGGGGCCGGGAGCCCGCACGGTGTCGATGGGCACAAAACGGGCAAAGCAGAGCCCCCTTGCACCCCATCATGTGCGATGGGCTCATCCTGAGCATCCCTCCTCCTTCCATGCTCGGGTAGCGCCTAACCCCGCTCTTACACCCCGAGGGGTTACGGGGCTGGTGCAAACAGCCCTTGCCAGGGCTCTGCGTCACGGGGGGGATGAAAACCCCCTTTCTGGAGCTGGGGCTGGGAATTGCTCCCCGCTGGGGTCACTGACACAGCGGCTGTCACAGTCTAAAACCGTCCCCGCCAGCACTGGCRGCTGCGAGGCACTGGGGTGTCGGGACTGGACCGAACCAGGCACCTTGCACAAACAGTTCCAAAGGTGCCGGCGGTGCAGGGCAATTATTTGTGCAATTACTCTGCTTTTTGAAGCAGCCGCGGCATCCTTTAAATGCCTGACCAAATGCAAATTGATTTTTCAGAAACGGACTGAGCAGGCCTCCACGAGGATCCATAGCTTGGCTAATATTTATCTAATGGGCTCTCACGAATAGCTTGTTAATCCCTTTGTATTTAATTAACGGCACGCAGGACCCAGCCTGCTGCAGTCGAGCTCCCCAGGCACGTTGCTGGGGTCCCTGCAGCCCCGCATCCCTTCGCTCTGGCCACCTCCTCTTTTCTCCCCCCTCCACCCGGTGCCTCTCCTTCCCCCCTCCCACGCTCCATCCCACCCCCACCTGCACCCCAAGGAGATCCCTCTCTGCTCCATCACCCCCAGGGGCCAAAAAAGCCATTTGCATGGTGCATGGTGAACCAGCACCGGGCACCAGCTCAGAAACAACCGCGGGCTTTGCTGAGCTGTTTGCACCCCGGGCCGGTTCCCCGGGACATCTCACCGGAGATGTGTCACCACCAAGCGCACCAGCACCCGTGGGGGAGGCTGGAGGGGGGCACCGTGTCTGGCCCCCCATCCAGGAAAGGCTTAAAACCCCACAGCTTTAGGCATTGATTGCAAATATCTCACCTCTGTTGCAGCAAATGCTTTATTTACCTATTTATTTACTTATTTAGCCGTGAATTAAAATCGGAGGCTCAAGAGCATCCTTGTAAACCTATGACAAGTGAGCAAATGCATTGGAGGGGTTGCAAAACCGCGGTGCATTATTTCAGTGTATTTGCCGAGGCAGTATTTTGGGTTGCTCCTTTTGCAGGGAATGCATGTGCATATGCATGTGTATATGTGTACGTACATATATATATGTACGCACACATACATATATATATATATATATAAAGCCCAGGGAACTCAGCATTTCCCCAGCGCCTGCAGCTGCCACCTCCCCTGCCAACGCCTGCATCACTCTATTTTGCAGGCAGCTCGTGCCCACCACCATGACCAGCCCGTGGGCTCCCCAAACCCCCAGCTTTGGGGTACCCCCCCTCCAGTGCAAAGGGGTGTTTTGCGGTGCAAGGGGGGGGGTCACAGCCCCATCAGAGGCGAGCGGGGTGGCTGGGGTGCTGCTTCGGGGACAATCTCGCTCTTTCAATTACCGRCTGCCAAATTTCTCGGCGTGATGCTGCCGCCAGACCATCGCCCGGCGCGAAGGCAGAGGGTGCCTGAGATCAGAGCAGCTCTTCCAGCACCCGCTGCCCTCCTTCCCTTCTCTGCAGCACCAGCGGCGGAGAAACGTGCCGGTTTGTTTTGGTTTTAAGGGCAATTTTCAGTGGAAACGTTTCCCAGACACGCCATTTCCCCGGGAAGCGGCAGCTGTGCAGTCTCCGGCCGGCTGCGGGTTTCCCCTGCCAGCTCGCACATGCGACTCCCAATTAATCGCCCGAAGAAAAGAACATGTTTAAATGGTGAGTCAGGCGCAGGCACGGCCCCGCGCCAAAACGATCAACCCCAGCTTTCCACCCACGGCGGTTATTCTGCCCCAAAGAGCACGTACCCCTCGGGAAGCCAGTGAAGCCCCCGCCGCGAGGCATGGGCAGGCAGGCGCAGGCAGGGCAGGCAGGGCTTGGGCAGAGCGCTGCCTCTCAGAGCCCCGCCGGATTYAAATTTGCTGGAAAAATTGGCCCCGAAATGACATCATCTCCCCTCCCGTCTGGGGTGCATGGGGTCCCCGGGTGGGTCAGGGGGACACCGAGGCCGGGTTGGGCTCGGGGATGTGCTGGGGACCAGCCTGCTGGGGGAGGACCAGATGTTTTCCATCCCGGATTCCTCCAGCATCGGCTGATGTGGATGGGAGGCCCCGGGGTGAATGCAGTGCCCAGGCCACCCACCGCTGGGTGCTGTGGGTGCTCTGGGATCACGCGGATGGAGGAGCGGACCCGATGCTGATCCCCCAACCCAGGGTCCTACATCTCCAGGAGGGAGTTTGCTCGGTTTTCAGACCCCTGAGAACCCCCCTCCCCGGGGTCCCCCGGTCACCCCTGGGCTGGCAGAAGCTGGGGTGCTCAGCAGGAGCCCAGGCTCTGGTTTCATTAAAGCAAACTGGGAGGGAAAGAGCCGGCTCACCCTTCCCCGAGGCTGCGTCTGGGAACCGACGTGGGGTGGGAGGGAGGAACCACGGCTTTGGGGACCCAGCTGGGCCACCCCAAAAATGCTCCAGCCCCTTGCCACCCCGGCAGCCCCTCTACCCCTTTTTTGGGGTCCCACCCCAGCAGTGGGTGCTGCAGCCCGCGCCTACGTGCCCGGTGGAGGGGGTATTTGCACCGCAGCACCCATGCCCCTGGGCAGGGCATTATCGGTGCAAGCCCCGATCAGCAAAACCCCGATCCTCTCTCAGGCRTGCTCAGGTTTTCATGACACCCTAAAAATCCCCAGGAGGTTTTGGGGCTGCAGGTTCCCACCGTAAACGCCCTGTGGCAGCAGCAGGAGCCGGCACCACGCCGCTGGCCCGGGCGCTCTCCACTTTGCAAACCCGAGCTGTTTATGAGCTATATGAGCGCAATAAAGCAAAAGCAGCTGTGGCTACTACCTCCTTTTATGTGATTTTTTTTTTTTTTGCCTTCCCCCCTCCTCTGAATTTTTATGATCCAGATATAAAGCCCTGGGAAATACAGGTTTAGAGTAGAGCGCTGACACCCGTTGATGCAGGGGCATGAAATGCTGTGCCCTGACTCTCATCCATCCCGGGAGCTGGAGGTAGGGATGAGGATTACGGCGGTTTCCACCGTGCCAGCGTGCACAGAGCCTCCGYGCCCCAGGGCACTTATTTCCAATGATTTTTTTTTTTTTTAAGAAAATATTAAAAATAAAGTACCTGGAAGCCAGTGATGGGCAGCGGGGGAGAAATCCCAGGTGTTTCTCGTTCGGCCCTTCTATGGCTCGTGTTTGTACAACACTGCCCCATGCCAACATTTCTTTGCCCAAGGCCTTACCCTGACAAAGGCGAAGGGGTGAAGGATGCTGCGGGAATCCCAGGAAAGGACTGGGAAATAGTACTGTCACCCCCACCGAAACCCTGCTTTCAGCACCGGTGCCGGCTCCGATTGCTTTGTCAGCACTTGYTGTGTTTAGGATTAGTGTATTTTTGCTCTTTTTGGCTTTTGGAGAAGCGCTCTCAGCTTTGGAGCTGCGAGCAGGAGGAGAAAGTTAATATTAAAGCATTGCCAGCCGGCATGGGATAACCCTGCTATGCTGGGGCAGGGGTGGCCGGTGGCTAAAGCCACATCCCCGGGGCCAGGGACACCCTCGGGGAGCRACTGCAGGAGGGGGTTTGCTCCCACCAAGCACCCAGCGAGCCRGGCCAGGGGCTGTGGCTTGGCAGGGGAAAGCATGCTGGAATATAGATATATTTTTTCCAAGTATAGCAGAAAAACAGGGTTAAGCTGATTTCCCCTCTGTCCTTCGCATCCCCGGCTGTGGCAAAGCTGCTGTTTTCTCCCCCAGTGCTGCTTGGCCCCGGGACTGGGCTGGCTGCAAGTGGCACCGTGGGGATCTGGGCAGCCCGGCTGGGACATTGGCTCTGCCCCCAGCACCTGCCCTCTTGCAGCTGTGAAATATCGGAGCTTTTCTAACTCAGCTGAGCAGGTTCCTAAAATCTGCTGGGAACCTGCCYGGGTTGTGGGTGCGTACCCCCACGGGCGAGCTCAGCTCTCCCGATGCTCCCCCTCCACGATCCCGGTGCTGTCCCCTCCAGCGCAGGGCAGAGGGACCAGGGTCCCTCTGCGTTATCCCACCCAATAACCCGCATCCCAGCTGACCCACGCACTCCRTCCTGCTCCAAAGCACAGAGCAAGCGGCATGGATGCTTCCTTCAGCTTCGGTCATGCTTGTCTCTGGCACAGGGCACCCGCTTTGCACCTTTTTACACCCTCCCCTGTGCAAACGTAGCCCTTAGACCCCTCGCTCTGATGGGGTTCATTCATTTCGGCGCTTTACAGGAGAAGGGGGTGCCCCCAAGCACAGGCACCCTGGCTAACCGAGCCCCCCCGCGCCGGTTCCCCCCAGTTTACACACCTCCTGCCCTTGCATTTGGCAAGGCATCCTCCTCCCCTGCTTTACGCAGACCCTTCAGCACACACTTGTGGCTGGCGGAGTGGCTCTTTTTAGGTCTCTGGTGATTAGAGAGGTGTTGCATTGCCCCGTAGCCTAATTAATAACGGGCACTTCGCATCCGCAGAGCTGAAGCGGCGCTGCCGATGCAGGCAGCAGGTTGTCTGCAAGCCCCGGATCCGGCCGTCGGTGGGTGGCTTTTCATTCCCAGGGCTGGGGCATCCCACCCCCCCCAGCATCAGGCAGCGGTGCTGGCTGGAGCTGGGCAGCTTGCTCTGGGGGTGGGCTGGGAGCCCGCACGCACCCGAGCATCCCGCAGCCCAGACTGCGTCTTGCAGCCTCGTTATGTGAAACGGCATCTCCTTTGGTCTGTGGTTTAGGCTGGCCCTTGCTAGCTTAATCGGATAGTCACAGCTCCCCTGCACATCATCGCTGGGACCCTCATCCTTTGGCTCGGCCCCGGGGCTGGAGGGTAGGATGGCTGTCCCATGCACAGCCCCTCTCCGCAGCTCTGCCTTCCCCACCCTTTTCCATTATTAACTTTGAAGAAGGGAAGGATTTGGCCTGTGAGAGTGGGGCACGATGGCTCTAACCAGCACCGCGGTGCTCCGGCGAGCCTGGKGGTCCCCAGGGTTACCCTGATGCTGGCCGCTCTGGCTCATCACTCACAAACCAAAAAACCCCTAAAAATAAAACTAAAAAATCAGAAAGCCCCAAATTATATGCTCCATATGTAAGGAAAAAGCAGCAGCAGCAGCATCCCCTGGAGGAGCCAGGACCCCCCCTCGCCCGACCAGCCGGGCTGGTGGGGACACGCCAGGGCCAGGAGGCTGTGGGTGTCCCTGGTAGGAACCGGCCGGGCTCCATCAGCTCCATCAGAGCCCCCGTGCCAGCTTCCAGGTTTCAAGAAGAGCCTTTTCATGATGGTACCGGTGCCAGGGGCTGTGGGCAGGAGCATCCCTCCCACGGTGGGACCAGCCCAGGGGGGAGCAGCCCTCGACCGCGATGGGGATTTTTCCCTTTTTACGGCATGGCCAAGAAGCGGTATGTCCCTTGGCTGGGGTTTTCCTAGCTCTCCACGGGTATGGGATGCTGCTGCAGATGTGCACRGGCCCAGCCAGTGATCCTAGTATGTGATCACATAAACAAGGCAGAGAAAATAATGCTTATGGTATATTTTTCCAAGGCTAAATCYCTATTTTTCCGGTATAATCAGGGCAATTTCCAAGGCAGGAAAGGCCATTTCCATTTCTCCATCACTGAGCTCAGCAAACAACCCTACCTGTGGAGCAGGATCGGACGCTTTATCACGTTGCCCTGTTTGTGTTTATGACGGGGCTGGATCTTAAGCTATTGCATGAAAAATACCGGGCCTGCCCTCCTTTGCGTTGGGCTTCACACCCAGCCTAAGCCGATACTGCACCTCCTCCTGCCCTGTCCATCAGACACCCCAGCGATTGCTCAAAGCTCTTCCAGCACACGGGCTCCTGCTGCTCCTTCCCGACCCACACACCGGCTCACTCGCCGCACGCGATGGAGAGAGATGCGTTCATCCCCGGCCATCCCAGCGACACCGAGAAAGGATAACACATCTGTGGGACCAGCAGCATCCCATCCCGGCGCTGCCCCATCCCAGCGCTGCCCCATCCCAGCGGCATGGGAAGCTTCCCGCAGCAGTGCCCGGGCCAGCCGGGTGGGGTGAGCGTGGAGGAGACGTTTAATTACACAGCGCCGGGCGTTTTTCCAGTTGCAGAGGGCCGGCTGCGTTTGCTCTACCTGCACCGGGTGCCATTAGTCCTGTTTGACAACTAATTGGCAATTAATAATATCTTTGTGTTATGCAAATGGGTTATGAACGTTCCGCAGATCGATTTTTTTTAACGCCTTTGCGTTTGCTTCTAAGTACAGTGGTGTTTTGGGGCTTGGATTATATATTTTTTTGCTAGAAAAGCGGGTGTTTGGGGATGCAAAAGCAGGTAATCCTTCCCGCAGCACCTAGCATGAGCCGCCAGCCCAGGAGATGGCTGGCACAGGAGTTTCCACAGCTGACCCAGCCCCGGGTGACGGTTGCGAGGCAGGGCTGAGCCTGCTGGCAGCCACGCTGCCGCCGCTCCCGCTGCCCGGCTGATGAAAGGCCACCGGGACGCGTCTGTCTGCCCGCGCAGGCAGCCGAGACGTGCCGGGCTGGCCTCGTCACTCCTGGTAATGCTTTAGGTGGCACGGAAAGAGCATTAAAAATAGCCTCAAATACCAATAGGAGCAGCAGCTTAGTGCARTCGAAAAAGAGCTTGCAGACAGCAACCAGCCAGCTTAGCTTTGCTTATGCTAATCGGGGAGAAGACGACTGCAAACAGCTCGAGGTGAGAAGATTGGGYGGCGAGGAGCGAGCTGGGACTTTCCACGAGCAGGCAGCCAGCACCATCCCTTTTATCTGCTGTTGGGAGCGTCTGGTTCCTCGGGCGCAGGCTGCCCGGCCACCCCTCGCCCGGTGGGTGCCGTGCCCGAGGCACCCCGCTGGGAGCAGCACCCTTGTGCCGGTGCCGGGGGTGAGCCATGCCCACGGCCCGCGTTCCCGGGGTTGGGGTTAGCAGCGAGGTTTGGCTGCCCCCGAGCACCTCGTACCTGCGCCCGTCTGCAAGAGGCTGGGGAGAAGTTGGACAACCTGTACCGGGTCAACCCACGGTCCTCCGGCGGCTTCGGAAATGCTGCGGAAATGGGGGTTTTGGAAAGGGCAGGAAACACGTTCATCCCCGTGTTGGATGGCCGGGGATGAAAGCATCGTTTATTTTCTTTTCTATTTCCAGGGGCTTTAATGGGGAGCATCGTGCGGAGCGGTCCTTTCCCCTCCACCTTCCAAGCCCCGTCCCGGTGGGGCCAGCTGTGGTGCTGGGGTCCCCTGGACTTGCAGTAAGTAAAAGCCATGGCGGTAACGACCCCTGCTCAGCAATGCTCAGCCATTGAGCTGCTTTAAATTCACGGGGAYGCAAAGCTGAGGTGCTTTTTCGTAGCACAGGCTACTTTCTTATGCTCAAAGTTGAGTTCTGGCATTGCCATTCCCTTTAATTTTGGGGGAGCAGATAGTTCGCATCAGCCCTGCTAAGGCTGCTGCCCAGCAAGTCTTGCTCAGGGCTTAAAGAGGCACCTTTAAGAAMGATAAGCAAGATAAAGAAATTAAACCACCCCCCAAAAGAAAGAAGACACGTGCCAAGTGCAGTGTGAACACCTGCACTTTTTTCTCCCTGACTCTGGGACTGGTTTTGCAATCAGATCTCCCCGCACATGAAGTTACACAAAGAACATGGAAAACCAGCCAAGGCCCCATTTTTCCCCAGTCTGGGTAATTCCCAGTGATAGGTTTGCCAACCCGGAGACCAGGAAAATGTAAGTCACTTGTAAAATTGGCCGCATGATGCTGTCAAGTGCTCAGGGAGATCTTTCACAGCRGGGGAAAGCTATTTGGGAAAAAAGCAAAGGTACTTTTTTCCCTGYCTCTGCCCAAACGCTTTGCCTTACACTGAGCAGACCCTCCTGAAAGGAACACCTCGATAAACACTTTGCTTCCCAAGCTATGCCTGAACTTCTTAAAAAAAAAATCTGTGTTCCTTCGATAAATCGTTTGCATTCCAGGTAATTAAACTTTAATCAGCAAAGCCAAAGAAATTGAGTTTTTTTTCCAGCAGAGATGAGAGAGAGATGGACCAGATCAGACCTAACACGCCCCATTAAAACTGCCCAACTCCTGCAGGTCTCTCCTTCCCTCTTGTAGTGTGAAACAAGATGAGGAGGAACGAAGGGCGGGGGGAAACGGCAGGAAAATTCATGCATTTTCCAAGTGAAATGACATTGCTTAGTTCGTGGGGTTAAAAATTACCTGCTTGTTCCCACCTGCTTTCTTATGCCTCAGTTGCAAACCCTCGGTGCTGGAAAAATCCTCCCCGCCCAGGCRGAGAAGCCGAGGTGCAGCCAACCTGCTCGTTAGCTGAGCTTGATGAGCCCGTGCACCGTGGGCAGGAGGGTGCTCCCTTTCCCTTTCCCTTTCCCCATTCCCTTCTTCCTCCCCTTCCCCATCCTCATCTCCATCCCCATCCCTATCCCTGCTCCCATCCCCATCCCTGTCCTTGCTCCCAYCCCCATCTCCATCCCTATCCCTATMCCCATCCCYTTCCCCATCCACAYCCCCTTCCCCRTGGCGGACAGACCCTCTCCTCCAGCAGCCGAAGCRAAATTGCAGGTTTTTTTAGCCAACCCTGKTTTTTATCAGKTTTTTTTTAGCTAAAGCCCAGGTTTTCGCGGGGAGGACGAGGCTGGCCGATGCACAGGGCTCAGCCAGGCACCTGCCCTGCCTGTGGGACCCAGCACATGGGTGACAGCCCCCGCTCRGCCACTTCCCCAGGGATAAAACCTCCCGAAAGCAGAGAAGAGCGTGAAAACGGAAYGAAACCAGCCCTGGGGACAAGCTGTTCGCAAAGCCACTGAGCATTCCTCCTCTTCCCTGCAATCCTTAACACACGTCTGTCTTTTTGTTAATAACTCGTCGGGACACCAAAATAACAGCCTGCACCCTTCCTGCATCACGGGGCACACCGGCTCCTCGGCCAGCACCCTTGTGTTGGAAAATAGGCATGCTGCGAAGGGGCAGAAAATAATGGTCAGAAAAACAAGTTAAAACCCGACATTATTGCGGTTCTTTGAAGGGTCACAAGTGGGTCTCAGGGGGGAAAAGGCTGGCAGAGACCCYGGGATCTCCTGCTGGGAGCAGCATGGGTCCCTCCTGCCACCCACCGCAGGGACAGGGGACCAAGAGCCGGTGTCCCGGRGCCTCTCCGCGGGAAGCCAAGCCCAAGGGTGATGCTTTTGGGAGGGGGTGCTGGGGGTGCTTATGGGGTGGAGGTCCCCGGAGCACGGGGGTTTGCTTTGCCTCTTTGCTTTGAGAGAGGGGCAGATGGGACGGGGGAGAGGGCTCGCTGCAAAGGGAAGGAAAGAGAGGAGCAGGAAATGAAAACTAATTAACTAATAAATGTGCTGGGTTGGCTCGAGGGCAGCAGGAGAGCAATCCAGAGGGCTGACTCACTCTGACTCGGTCTGCAAAGAGTGGGTTGAAATCTGGCGTGGGTGCATCTCCTACCCTGGCCACGCGGCCGGGCTGCGGGCACYGAACCCGGACCTGCCGGGGCCCGAGCATCCCCGCGGGGACCTGCCTCGCGCAGGCGCTGCTTTCCTTGCAGGAGAGAAATCGCTTTCTCGAGGGAAACGAAGCCAGATTTGCCGGCGGGAGCAAGCAGCTCAGATGGAGCCAGGCTTTTTGGATGTAACTCCCTGTCTCCCTGTTTTCACCTTAAAACTGGCCAAGCGCGGGTGGGAAATCCCCCTCCGCACAGCCAAAGCCACCGCGGCCGGGGGAGAAGACGACGTTACCACCAGCGCGGGGATCCCAAACACTAACCCCGAAGCCGGCAAGCGCATCCAGAGCCAGCGCGATGACCCAAGGGATGGCGTCGAAGGGATGGATTGAACCTTGCCCGCTTTACCGAGCAGGGACCCCGGCAGGGAGGCAGTGCCGGTGCCGCCAGCCGTGCCGCCCGGCGTGTCGGTGCATGCCGCTGCCTTCCCCTCCGCTCCCGCGCACCCCGGCTTCGCCTCGTTCCTGCCCGATGACTGGGCGCGATTGCTTCACCCCACAGGCTCCGGCCGTGGGGCGAAGGTCCCCCTCGCCGCTCATCCCTGCTCCCCGGGGTGATGCCCCGGTGCGGGGGGCACGGCGGGGGGGGGACGCGCTATTTGGGTGCGTGGCGAGGAGAGGGGCGCAGGTTTAGATGCGGTCAAGAGCATCGCCCGAGGCTGGGGGGTGTCACCTCTCTGCATCCCCATTTCTGAGGGGCTGTGACGGAGGTTTTGGAGGAGACAGGGCTCCTCAAGGGGGGCACAGCTCCCCTCTCCCCTCTCCGACCTGCCGGGGCGCGGGTTTAGCTGACACTGTGCTGCTTGAGATGGCTGAGTTGGGAGAGAGGAGTCCCACCTCCTGCACAGGCATGAAAAAGAAGAGAGAGAGAGAAAAAGTTCTGCAGTCGAGTTGGTTTTTTCCCACCCCCGGAGGCTTTGGCACAAACTTACTTTCTTCTTTTTTTTTTTTTATTTATTTTATTTGTTCTCGCTCTCTTTTTTTTTTTTTTTAAATATTTTCAACCAATGCATTACTGAAGTCTCTCGCCTCCTGACAAAACCTGGGCTCCCTGCCAGCACATTTTTCTGATAATTCATCCATTATTAAATGAAATCAAAGATAAAAAAAAAAAAAAAAAAAAAAAAAGCCATGGGACTGTTTGCATCCAAGAGAGGCTGTTTCCAGCTGGGCTGGGAGTTTCTTTAACTGCAAAAGGATCTCTCCAAGGAAAACCCACCCAAAACGCTTGCCCTGCTCCTCAAACTGCAAACATCTCAGGTGGTCATGCCAAAATCCAGGGATCCTACGGCGTTTTCCTGCCTGGATAAAGGTGATTCCCTCCTTGCTGCGGGCTGGGCTGATAAAAGCCCTCACTCGGGTGGGTGCTGGCTGGATACGTCCCCCCCTGCCAGCGGGCTCCCYGGGGAGAGCCTGCAACCCATGGCCAGAGACAGCCCGACTGGATCAGCCGGTCCTCTCCAAACCAGAGAGAGAGGAAAATCTGATGGAGAGGGAGGGGCACAGCAATTACAGCCTTTTCGCTTTAATAACCCTCGCTGCTTCCCCGAGTCCGTATTTACATCCTTCTCGGCACAGAAGTAGTAATTAAAGTCTCTCCGCTCAGGTCTAAACAACAGCAGACCCTCCTGTTATTAAAAGCAGAGAGACAAAGCTGAAAATAAACCTCATTTTATGGCTAGGGAGCCTCAAATCCCTCTCTATAGGCTGGCTAATCAAAGGGGCAGCAGGATTTAGGGCCACGTGTCCATGCTCTGCGAGGGCATTGATATGCTGCATTTATCTCCATGGGATGCCGGGGATGGAAAGTCGCTTGGAAAACAGCTCCGTGCCACTGGYCCCTTCTCACCCCATTTTTCAGCGTTTCCACCACCCATCACGGAGCAAATGGGTCTCAGGGTCTGCGGGCACTGGCTTAACGGGCAGAGCCGTGGGGGTGCCGGGAGCTGCTCGGTGGCGGCTTGTGCCTTACCGGAGCAGCTCGGGCCCTCCTCTCGCTTTAAAGAAGCTATCAAAAAAAATTGAGAAAATTAATTATTCACTAAGACTGCTAATTAAGCTGATTTCCTCTGCGAGGGCATGGAAGGAAATGAGCTGGAGAAGCTCTTAATTGTTTAAAAAGAGCCATCCTACAGGCGTTCCTCCCGAGCTGCTCTGCCCGCGAGAGCGCCCGGCCCGGTGTTTCACCGGGACGGGAGGAGTTTGCCGGTGTTGGTGCCGGCCTCACACCTTGCAGGTGCTTCCAGAGAAGCAAAGGTCAACAGTGAGCCATAAAGTGCTYCTAAACTCCCGTCCTCAAACGGGGTGACCCAACACACCCAGCACCACGCTGCTGCCTCCTCCCCGGGGAGCGAGCGGGGGCTGTGGGAGGCTCCGTGGGGACCCCGGGTGAAACCAGTGCAGAAGGAATAGCACCTCCCTCATGCAGGCTATTTCTAGATGGCACAAGAGCTCGAGGAAGATCTCATCCTGCCCCGGGTCCAGTGTGATGTGGCACTGGCTCCCGGGCAGCCACAAGCAGAGAGTGGGTCAGGTCTGCACCGTGGGCACCCCCAGTTGCCACCCCTGGATCACCATGGGGTGCTGGTGCTTTCCCCTGCCCCATCCTTTGCCCTGGCCGCAGTGCCACATCCAGGTGAGCCCCCGCCCAAGGGAGCAGGGTCCCCATGGGACATCTGGGACRATCCCCCGTTGCCACCAGGCTTTCAAGGAGGGGTTGAAACCGCAATGGCAGAGTCAGCAAGACACCCCGTCTGCCGATCCCCAYGGCCAGAAGGAAGCCCGAGCATCAGCTCTCCATGTCATGATGGTTTGGGCAATCCAGAGGTGATGCCTGCCAAAAACACCCAAGCCATGGCTGCCATATATATAAAAAAMCAAACCTACAAGCAGCTTAATAGTCCAGCAGTCTTCAACCCCAACTCATTTCCTGGGTTAGGGCGCACGTATGAGCTGTTAGCAGCAACCGGCACCAGGGACCTGCCATCACTCCCACCTTGACCCTAAGGCAGAGCGCTGCACCCACTCCCCAAGAGCACCCTTGGGTGGGTAGGTGGGTAAGAGCAAGCCCTCGGTGCCCTGCACCAAGAGAACCGGCTTCCTCCTGGCTGCTGGGGTGCAGTGGGTGGGAGCAGAGGTGCCCAGGGATGGCAATCCTCTGGCAGCCCCCCGGGACGGCAATCCTCCGRCGGCCCCCAGGCCCTCCGCCCAGCCTCCCACGGCAAGGAGCGGTCCCGCTGCCCACGCCGTGCCTTGCCCTCCCACTCCACCACCATTTCGTTTCGGTCCCTCTTTACCGGGACCTTCCCTTCTTGCCCTGTAGGGATTGATGGGATCTCACAYGGTGGGGAACAAAAGGAGTTATTTTAAAACAAATGGATTCGTCTCCGAGGCACTCAGCCAAGAACAAGGTGATGCTGCACCAGCCTCGCTTCTCYCGTGGAAATCAGTCCCGGTGAAAACATGGTGGGCTTGTGGCTGGGGAGCACATCGCCTCCACCCCAGCCCTTCCCCCTCYGGCAGCTGCCAGGACGGGAGAAATTTGGGGCTTGGTGCAGGCAACCGCCGGAGATTGCACAAACAAAACCGAGGGAAAACCGAGCGGATCCAGCCGAATGGCATCACACCAGGAGCTCAGGGTTTTCCGGAGACAGCACCATCCTCCACAAGCATCCCAGGGAACCTACGCTGTTCCCGGCACAGCTGTCATGCCAAAATGGCAGGATAAAGGAAAACACGACCCTGAGGAGCACGGCTGCCAACGCTTGGCCAACCRTGTCCTCACCAGGAGAAGACAAAGCTTGATAACACCACGATTGCCCTGAGATCCTCTGCTGATTTACCAGCAGCTGGAAAGCGTTTACAACCGTTCGCAAGCCACAAGTAACATGGACAGGCACTTCTCAGTCAACGCCGCAGCCCCACGGCTCAGCTGGGAGCCAGCTAAGATGGCCCCTCCAGCACCAGGTCACCATCTGCACCACCTTTCCGTTCCCTTCCGCAGCCCAACGCCATTAAAAACAGGCACTCATTTTCCTACCTGGTGCTGGGAACATCTACGAGTCGGGTTCCTCCAGCAGCTCCATGGTGAACTCAGGGGTATCTCAGCAGAGCTGGAAGATAAAGCCACCGAGGGAAAAGCTCAGTGTCCCTGTAGAGGTGGGACGCTTCAAGGCAGGTTCCTCCTGCGCGGCTGGTGGGAGCCCATCCCGCGGGAGCCGGTGGGACCGTGGGGCTCTCCACGTCCTCCTGGGCTGGTGAGGCACCAGGATCCCTGGGAATTGTGCTCTGCTTGGAGGGACCTACCCTTTTTTGACTGGTGTCCAACCCCAAAGCGCATGTTCTTACCTGCTCGGTGGAAGATGGGGGAAGGCTCGAGCACCTTTCCGAGAAACACATGGGTCTCAGCGGGGTGTGGATCTCGCCCGGCTCCTCCTGCTCTTTGGTCAAACAATGATTAGGAGAAAAGGGGGATGCAAAGTTGCAGCAAGCTGGAGAAAAGAGGCCGGTGGTGCAAACGCTCCCCGCAGCTGGTGTCTACACAGCTCTGCCGGTTGGTTAACAGTGGAGCTCTGATCAACAGGTACATTGATGTCAAGCTGGGACTTGTCTCCTCAGCGAGGAAAGGGAACAGCAGAGATTACTAAGCAATGCAGGAATGTGGTTTGTTTAATATGAGCCATCAACACAGAAGAGTAAAATAATGACAGATGTGTAATCACATTTCCTGAGTCTAAAACCATGAGATAGAGAATTTAAACACTACTTTTCCCAAGATCAAGAAGAGGAGCCGTTTGGCTAAGAACTCATTTGGTTACTAATTTCCTCGGCATTAAATCAGCTGTTTCCCGAATCTCTTGACATACTTTGCCGAAGCGCTCCAAGGACGGGGCTGCTCCCCAGCTCGCTTTGATGTGAGGGCAAGCAGGGCGAGAAGATGCTTTGGAAACATGGATACGCCGGCTGACCGAGCTGGCCCGGATCAGAGGTTCCTGAGTGTTGCTTAATTGGTTTATTTTAATGAAAGATGGCAAGATAAATTTCACGTGGCTCTTTATCGGGGGAGCGGCGCGTGGTGGGAGACAGAAATCAGGATCTGGGTTAAGCCAACCCTTCGAAGGGAGGCTGGGGGGAAAACGGAGCCGTTTCCCCAGGAAAAGCCTGGAAATTGTGGAAAGCCAGAGTTTGCTTTGTTTTGCTCTCTCCTGCAAGGCTGGTCTGCAGAAGGCACGTGCCCGAGGGACACCAGACCCAAAGCCCACTGAGACTRGGGGAAGAAATCACTGCTCAGCCTCGGTTTTTGCCTCCGGCCGCGGCAGTTTCCCGAAGGTCGCAGGTGCAGGACCTGGAGGGGAGCGGTGACGTGCCGTCCCCRCGCTGGAGATGGCAGGGRAGGGCTGGGAGGCAATGGTGTCATTTGCTTGTCGGGTGTTTTTATTTGTCTCTTAAGATCAAAAGTGGGAAAAGCACCAAGCCAAGTRGGGAAGGTGCCGCCCAGCGCAGGAGCCAGCTGTAGAAGGACTCCGGTCTGCCTCTTTTCTGGATTTAGGAAGYACGTTGTTTGCCACTGGCCAAATTATCAGCCCTTCCTCTGCTTCTCCTCCCCAGCTTTGCAGGACCTGTGGTCCCATGTYGCTTCACTCCTGTGCATCCATGGAATTTCTCAGGTGGCCTCAGATAGTTGCAGAAACAGTGCTGGACTGGAAGAGCCCTCAGAATATCCCATCCTCCTGCCCCGGCACTGCAGCGAAGGGCAGGAAAACAAGGCTCTGCAGACCCTGCAGCAGGCTCGGCTGAGAAACGGGGGCCTCCAAAGCATCCCCTGGCATGGTGGTGGCCATGGAGAGGTCGCTACGCCGGCCTGAGATGCTGGTGAGGACACCATCAACATTAGACCTAGGTCAGGTGTATTTTTCATGTCCAGGAACAGGCCTGGGGTGCCTGGTGAGCCAGGGGCAGAGCAGAGCAGCACCTCTTGGCCTTGGATCCTCCAGCTTCATCTTCTGGATGCTCACATCTCCCCAGGGACCCTATCTCCAGGAAACCCGGCCTGGTACCAGTGAGGTTTACTGCTGGCCCCCACACCAGCTCTCCACGTCACCACAATCTGGAAGAAGCTCCWGGACATTCATCCAGAGAGCCTGGAGAACATCAAGAGAGCAGCTAAGCCTTGGTGGCCCTGYGACCGTTGCGAGTCCCTCTATGGTCTCCCCAGAGCTTGGTGGGATGTCTGATCCTGCCTGTTAGCCATTTCAGGGGAACAGGACCCCGATGGGCAGGGAATTACCATGGCACATCCCCATCCCAGAGACACCGTGGCTACCAGACACCAGCAGAGACACCCAAAGCTTTGGGAAAGCCGAAAAGGAGGTACCCAAGGGTGCAGGTAGGAGACCTTGCCCAGGCCGTAGGAGACCTTGCAAGGCTGCAGTGCACTGGGGTGGCTACAGCACAGGGAGAAAATGTATCCCCTAACAGGGAGCTCAACCAGAACAGAGTTTATTCATTTATTTTGTGTTTGCCATCATGTCCCTGTGTTGGACACCCTCGCCGGTGCTGGCAGGRCTCCTTCTCGCTCGCTGCCAGAGGAGCTCCACCGACCATACGGCTGATGTCCTTACAGACCAGTGATGCCATCAGCTCACATCTCCCTGGTGTGAGCTGGGAAATGGTCCTTTATTTCCAGTTAATTGAACAAACAATGGTTCCTCCCCCAAAGGCACCTAACTGCGTCCCTGTATCTGTGACCACGTCCATGCCTTCCTCCCTGACTTTATCTGAGTGCATGAAGCTGCTGTGTCCTGCCATGGGAAAGGCAGCTSCTTCCCCTAAATGGACTTTAATTAGTCTGACTGCCTGCCAACAGCTATTCTGGTGACACCCATGCTCCAATTAAGGCTTGGTTTCACCCCAAATTGTGCAGAACCCAGGCACGGCTTGTCCCTGGCCAGTGGTGCAGAGAAACGCCTGAAGCGGTGCTGGCAGAGCTCAAAGGCCATGTCCAGCCTGGGGAATTGGGGGACAAATCCCCCCTCGGCCAACGCTGGGGTGGTATTGCTGATCGTTGCATGCGATGCAAAGGGATAATTTGGAATATAGGGAAAAYCGCCCATGCAGTGAATTTGGGAGCCCGTGGAAGCGTTCACGGAGCAGGAGCTGCCATCAGAGGCAGAGCAACCTGCCAGCCCTGCCTGCTCCACCACAGCTCGCCCCGTGCCCGGGGCACAGACGGGTTCTCGGCTGCGTCTCAGAGCCCCGTGGCTTCCGTTCAGGGCTGCAATTTCATTGCCACTTACTTTATTAAGAGTCACCTTGGGTGGGATGCAGACGTCGGCTGCGAGCCAAGCTGAATCACACCCTCCCAGCCGGTCCTCTCTGCAGAGGGAGTCTAGACGGCTGGCTGATGTGGAGACATCTCCTCTCCGAGATACCTGCATGAGGTCTGGGGCGCTTCCCACATCAAAGGGCCCCTGAGCTACTAAAGTGAGGTTATAATTAAGCCACCCCCAGGCAAAAGGGAGAGAGTTTCTCCCAGCACTGGCTGATCTCCCTCCATGGCTCCATCACTTGGGGTGGTGTCCTCTGCCACCATCCCGGGAGGTTTTCGCGGCTGTAGCAGGGACTCCTGTCCCACAGCTCGCAGCGTTCATGCCTGCTTCGTGCTGACCCCGGTCTAAAAACCAGAGAGCCAAACCCTCCTTTGCAAGCAAGTCATGCTCTGCTGCCAGCTTCTTGGCTGCCTTGCACACAGGGAAGGGAGCCTGGAGTGGGGATGGGGATGCAGATGCGTCAGGAGCTCCTTATACCCATTTTGCTGCCAAATTGCCCCAAAAGCCAAGGGACAGCCTGGGCAGCCATGCACTCCGGGAAGGGCTGTCCCAAAGAGCAGAAGGAAGCTGAAACCCAAGAAATCCTTGCAAATACCACCGCAGCCTGCCAGCGACTTGCACCATAGGTGACCGAGCATTGCAATGCAGCAGGTTGCAATTTTGACTTCAGAGAGAGCCCAGGAAAGCAGCTATTTAATTAACCAGAGGAACCTGCTTCATGTCCCTCCTTGCTGTAAAGTGCATTGGAGTCTCATCTTTAGCTACACAAAAAGCCCCAAGAAACCCAATGCTTTGCAGGTGGGAGATGCTGGATAATGTTTTCCCCTTTTAGTGGGGTTTTGTCCAGCTGGACCGTTTCACAGAGCCAGCCGGCGGTGACCACAAAAAAAGAGGAAAATTGGCACGAGCAAGAAGGACGTAAGCTCTGGTGGGCAGGGAAAGAGGAGCCAACCACTGATCCTACCTGCCAGCACCAGGAGGGCCAGGTGTAATGTTGCCTTAACAAAAGCAGGGACACGCTCCTCAACTCGCCGTTAAAACCTAAGCTCTATAGAGCGTCAATAAAGCCCACATTAAAGGATTAAAAACTGGCGAGGAGATCCCAGCAGGCAGTTGTCCACCAAAAAGCCTCCATGAAGTGGAGTGTTGCTCCTGGGGGTTTCACYGGGCCAGGCACCGAGCCAGCCCCAGGTCAGCCTTTTCACCCATAATCCGGASGTCGCTGCAAAATCAAAGCTGGGAAATGGTGTGCGGCATCCCCCGTGCATGCAGCAGAGCGCACCCAAACCAGCGGGAGAATTCTTTTTGTAGGGAGCTTAAAAATAATATAAATTTAAAGAAAATGATGGACTAAAAGGGGGATGTCTCATCCATCCAGCTGGCTGTTTGGATGAATAACCTCCACGAAAGGGGGTTTTTTGGTAGGGTGACATTCCCACACACACACAGAGCCACTGGCTGAGCCTTAAGCGACGTGTCCAGCGTCACCCCAGGCAGCCCCAAAGCTGGAAGTCAAACCCGGTGGTCCCAGCACATCACAGCGTGYCCTCCCAGCACAGCCCTCCTGCCTCAGGGATAACAACCTCCCCGCCAAGACGATGCCCATTCCAAAATGCAGGGCTGGCTGCTCAGGCTGTAATTAATCTCCACGCAGGGAAAATCCCTGTTATTGACTGGCCCTCCCCAGGCAGACATGCCAAGATGCACCAGGCAGACTGTTTCTGCAGAGCARTCGAAGCCGTCCTGCCATCCCTGCACAGCCCTGATGGCTTCATGRTCATCTTCTCTTCCCACCACGTCGTTCTGTCTCTGGTTTGCCTTGGAATTGACTTTCCATTTTCCAAGAGAACAGTTTTTGCTTTGTTGTTTCTTTTTTCTATCAGCTGTTAAATCCAAAGTCTGTTGTGAATACAATTTGGGTGCACGCTCACAGCTACACAACGGCCTCATTTCCCAACAGAGGCAACTGGGGAAGGCTTACTTGGGAAGCATACTGGGATAAAAAAAGAACACCCCTTTTAAATGTGGAAACCTTGCTTAAAGCTGAGGAAGGATTTAAGTTTAGTAATATGCAAGGAGCAAGCCAATGCAAAATGACTTTTATGATTCACTCCATCTCCAACCTGGTCTAGAAGTTGTTGCAGACTTTGACTCAGATGATCAGCTACATTGAGACGAGAAGCACAATATAGATATAAAGACAAAATAAGATGCAGTGGCATGACTTTATGRACTCATTTATGTTAGCCCCTGCCCAGCCAGAGTTCATCCATGGTTTGCTGTGTTCACCCCATGGGGTACAGTTGTGCCAAAGGGGATGGGCTGGAGCAGAGGACAAGAAGTCGGAGCTGTTCATCTACATGGACCCTTATCCAGGAGCACGAGGGGCCGAGGGGCAGCAGCATGGGGTGACCAGGAGAACCGCTGGTATGACGCTCTGCTCACAGAGCCRTTCCCCTTCCTCCCACGGCTTTTGCAGATTTGCTCCTCGTATAGCAACCCTGGTTTGAATTTGAGGCAAGAGAAATTACCCAACCTCACTGCCCTGAGCAGTTCCAGGGCAGCGGGTAAATGCAGGAACTTGTCAGCGCTGCCGTTGATTTGCAGATTATTTATTTGCTTATTAGATCACATTTGGCTAATAGTTTCTGTGATGCTCCACAGTACGAGCTAATAAATCTTCCCTGGAGACCCACCAGCATCTTGCTTGATGGCCAGCTTGAAGGCATCCCTAATTAAACCAGTTTTGCCTTCCTAATAGAGCCCTAGAAGTCAGMCAGCAGAGCAGGAGGTGTTTACCTACCTGCCACCCTTTGATGACAGGAGTGGAGGTGAGGAGGAGGAGGCTGGCCTGCCCGATGCCACGCCACATGTCTCGTCACAGCCCTGACCTGCTGAGACCTCCTGCCCTGCCTGAGCTTGGGTCCGCGTGGGTGTGCGTGCTGCATGACGGTGGACACGGGTCCTTCAACGGCTGCTCCTCTCCCACCACTTCTTCTTGCATGGGATGGGGTGGCTGGGGGCAGGTGGAAGGGGCTCTGAAGGCAAATGGGGGACGGTGGCAGCCTCGCATAAAGGGTTCCTTCAGTATTTGCCCTGGGGAAATGCTTTGTGTATTCTGCCCAGGAAAGCCTGCCCACCTCCGACGCATCGGGCACCCTCTTCCCATCCCAGCTTCTCCCCGCTTACAGCACCACGCGATGGGCTCTTCTCCAGGGACCCGATGTCCCTGCTCTTCCCATCCCCACCGAGACTTGCGCTTCTTCTTCTCTTGCCCCATCGAGGCACTCACCCCTCTGGCATGGGGAATGCCTCTTCCTGACACAGCTCAAGCATTGCAAAAATGCATCCCGGCTGGCTGGGGCTGAGCGAGCAGCACACCGCGGGCAGGCATCCCGAATCCGCCTCTTCTCCAGCCCGGGGCCAACAGCCCCATCCCACCATCCCTCGCCCCTTCCTCGCCTGCCTCTTCCTCACTCCTCTCCCCCCGCCTGCAAAACAAGAAGTCTTTGTCCGCTCCCCCCGTTCGGAGGAGCACGAATGGCTTGAACTTTCCCTGAGTGAGTTTTTTCCCCACCGGCAGGACTGTGTGCTGTGCCGATGCCAGGTATTAACTAAGAGGATGACTCAACAAACTGGTTCAGACCAAGCAAGAACAACCCTTCACTTTTCTTCCAAGACTCCGGCTCAGCCCAGCACAGGCTGTTCTGGAGCATCAGAAAAGGTTAGTTAACTTGAAATATAACTTTTTAAATGGCTTATTACATCTCCCCTCCTTCGGGTTGCAGCTGGTATGGGAGGATGATGGAAATGCAATCAAGGAGATCATTCCAAGGTAGTTTTTCCCTTAATTTTTCTGTCTGGTCTTGAGGTTGAGATCTGTGAGATCTTGGCATGTATTTCACAGAAGAGACGTACTACATGGCACATGGCACGTGCTACAAGAAGTGGCACATGCCACGGGGTGGAGGTGGAGGATTTTGGGAAGGGCGAGCTCCCCAGTTTGCATATTTCCAGGAGATCAGCAGAGACTCCTGAGTGCCCCGGCAGCCTCGGCGGGACAGCTCTCGCTTGTGATGGGGCAAAGGCACGTGGCACGGAGGGACCCATCCTGCTTACAGAGGGTCAGCGGCTCCAGCTGTGACGGGGAGCAGAGGCAGCACTGGAGGCTTCAGCTTGGGAAAGCTGAAATGGGCTGATAAGGGCCTTAGTTAAAAGTAAAAAAGAAAGTAGAAAAGACTACAAAATGCCAAGCAGCATGTGGCCTGGGAAACACAGCGGGGCAGGGCCGTGCTGGAGGCTGGAGCTGCTCTTTGGGACTGAAGCTGCCATTTCCATGGAAAGCATCATTAACGCTGTGTTTTTCTCTGCTGTTCCAGAGCCGCTTCCAAGCCCGAGAGCCCCGGTGCTGCCAGGAGCTTGCTGGTAACAGCCTGCACCGCTTGGGACGGCACCAGCAGCCCTGGCTGACGGGGACACTGCAAGACATGGAGGGGCAGCCTCCAATTTTCGTTTTGCAGCCTCTCCTCTGGCTAGTGGTGGGGTCTGCGCTGGCCTCAGAGCTGCCGGCGTGCTCGATCCCGTGGGCACTGCCCCGCGCATCCCGGCCGAGCCAACTCGGATGCTGCTGGTGGCCCTGCAATGTCCAAGTCAGGGTGATAATGCGTCCAGGAGACATCTCCTCCCTTTGCTTTCTTGTGGACGACATGGACAAGGAGAGGGAGGCAAGACAGGAGCATGGGGTGTGAAGCAGCAGTGCCCAAGTGTGGGGCAGAAAAGCCTCSCTGGGTTTGGGAGCATCAAGGGAGGACAAGGGGTTGATTTGTGAAGGTTTGTCCTGCCCGTGGCTCACCGGCATTTGGARAGAAGGAAGCCAGGAGGTCTTTAATGGCAATGTAACATCTACGCCCAGCTCCACCAGGAGAAATCCTGCRATCGACTGGGACTGTCCCAGCAGAGAAAGGAGCAGTTCAGACTGGGCAGTGACCTACAAATGCAACCCAGGGAGAACAACTTCAAAGCAATGCGGAGGTGGGAAACCAGCTCCCCCTGCATCTGCAACGGGCTCCAGACCAAGGAGGTGCCCGGAGAGGGGCTCTGCAAACTGTGTCCCGTGGTCAAGCGGAGGGCGAGGAGCACACAGCCACCATCACGCTGCCTGTCCGGATGTCCCCAGCCCCTGCGGAGCCCAAACAGAGCCGTGCCCCCAGCATCACAGTAAACCCRCCGGCAGCCTGTGCTCCTCACCGCCCGTCTTATCTCCATCCAGCGAACAGATGGGCTGGGAATTGTTTGCCCTGCATTATTCCACGAGGACAGACAATTTCTGTGCAACGTTACCTAAGCTGTCGCAATTCCAGCCCGATGGCTTTGTTTTCCTCTGTAATACCTGCCAAGCGTGGCGGACACCTGCTTTCAGCTTGGGAAGGGAAATCAAGGTGTCGCCTTCACTTCCAAAAAAAACCCCCCCGAGCTTCCCGGCGAGCTGAATCGTGACTGAACACACATTAGCTCCGTGACGGGAGGCATGCCGTGGCCGTGCTCATCACTAAAGCGCTGGGTGGCAAGGCTGGGGCATGACGAACGCTCGGCGAGAGGGATGCGCAGTGGGAAGGTGCCTCGTGTCCCAGGCAGAGCAAGGGGACAGGGATGAGCTGCGGGTTTGCAGTGGGAGGGGGCCGGGAAGCAGCAGAGCTGCTCCATGCGGAGAAGCACGCGAGGCCAGGGTGGGAGGGAAGGTTTCCCAGTGTCGAAACGTTTCGTTTGGATGTTTTTCCACACAAAGCTTTCTGCTTCCAAACAACCAGCGCTTTCTGTTCAGTGGCTGACCTCAGTGGGAAGAAAAATTGCTGCACAAAAGGGACAGCGAGCCTGACGCCAGAAGCATAAACTCGGCGCTGGTCCCACGAGCAGTTCTGGGTGGGTCCAGACAAGGCGTTTTGCAGAGCTTTTGTTAAAARTAGTGAAATAAAAAGCCCTCAGAAATCTGATTTTTTTGAGAACTCTAAAGCACGCTTAGTTTGGACCCACTACGCCAGCACTCTCCTGGTTTTCTGGTTTGGCCCCTACATCAAGAGCATCCCTATCTGCCCTGTTACTTTGTCTTCTAGAGAGCCTTTTGCTCATTCATGTTAGTAGAAAAACATCACCCCAATTAATAAACTCCGCACGAGCCACTGAAATCCTGAGTGCCTCATCAACCCTCAGAGCGCCAGTCTGTTTTTATTCCTCTTTCTGCGTTATTGCCTCCTTTACTTGGCTGTGGAGATCATTGCAATTTTTATTCATGTTTTTATTAATTGCAGAGAGCCCAGTCACCTGTTCTGTGCAAAAGCGCTGGCCGTGTGGCCCCTCTGCCCACGCAGACACACGTCCTTTGCGAGGCCATCTGCTTGTTGGGCATGCATGGCTGAAGGACCCCAATGGATCTTAATTACATTAAAAATAAATGTGCTGCCCAGGGGAGCAATAGCATTTTGGTGACTGCTGATGGACCTTCCCAGTAAGACCTTTTCCAGAAGGAGGAGATGTTTTCCAGAAGATCGTTCATTATTTTGACCCGTGACCAGTCRATTCGGGGTGAATTGCCACGTTTTGCTCTCCAGGGAAGGCCACCACGGAGCGCATCGGTGATGGGAGAGACCCAAGACGTGGCGACTGCAAGCAGATTTCCCATTATGACAGCCGACAAAACCGAGCCATGGTTTGGCAAACTGCACACTCAAAATGTCTCAAAGAGAGTTTGGGACTAGCTAAAAAGTCCTATTTCTGCATATTCTGAAGAAAAATTTGTCTGGCTTTTTTTTTTCCAAGGCGGGGCAATTATTTTACTCCAACACTTAGCTCAATTAATTTTAAAATATGCTTAAGAGGATAAAGGAGAGAAGATGAAACCTGCATCCAAATTTTCCATAGTATTGGGCCTGTGCCAAAATACATTTGAGCTAAGCCACCCATGAGATTTGCTTCCCAATCCCAAGCTGGGAGTTTTACGAGGGACACATGGGCAAGGAAACCCAGCCTGGGGAGACCACTGGGATTCAGGGGTGGCTGCAGGATCMGCCCATTGGGTCATCTGGAGGCTTCTGTTTGGGGGTTTAACTGCTGGTTTTGGGGTTTAGCTGCAGCATCCATCATTTTGGATGCTCCAGTGAGCATCCYTCACCAGAGCCCAGTGCTGGCATGGCTGTGGTCTCTGATTCCCTTMCAAGCACTTCCCTGGAGCCCCAAAATTGGCATCTAATAGGGTCACTGCTCACACGGGCAATCCGTCCGAAGGTCCAGACATGGCAGACTTGTGGGATTTCCAAGAAAATGCCAATTAGGTGCTTTTCTACCCTCTGGGTTCTTCAGGACCCCATCCTGAAGTGTGTGTTGCTGCACCCAGGACTGGGCATCTCTGACTCCCTGGTTGCCACCATGCTCTCTTATGACCCCAACTTCATTAATTCATGATGTTTTGCATGACCCTGTGAGGATATAAATCCCCGCATCTCCTGCTAGGTATCGATGCTGTTACTTGAAGGAGTTAAAAACRCCTGTAGAGCTCTCTAAGTCTCTTTAATGACAAGAAATAAAGGAAAGCCTCAACAGGGTTGGGTGCTGTTCTGCACCGATGAACCAGTGTCTTGCTCCAGCAAGAAATGATCTCAAGATGGTCTCCCCTAACGAACTGTCTCCCAGGAGCCAGCCAAGCTGCCTCAGAGCCCAATGGTAAAATGCAGGATGTGTTGTTCACCCAAAATCCCCGGGCAAAATGCTTTATGTTCATAAAACGCCGAGAGGCAGCCAGACCCCAGCGAGAGAGAGAAGGTGAAGCCCCTGCACCCACCTGGGCTGTCCCAAGCCATCGCAGCCTCCTGGGGCTGGGAACGGGGTGGCGGGCACGCACAAGTGTAGCACGTGGGTGCTTTCTGAACCTGCCTGTTTTCTTGGTCCTAGCAGCATCCCATGGCGATGAGCTGCAAGGCCAAATGGTGCGGCGAGTGCAAAAATACTCCCTTTGGCGTGATTGGGGTTGCAAGCTGCCATCTTTGGTTCTCCCGTGTGTTCCCCGGTGGGGACATTAAAGGATGCTCTTGCCTTCAGGAAGCTCAGCCAGGCTGGATCAGTCGTGCCAGCTGGCAATGGCACCTGCTTGGACTTTATTTCTGACTCCAGGCTTTAAATCCCGGACTCCCATCCCAGGGTGGGAAAGTGGGAACAGAAATAGGTGTCTGCAGGCAGCAGCTTCGGGGCTGGCTCACAAAGCTTGTGTAAATCCCAGCTGGGTCTTCAAATCTGCGCTTGGGTCACCCACATCCACCAGCCCCTTCAGCCACCTGCCCCACCGAAATCCAGGCTCAGGACCCCAAACAATCATCGGCTTCCCAATCCTCCCCTTCCCTTCCTCATAGTTATTTGCAGATCTGAGGAACCAGCACCAGCTTTTTGTCTGTGAGACAGAGAACTCCAGGAGAAGAAAAGACACAGGGAAAAGCATCMCTTGCAAGAGGGGGTTTGCTTGGGTTGACCTCTAGTAGGAGCCCGTTTAATTCAGCATCATTTGCATGGATGAACCATTGCAGGTGGGGGGGGTTTCTCCATCCCTTGGATGCTCTGCTGTAGGTTGTTGGGAGCTGCTGCCTGCCAGGATTGCTAGGAGYGTGCTCCACATTTGCAAACTTGTTTCGAAAACATTTTGAAATTTCCCAGGAAACAAATTTCCAAAGAGGAACTGGACKTTGGGATGGAACAGGATCTTTTATTCCAGCTCTTATTAAAAAAGATAACCCATCTTGTCATGGAGAGGAAAGTTTGTCTCTAAACAAAAAGTCAAAATGTGCCCTTGCGAGGGGGGTCAGCCATGTTCCTGCAAAAACACCTCGGTCTTGATGAAACCATCATTTTCTGCCAGGAAAATTGCTTTATAACAAAATACCAGCCCATGGGAGATGGGATGTGGCAGAAATCATCCATCACAGCCATGCCAAGGAGGAGTCACCGCACCGAGCCGATCATCCGGTACCGGGACCTCGCTGCTCCGAAGGCGTGCTGGCAGATTACCCCAACTCCCCAAAGTTTACCTTGGCTCCAGAAGACCTTTCCAAGCAATTCATGTGTTTCTGAGCTGACATTTAAAATGTTGAGAGGTTCTGGCTGGCTACGGAGTTCTTCTCTAATTACGTTCCAATGCGTTGCTTGTCATGAACTCGTTAATAGCCTGATCCAGTGTGGGCAGATTGCAAGAGTCATATTTTGTCCACAAACACTTGTGTTTTGGACCTCCTCCTCGTTAGAGACTTACCCCAGGAGGGCTTTGAACAAGAGGGACTTTTTCCAGTTTTCAGGACTTGCAATGACTTCATCGTGTTTTCTCAGTGCAGATCAGAAGTTTAATGGCAAAAGAAGTATTAATCCAGAGATTAGGTTTGCAGGGATCTGGGAAAAACAAGGTATAAGAA
The DNA here is from genome assembly GCA_030449065.1 of Oceanodroma leucorhoa. Taxonomy (NCBI): domain Eukaryota; kingdom Metazoa; phylum Chordata; class Aves; order Procellariiformes; genus Oceanodroma; species Oceanodroma leucorhoa. Next base: position 3,640,688 of record JASVER010000057.1, on the reverse strand, counting down.
GACATGAGAATATCAGTTCAATACCACAAGAGTGAAAAAAAAAAAMCAACCCACAAACAAATAAAAAAACCCCAGAAAACGTGAAGAATTCCCACTGCTATTCACAGGAAGTTTGTTATGCTTTTTTTTATTATTTTTAAGACTAATATTTTAATTTTAAAACCTCTGCCATGAGAACAAGTCAGCCTGCTCCATGCCCAGGAGCWACCAGCCAGGCTTTGGACATGCTCCCTTTGAATGAACCAGCGACCGGGTTTTGGGAGCTGCCAWACAAACTCCCTTGGCTCTGCTGGGCTCCCCCCACCCATGGGCGCAAGGCAGGAGAGGAGCAACAACGCAGTGGGTTGTATCTGCAACAGAGTGTGATGCATCCCGGTGGTGATTTGGGCTGGAAAGTCAGGATTTGCAGAGTTTGCTCGCAATGCGCAGAAACGATCGCCCATCTCGGACCAACATGCGGGGTTTAAAGATGTTGTTGCTTCTTCTTAGGCTGGAGACTACACAAACAGCCTCAGAAAGCTGTCAGAAGTCAACGGGGGCCGTGCAGTGCTAAGCTCAGCCCAAAAAGGAGATGCTTTGCTGCTTCCTCTTAATTACAGTGCTCCTGAGCAACAGCAAAGTAAGAGCAAGGACTGCTTTCCTCTCACCAGTCATCTCTGTGCCATCTATCTCCCAACAGTTCGTTTTAATTATGCAATTATAGTGTGTACAAAGCTTTCTGTGAGCTTTAGTGGATAATTAAAACAGATGGTGAGCTTAATGGGACCAACTCCTTTTTCTTCTTTTAATTAATGTGTTAACAGTTTATGGGCCAGCCTGTGGAAATCTGTTACGTAGCAGCTCGGTGGGTCTACAAGCCATCCTCGTGTATATGGCTCTGCCACACGCATAGACACACAGGCGTGGAGATGCTGTCCCGAACACGGTGGTGGTCTCGAGCAGGTCTCCACACACCTCGTGTGTCACCTCCGCGGTGTTGTGTACCTCACTGGTAAGACAGCAGCACCCTCAAGGCAAGGTTGGATGGATGCAGGTCTTCCAGGCATGCACTGACCTCTTGCACGACCAGAACACCCAAGCATCTCTGAAGAAGATGTTCATCTCAAACCTCTGCTGGAAGCGATGGGGGAGGAAGAGGAGGAGGCAGGCATAGGTCGGGCACACAGATTAGTCCCAGGGTACAACTCCCTCCACCTCCAACCTCCRGGCAGAAAGGGAGATGCAAAACGCTCTTGAGGTCAGGGTGTGGAGACCAGCAGTGGTCAGGGAACAGCAAAGGGGCTCAGCAAGCTGGTAATGAGGGGCAGCCCTCCGAGGYGGAAAAGCAGGGAGGAGATGAGGCAGGATAGGTTTTGCCAGAGGTTGAAACAACGCACCAGCATCCTACTATGGTTTCATGACATATGGCCAACAAAGTGACACCAGGCGCTTTTGACACACAGTGTGGGTCTTCTGAGGCCAAGCAAAGCTGCAGATCTCGTGTTCCCTGGAGGAGCTACTCCACTGGCAAGCACCAGGCGTCGGGATGGACATGGAGCARGGTGGGAGCAGATGGGACCCCAAAGCTGGGGTTATACTAGGAAGAGAAGCTCGGGGACAGGCAGGGCAGGGTGGCACAGTGGAGGGAAGGCGAGGAGAGCAGGGCGAGGATAATTTCCGAAGGAGCCCTCTGTTTGCCCAAGGTGAGGCTGCAAGATAAGGCAACAGCAGGCTGTGAAATCTCGGCGGCCTCGGGAAGGAGGGGCTGTGCCCAATCTCTGCTGATGCAGRATCAGGCAGACATCAAAAGATGTCTGTTCACAGCACCCAAAAGAAGGTGGGGCCCCAAACAGCACGTTTTTAATTTGCTGACCTCCCCGCCACAGGACGCTGATGGTTACATGGGTTCAAGAAGATACTGGAGGAGATCGTGGGATAGAAATCCACTGGGTTGCTAAATTCACAGAAGCCCCATCAGGAAGCCCTTGAGCTGGACACGTAAAATGAAGTATCCATCGCTGAATGGCTCTGACGAGCCTTTGGCAGTGGGACAGGACGGGCCGGGAGGATTATCTTCAGCAGGGCAATGCACTGTTCTGCAGTCAGAAGTGCAAAGCCTAAGAGAAGCAAGCGTTTGGAGGGCTGCTTCCAAGCCTGTGGGTTGCTGGCAGGCATGTTACAGAAGTGGCTAGCCTGATGAACTGATAATTTTTTTGTAAACTGGCTCCGGTTACGGTAACAAACAAGGCACGGGGCATAACTGGAGGGGAATCCCATCCAGCCCACCACTGGATGGRGGATAAATCACGGCCAAGGCACTGACTGTGCCTTGGGCTCAGTCGGGCCACTGGGATTAGCTTCTTGAAAGAGCAGCGGTTTCGTGGGAATGATCCCCGAGCAAAAAGGGCCACTTGATGCCATTTAACAAGAAAACCTCCCTACGGAGGTTTGCTTTGGCCAAGCCCTGATGCTCTTCCAGGCGGTGGGGTGCTGAGCCACCCTCCCCGCTGCGGGGAAGGGGCCGTCTCTYACCCACCGGGCAGCACACGAAGCTCTTGCTGCCAAAAGCCCAGCCGGAGGATGAGCACGGCTGGTCGGAGAGAGTTGGCAAGCTGAAATAATAATTCCCCGGTCAAGGGGAAAAACAATGTGCGTTATTTCTGAGAGCACTGGGGTTTTGTCTGGTTTTGATCTCACGCTTTTTATCGCAGACTGGACTGCAAAGCGGCTCTGCAGCCTCACGGAGGTACGCAGAGGTGCAAGGTGCTGTGCAAAATTAAGGATGAGCCTTGTTCAAGGATGCATCCCCCATGCACAAAGGGCAGACGAGGCCGGAGGGGACGGGGACGCGCACTGATGCTGCAGGCTGGCGTGGGCTTCTCCGCACATCTGCAGCCCAGCTGCTGGGCTACGGCTCAGCATTGCTCAGCTTTTCCAGCTCTCGCTTTAAAGTGACATTGGAAAATGTTAATGGCAGGGAGAGGGACACCTCAGCGAGGAAAAGCACGGCTCAGCAGCCGCATCCCGGCAGTGGGAGCAGCTCTGCATGGCACTGGAGGCGTTTGGAGGTTGGGGAAATGGACTTGGGGGAAACCATCCAACCCTTTCCAAGCCAGACCACGGGGATGTACTCACCCATGCCAAGCATGCTGTCCCCAGTGAGGGTCACACAGTCGGSCCAGTATTAATCACCTTGTGATGAGCCCTGTCCCCCATCCAGGCTGCCCTGGCTCCCCCCATACCCCTCTTAGGCCACGGCTCGCCGGAGGACCGCACGCTTCCCAGCCCTTCCATTGCATAAGGAGCTCGTTGCTACAACAGAAATTGCAAAAACCATGGAAACTGCTTGTCTCAGCCAAACCCAAACTTAACTGTATACACAGCATAAAATTTAGTTGCTTTAAACTTGCATTTTTTGGCTCAACTCTCCTGGCCACATCCTGAGCCCGAATGGATTGAATTACTGAGCACAAAATAAATTCCATCTGAGCGGGCTGCGGCCCTTGTCTCCCCGAACAAAGGCTGAGGTGTTTGCTTTGCCTTTTTTTTTTTTGTCTTCTGGAAGAAAATGAGCTAATTTTGTCCATGTGGAGGAAGAGAGGCTGGGGTGCTGGGGAGAACCATGTTGACCKTGATTCCCTGACATCAGCCACCTTCCCTGCAGCTCCACCCCAGGGACTGAAGACAAGGAGAGCTGGAGCAGAGCACGCCATGCCRTCATCTCTGGATCAGCCCCGAGGGCCACGATGCTACTGCCTCCAGCATGGCCCTGACAGATGTCATCTGACGTGGCAGTGCCACCTCACTTTGCCCTGGGACCCCTTCGCCTCCTTTGGAGCAAGGACCACACACCAGGTGCTGCACAAAGATAGAGGGATGGAGGACTCCAAGGCTTTGGGAGGGTGGGTAGCAGGGGACAGGGCTGCCTGTGGGCTCTCTTTTATCCTTAAATTGGGCAGGAGAGGAAGGAGGAGGGAGAGGGAGGAAGGGAGARGGGGAGCAGAAGGTGGTGGCAGAAGAGCTGGAAGGGAGCTGCAAACACCCACCRAGCACCAGCATCCTCTGCCAGCCGGGGGGTGTCTCTGGGCCCCCCACCCAGCCACGGTGTGYGAAACCCGTACACACAGGGAGGGAAATGCCCCCAACAGCCCCAGCACTGCCCAAGCCCGGGGGTGTCGTGGTGGGGCAGGAGCAGTTTGCCTGGGCAGGCGGCACGCATGGACTCCAGGAGACCACCATGGCATGGGTGGGCTGGGGGGGTCCACCACCAMCAAGGCATCGTGCACCCCAGGTGCATCCCGCCGCTCCCCAGATAAACTCAAACCGAAGGGGGGGGGGGGTTCAGCAGCCAGACCCCCGCCCCCATACCCCGCTCTCACCAAAGCCAAAGAGAAACCCCCGTGGCCCCTCGCCGCTGCCTCCAGCCCACGGCCGCCGCGGAGGGCGTCTCTGCGTGCAGGCGTGGGAAGCGGCTCAGCCGGCTCTGCCTGTCCCTGCCCTCCTGCCGGCTGCACCTCGCCTGTCCCGGCGGCCGCTCCACCCCGCAGCGGGCGCTCCCCGGCCCCGCGGCGCCGGACGGGACCTCAGTCCTCTGGCTTGCACACCCGCTCCGTGGTCTCCTCCATGGAGGAATCTTCTCCGCAGGGTCTCGCCCCAAGGAGCCACAAGAGCCCCTGGTCCATGCTCGAATAAGCCCATCAGGAGGGTTCACCTCAAAGCCATCTTTAATGAGAGGGTCCCCCAAAACATGCTTTAGATATCCCCCAGCTCTCGGCTCACAGTCCAGCTACGYGCTGACCAGCCCTGCAGAAGTGCTGTGGGAAAGGAGTTTCGAAAAAGTYTTCCTTGATGAACCATAATTTGCTCAGAGCAATCAAAATGCTTTGTAATTTGCCCAATTAAGTTTCCACTGGTGGCTCGTGGCACCCTCAGAGAGTCTGGTCAAGGTGAAGGCTGCAGCCGGGAGGGAAAGCTGGAGCTTGTGCCCTACTCCAGCCTGCACRACAGTTTCTTGAGGATATATTGGCTTATTCATTGACTTTACTATTGCACTCCTTTTTGGGAAAAGCAAAAAGCAGRACGGGATTACTGCTGACACCCTCCCTATGGGGTTTGTGCATTGCCTCGGTGCAGAACCCAGCTAAGGGCTGGGGCTGTGGTGGCCATGGTTTGCTGTCACCCTACAGCTGCCACCGCTGCAGAGGGCTGTCACCGGCTCCTGTGCCAGCCCCTTCTCACAGCCTTCCCAGTGAGCTGGGAATAATGGGATGGCAGCCAAGGACATGGGGATAGTCTTCTGTGATTTGTCACATCCTATTTTGCACACTGCGAGGGTAAGCGTCTTCTCAAAGATAGTCTTACCCAAAAGTGATGGATGCCCTGGAGAAGACCAGCCCTTCTGTTTGCGATGCCCCTCTTCAGGTGGGCTGAACCATCCAAACTCTCGAGCATCCTTGGTGCTGGGGCTGAGCCACTCGGGGTGAATTCTTCCTCACACTTTCTCAGACTTCACATTTAATAATCATTTAATAATCATTTAATAATGATTCGCATACACTCCGTGGAGCTGTGGAGCAATAATTGCCCAGTTCCTTTATCGAAAACCACATCTGGCCAGGAAAGCTTGGCTCGGATGCAGCTTTGATCTCAGCTCCCCGCGATTCCCGCACACCAACGCCCGCTGCATCGCCTGCGCCGAGGCTGGGTCACGCTTCCCCGTCGTGCCGTGGAGTACCTGTGATCACGGTCTCAACGAGCTACTGTCTTTTCTCAAACTATTGTACAGGACTGACATCGCGGTTTCCACAAAATGATGGTGCTGCAGCGATTTCCCGCAGCCAGGCTGCTCTGGCCCCTCCGCGATGAGCAGGTATGGACAAAGAGGGCAACTACAAGGGGGGRRAAAAAAAAWAAAATCACACGGGGTTCCCTCATCCTCCTCCTGAACCATTGAGTCTGCTTCTTGAGTGCCTTCTGCCTGGTGCTGGCTCGGGACAAGCTCAGGTTCAGCAGCGGGATGGGCGCATCCTCCATGGGAGTGGATGGAGAAAAGAGGGACCTTCTCAGCAGAGAAGGTTTCCAAAGAGATCAACCCAATTAAATCACCATCCCAGTCTGAGCCAAATCCGACAGCTGGCTTGTGCTAAAACGGAAAGGTTCATCCTCACCTTCCCCAAAAGCATCCCACCCATTAGGAAATGGGCATTCGCCTGTGGGGGGAGATGGTCTGGGGTTTTCGGTGGCCCCGCGGCCCCAGGACAGAGTTGTCCTCAGTGCGCGGCTTTTCTCCGGTCACAGCAGCTGACGCAGCGTGAGGTCGGGATGCGCCACGGGTGTCTGGGAGCTGGGAAGCGGTGGGAGCCTACAGAGAAATCTTCTGCCAGACCCACAAGGAGGGAGCGAGGGACAAGCACGGCTGCAGACACATTATTTGCAGACAAAAAGCATACAGAATCCGGCCTGACCCCTCATTACACGCGTCTGAGGAGTGATGTGCATATTAAAATAATCCCTTCAAAGAGACTGGGGAGGAGAGAGCACTGAAGTATTGATGAGCCAAGCTGGCACGGGGATTGATCTCAATGCATTTGTGAATTTTATTAATAACTTTATAGAGGGCACGCAGCACCCCGGCACCACCGCTCACAGACACGTCCCCCCCCGCCGGCTGCCCCATGCCAAGCTGCAAGAGCTTCCCATCCGAGGACGAGCCAGAGGTCCCCTCATCTGACCCCAGGTTGGTATATCTCTTGCCCCACCAGTCTGGCTCTGCCTCTATAAGGCCCGGAGACTTGTCTTATGCTCGTAGGGCCTTGCAAACAGAGGCRCAAACAAGAAACAAGGGCAGAATTTGATGCTGCAGATAAATACCAATTAAAATTTAAAAAAAACAAAACAAAACAAAAAAAACAGGGTCATGAAGCAGAGCCTCAAATGAGATTCCAGCTCTGCCTCCTCTGGGTTTTTTCAAGCAACAGCATGGGAATCCCCCACGTCCCCATCTTCACGTCTCCTCTCCTCCCAGCCCAGGTCAACCTTTGCTCCTGCAGAGCATCTCGGCACCCATGAGGGGCTCTCACCACTCCCGACCCAAAGGGGTTGGAGCAGCTCTGCTCTGCTGTCCTCCGTGATTCTCACCCTGATACGGATCAGAGGATTTTTGGGACTCTGCTGTGAGACTTGTTGCATCTTGTTTCCAGACCAGCTTGGCTCTGCTTTCCTCACTGGGCTTTACAGATAAAGCAGATGGCTATCAACAAGGGCTTAAAATGATCCCCAGCCCTCGCTGCAGATAAGCCGAGGTCTGGTGGGACGAGCAGCACCCAGCCCCACACCTCCCGGGTAGGAGCTTGAAACATCTGAGTTGCTCCTGGAGAAGGGCTGGGCTGGATGTGGGGTCTGCTTTCGCCTGCCTCCTCCTCGCCCCCAGGTCTGTGCAGCCTGCCTGGCTGATGGTCCACASCAAAACCCCTCTGACCCGTGGGGAAGCCGCTTTCCCCATCGCCTTTGCATTCCTGACTGACATATCTGCTAAGTATCTCAAGCCTTGGAGAGGAGATGTGGCACGTCAGAAGAGCCGTGGGTCCCCAGGCGAGGTCTGTGGGCTCAGGAGGACACCAGATCACACGCAGGACCTGACGCAGCACCAGTGGAGATGCTCCTCACCCTGTTGACTGCAGCAAGTGCCAGCTCTCCGCACCAACAAATATTACTGAAGTAACTGAAAACTTCATCGTTTGTAAAGAATTTATCCTCACAAAACACTAGGAAGCCTAAACTATCCTGTTGTGGCCATTTTACGGGCAGAGAGAGAACGGCTGAATGACGGGAGTCTGCAGTGACGTCTCCTCTCCCTGTGCTCCTGCCCTTACCATCAACTCCTATTTCTCAAAGCAACAACTGCCCAGGCCCATGGGACCCCGCAAGACCTCCCCGTCCCACACACCTGGGAGTACAAGGAGGCAAAGAGAACGGGAGGAAAGAAAAAAATACCAGTTATTTTCAGGATTACTTCAAAGATTGGATTTTCCTTTTCTCTCCCTCTTTTTTTCAAAGGCACATCTCCATCTCACTTGGTTCCTCCGGAGCAAAGCTCTGCCAGCAAAGCCGTGCCTGGTCCCCGTGCAGAGGCATCTGCACCTCCACTGCGGGGGACACCTTGTCCCCCCCCAGCGCTGCAGCCTCCCCAGTTCGCAGAGCAGTCGGTCTCCATTCAGCTCTTTAGGCAACCTCTGACCCCTGCACTTGTAAATCTGGAAATGCACATGGTGAGCAACCAGAGCGGTGTCGTCTGGGGCCGCTCTGAGTCACCTCTGATGGACCCGAAACAGGGGGGACAGCCTAAAACCAGCGGTGATTTACAGACCGGCTCTCCAGCTGCTGCTGCCCACCAGCCCCAAGGTGACACTGCCTACGGAGGAAGAAAGTTTATGGGGTCAAAGCTCTTTCCTCCCACACCTCCGCTTTCCCGGAGGTGGCACTGAGCTTGCCGAGCCATGCTTGCATGGAGAGCACGCTTGSAGCGAGCTGGAGAGCATCCTGAAGGAGCATCCCCCACGCACGCCGCACATCAACCTCAAACGGGGAATAGAGGGGTACTGTGTCTTGGGCTGTGTGGGAAGGGCGGCTCCTCCTCTTCTTCCTCCCCATTTATCCRTCATTTCCAAGACAATTTCCTGGGGCTGGTAGCAGTCGTTTCCAGCTAATTATCTTCAGGCTTTGAAAATTGCCCAAAAAGCCTGACAATGCCAGACTTGTGGGTGAGGAGCCTGCAGTAGCTGGCCTGGCTGGAGCAGGTTGAACGTTGCCCTGCAAGGCTGTGCCTCCTGCTCCGGAGACGCCTGCTCTGAGTTTTTAAACAAAATGCTATCTTAATTGCATCCAGCTTCAGAGGGAGATGGTGATGCATCACGTATAGCTCAAATCATGGCCATGGTCTATCAGYTAAAAGCAGGGTGTTACACTCCCAGACACGTTCACCGCTGTCCTCTCYCCGTGCCATGACTCTCCTCCCGGGCTGTGTTTGTACTCCCCATCCCTGGGACCATGAATTATACAGTGATGCACAAGCCAGGATCGGGGACTCGGAGGGGGATTTGCAATTCAGCAGCCCCAAGACTGAAGGAGACATCTCAGACTGGCAAATGGGAGAGGGCAAAACCTGCGGCCAGTCAGCACCAAAAATAAAAACACCCTTGGATGCTCAACCAGTTGGATGCAATGGGGTGAGCACCCCATCAGAGCCCCAGCCAGCCACAGGGCCCTGGCCATTCCCTCGGGGCACCCCATTCATCCCCATGGTGGATGCAGGTGCCCCATGGGATGCTACAGAGCTGGAGGGATGCATGAGGGTGGGAGACCTTCTCTGAGACCAAGCTCCAGCCCCATTGAGCAACCCCATGGGATGCTGGAGTGTTTGGGTGGATTTGGGGGGGTCAAAGGCAGCAGAACTTACAAGCCGGGCAACCCTCCTGATAAAACAAGGCTCCAGAAGCTCCATCTGACGGCGCTTTTTTGAGTTTATTGATGAATAGATGCCTCTGACGCAGTCTGCAGGTACCCAGATGGCAAAGGATTCCTGTCAGGCGTTTCCTCCTCAGCCTTGAAGAAAATTATTGCGTGGCAAGAGCTAGGAGAGAGCAGATGACACGGGACAAATTAATTTGGGAGATAAAGTACAAGGGGGGAGCTCTAATGAGGTGAGCAGGAGGTTAGAAGTATTGACTACCACAAGTGTGAGGGAAATGACAAATAGACCCACCAGTGAGAAATCTGAGGCAGGTTTTCATCCAAATACTGGCAGCAATTGCCACAGCTTATGCTCCCCAGAGCCATACGAGCAGTGAAAAGCTGGCCCTGTGCAGAAACCACAAACAGGAAAGAAGAGACAACAAGGGAGGCTCCAAAATCCAGAATTTGTGAGGGTTTTGGGTAGGGATTTTTGTAAGGCAGATGAAGAAAAAAGAAATAAATCACAGTAGAGAAGTCTACCCCCATTGACACTTTTTTGTACTACTACAGTACCACATTGTGCCCCGGGACAGCCCCGGGATGCAGAGGGGCTCTCAGGGGTGCTGGTGTCACCCGCTGTTTGGGCAGCCATGAAGCTCAGCAGAACACCAGCTCTGAAGTCGCACAGGTGACCTGGAAAAGCGGCTGAACGCTGGTCCTGGGGAGCTTCAGAGGAGGCAACAGATGCTGAACCTTCCTGTCTGATAAATATTGCAGGAGAGCTTTGATTTTTCCTTTGCAGATGTCTCTCCCCAACTTGGGAGAGGGGGTGCAGAGTGAAATAGTCCGCGTGTGGTTTGGAAATGGCCAAGGCACAGAGGTGTGCAGACAGGAGACACTGTAAAGTCCAGGACTAACACACGGCAGAGACCAACAAGGGGACACCAGAGGTGTGGAGAAGTGATTTGGGGTTTCTCACAAGGCAAGAACTAAGAGGCAGCTGGAGAAATTATCAGGTGTCCAATTTAAAACTGACCGAAGGACAGACTCATCACTAAATTGTGGAATTTGCTGGGCAGGATATTGTGGAAAGCAAAAATATTCATAGATGCAAAAAGGGAAAAGACGGGCTGACAAATGATAGCTCTACCAGGAGGCTTTAAGCATGAGGTTCCTGGTGCAGCTTCTCCAGCCCAGGAGATGCCGACACCATAGACCTCGTCGATGGCCAGGCTGTGAACATGGGGGTCTCGTAGCTGTTTGCTGCATCCCTTATTGCCAGAGAGAGGACGCTCATCTACAGGGGCTTTTTATCAGGTGCAGAACACGGTTAGCCTTGAACAAAAAGCCTGCCCTGTTGGTGATGATGCTCCAAGGAAGTCAAAAATGTGGGAACAAGGTTGGGATATGCTGATTTGCAGCTATCCCAAGAAGAAAGGGAGAACAGCAGTTGTCTYCACCCCAGCAGCAAAGCAGCTGCCACGACAGACTCTTGCTTTGACCTGCCTAAGATAGCCTTGAGTGGCATCACCTGAAGGAAAATGCCCAAATGATCTTGTTACAGCACCAGACTAGACCTTTCTGTGTCAGCAAGGTCTGCTCTTGACTGTCCTCCCAGGCAGAGGAAAATGCTCCTGGTACCTGCTCAGAGGGGCTGGGAAACATTTTGGGTAGCCTGGTCTCCTGCCAGCCTTCCTGAAGAAGAAGATCACAGATCCAGGTCTGCACTGAAGATGCTCATCTCTGTACAAATACAGAAAAGATACCCGAGAGATTTCAGCAGGAGGCACATTCATGCCAAATGCTTAGAAAAAGCCCTAGAAATCAGGGCATATTGATGTTTTGGCTGACACTGCCAACCAGGCAAGAGCTTTCCAGTGATGGACTGACGGCATCGGAGCCAAGCCTTGACACAGGAGGAGGGCTGAAAGCTGCCCAGCTGCCCGCCCTGCCAACCTGCTGCCAAGGTTTTCAGGCCAGGAGGGATTTTCTCTCCGTTGGAGCCAAGCGATCGTGATCTCGCATTGATAAATGGGGTTTGATCCAATGCCCATGCACAAAGATAATGTGCTGGCAAAAGCCAGAGTCAGTGACTCCGCAGCACCCATTCCAACAGAGTGCATCAACAGGTGTCGAATTTGGGGGGGAAATTAAGGTCCAGCGCTGACAATCATTGCTGTGAAATTTCTGAGGCCTGTTAATGCTACACACTATATTCACTTTTTGGAGAAGGTGATGAAACGAAGCCTTACGGGATGAGAGGCAGAGGGTGACAAGCTCAGTTGGTTCAACAGTTTCTTTGCAAAACAAGGAAATCTCCAACTGTGATCACTTTCGTTCAATAAATAAAAAAAAATAAGCAATTCAGCACTAGTCTGTTTTAAATGTACGTGTTAGCATTGACAGTGTTAATAACAAATGTAATTATTTAAAAGCTCCTATGTATATCGGCAGTGAAAACTGCAGATGTTGGYAACCCTTGAGTATTCTTCTTTTACACCTGCCATTAAAACAATTTAAAGTTCCCATCTCAATGTATGATAATTAATTATGTGCTTTTAGGCAGAGATTACTGGAAGAGGACCTTCGTTTTGTGTTGCACAGGTCTGGCTAAAGGATTGTCCCATCTCCAGTGCYCATACCAGGAGGGTGATGCAGAGCACAGGCAGGGACCAGGCTATCGGCAGGCGGATTCTGCATCACTCTGTGGCCACTTTTGCCCTGAAAGGTCTGAAGGTGATCTTAGAGGTCTTTTCCAACCTCAATGATTCTATGATTCTAAGGTGCTCCTGGGCTCTGCCCCAAGAACAGCTCACTGAGCATCTCTTATCCACAGCAGGAATGGAATGGACTGGACTATTTCAGCTGGAAGGGACCCACGGCGATCAACTAGCCCAACTGCCTGACCACTTCAGGGCTGACCAAAAGTTAAAGCAAATTATTGAGAACATTGTCCAAATGCCTCTTAAACACTGACAGACGTGGGGCATCGACCACCTCTCTAGGAAGCCTGTTCTCCCTGCACACACACCACTACAGCAGCAGTGTAGTCATTCCTGCCCAGAAAAAAGTCCATTCCTGGTGCACTTCAGACCCATGTCACGTGCTTCAGAGTTTTTGTTGGGTTTTCTTTTCCCTCTGCTTTTTTTTTTTTTTTTAAAAAACAACCAAGCTTGGAAAGTYGCAGGAAATAAAAACAAGAAGTTGCTGACAAGTGTCCCACTGTAATTGAGTGAGAACACAGAGCTGAGCTCTATGGATTCCCAGAAATACGGTCCAGATGTGGCTCTCCACGGTGATGCAGCCAAGCCACAACTCCCGAAATGACTACCCCTGCGACTGGGAAACTTCCCCAGCGCCCCTTCCAGCCACGCACAGCGACAGGCCATGCCCCAAACAACACTTGAGAAAACACAGGGTTGGCAGCAGAGCCTGGAGGGGCCTTCCCAGTCCCCGACGTTGAAGGTCTGCAGCAGAGGTATTGGAAGCAAAATTATTTGGTCCAGGCAAATCCCGGATTTCTCACCTGTGCACACACCCGAGCTTGAAAACATGACCTTCTACGGCTCGCTTAAACCCCGACTCCCTGCAAACCACGGGAAACTGGGAACGCATCGGTTTTGCAGCAGTTCTCTGCTGCAGTCGTCGTCRGGGTCTGAGCATCGGCTCAGCCCCGCTGTCACCTGCCCCGCTGTGGGAGCAGCTCTCTGGGGTGGCGGTCCCCAGACCGTCCCCCCCTAGGACACAGCTAGGGGAGGGACAACACTGCACGCACCGCGCTGGTCTGGGATGGGAGCCATGCACAGAGCGAAGGAGTGTGATTGCAGGTGCACAYGTATGGGGAAAACCCAGCACAGGTAAAGGCAACGGGAGCGTCCATAACTGCTCCAGTGAGTCTGTTTTCAACTTTTCCATGCCAGAAAGTTTTGCCCTTGCAGTACCTCCTGGTTATCCTTTTRTACAAGACCTTGTTCTCCATCCATCGCGTTTGCAAAGGTGGCAATGAGSACCAATGATGACGGGGGGTGCACAGATCACAGTTGGGACACTYTGACATCGTTGTATTATTTATGGTCAAATACTCAGCGTACACTAATGAGGAGTGTTCAGTGGCACACAGAGGCCCACCTAGCTCACACCCTCAGTGCCTGACACCCTTTAGAATCATAGAATCATTAAGGTTGGAAAAGACCTCTAAGATCATCAAGTCTAACCGTCGACCCAACACCACCATGCCCACTAAACCATGTCCCGAAGAGCCACGTTTTTTGAACGCCTCCAGTGATGGTGACTCCACCACTTCCCTGGGCAGCATGTTCCAGTGCTTGACAACCCTTTCGGTGAAGAAATTTTTCCTAATATCTGATCTAAACCTTCCCTGGTGCAACTTGAGGCCATTTCCTCTCATCCTGTGGTTGGTAGGTAGGATGGCTGCAATGGCACGGTGGGTCTGCWGTGATCCCTCAGCTCCTGCAAAGCCGGCATTGACAGAAGCTCAGAAGCAGTAACAGTCTCCCATGTGGGAGCAGAGTGCCTAAGAYTAAAAAAAAMCCACCCCAAAACTATTCAATTGGTTTCAGTCGGACTGCAATCTTCCCATCCAGCTATTGAGTGCAATGGCAAGATGCAGCAAGTAATTAGCCCGGCTCTCCAGAGCCCAGGCACTGACACAGAGAGCAAAGGCTCACCAGGCAGGAGTGCGCAGGGCTGTTTGATTACCCTGGGAGAAAAGCCAAGCAGAAAACACTGCCTGCAGAAGTGAGGTGTATATTTTGGTTATACATCCTAGCACAAAGCCTGCTAGATCTGAGTTCTCTTTCCAGCTCTGTCACAGGTGCCTTGCAAAACCTCAGGCATGTCACTTGGTTGTCATAGAATAATAGAAGGTTTGGGTTGGAAGGGACCTTTAAAGGCCATCTAGTCCAACCCCCCTGCCATGGGCAGGGACATCTTCMACTAGATCAGGTTGCTCAGAGCCCYGTCCAACCTSACCTKGAATGTTTCCAGGGATGGGGCATYTACCACCTCTCTGGRCAACCTGTGCCAGTGTCTCACCACCCTCATYGTAAAAAAWTTCTCYCTTATATCTAGTCTGAATYTACCCTCTTTTAGTTTAAAACCGTTACCCCCTGTCCTATTGCTACAGCGGATACCGCTTCCCTTCCCCGAGGTCAGGCAGTCRTCTCATGCTTGCTCCGTTTTCCCCAGGCACCAACTCACCCCACCTTTGCAACAGGTTCCCCCCCAGCAGAGCTGGAGGCGGCAGCAAAGCCAACGTAACCCTCTCTGTCCTCTGGCTGGGGAAATGAAAATGATGGGGACACTGAGAAGCCCYGCGTCCCCTCCAGCCGAGTCTCAGCTGCCCTTAGGGGTCAGAGCAAACCCACCAGGCGGGCTGTGGTCTGCCATGGGGAGAGCCAGAGGTCCGTATGGAGATGGGGAAACGAATACACCCTCCCCRAATCACAGCCTGTGTTTTCTTCTCCAATATCAAACATGAAGAACATAACCCYGGGGGTTAGGGGGAAAAAAGTCCCTCCCTCCCCTCCCGTGCAAACTCAGCCTGTGAAAACCAGATGGCTAACCAGCAAAGCTGGGCTGGTTCTCCAAACACCATCAGGTTGGTGCAAATCACATGTTTTTGACAGATGGTCCTTTCGCCAAGAGTATTTGCCCAGCCTTGCCCTAGCCGTGTGTTTTCTGCAGACAGATTGCTCTGCACATCCATGAGCCTCGTACCAGCCCACGGCATATCAAGCACGGCAGCTCCGGCCRCAGAGCCCCGAGACGCTTCTCTCAYCCTCTACGGGGTGTGATGAGACACTCCCCTCCCCTCGCCGTGCGCAGTGAACCACTTTGGGAGACAAACTTACTGAAACCARCAGAAGTTCTTGCATTATTTAAGTCGGGAGCAAAAACGTTACCTGCCAGCCAGGCTTGCACTGCAGCCCTCCTGCCTCCCTGGCCAGCCGGTGATGTCCCCCCAGCATTGCAGCCCTGCTCCGGCTGCCCAGACACCGCACATCTGTATTTCTTATTTCTTAAAAGGCCACTAAAATGGGCCAGTGGASACCTCTCCCATCCATCTGGGAAGAGCTGAGTTTACATTTCAGTTAAATCCCCGGTGAGATGAGCCCCAGCAGCAGCGCAGACAAAAGGGCACTCGGGTGCTGTGATGCCCCATCACAAGTCCCTGGCCATCAGAGGCTGCACAGGGCAGGGGCCGGTCTCCTCCTCCCCGTTTTCATGCAACGGGGCTGGGAAGCAAAGTGCAAGTGTTGGGACACTGCCCGGGCCACCAAACACCYCCTCTGCCCTTCGTCCATCTGCCGTGGCAGAGCACTCGATGCAAGGCACCAGGCTTTGTGCACGCCGGATCTCTGGGATGGCTGATGGTTGCTCCTGGAAGCACAMCACCAGGCTAACCCTGGGCCGCCTGACCCACCGGCTCAGACATGGCTAGTCCAGGGAATCCCTGTTTACCCCTTCCTAATTTGGGCACCCGCTCCTCTCCGCCTGCCCTGACAGGTAAGGGGATGCCTGTTTTATTTCCAAAGTTTAAATGACCTCTTTCTCCTGGAAGACCTGCAGCTCTTGGCTTAGTACACTGAAGCTCCCAAACGAAGAGTGAGGTCTGTGAGTAAAACAGCCTCTCTCACAGCCAAATCCCTTCCCTGCAATGCTGCATGTAGTTCCCAGGGCCTCTTTCTATGCTCTTCGTTCAAGGAAAACCTCCTGCCGCCGTTACTCGCCTGGCTGGGAAGCGTTCTTCTAAGCGGGCAGAACTGTACAGCAGAGATTTACTCCCCATACTCCGCAAGAGAGATTATCTCCAGTTGCTATTATTCCCTTATCAATAATTCACCGTGCAGTCACACTCTGGATCGCGTCTGTGCTGCCTGCGTAGTTTCTAAGCTCAGTACTGACTGAAAGAGCAGCCGTGAGTAATCACGTCTTCTCTGATATTGCTTATGCTCTCAGCGAAGCAGAACAAGTAACTCACTCTGCAAATGAGTCATGTCCCCTGGAAGCTTCTCATTTTAGCATCCCATCGAGGAGAGCAGCTTTGCAGAAGCACCTGCTAAGACTGCAAGTCCTTGGCATTTAAATAAATAAATAAAGGGGAGATAATTAAACTCCATATTTCAATCTTATAGGAGGAGTTCATATAAAGGGACTCTTTCTCCTTCCAGAAAATCCAATACAATTAAATGATTAAAACAGAAAAGCAGACATAAAACCCAAGGAGGAGAGGCCAGACAAGCCGTTGTGAATACAGATCGCACACTGAAGTCTTGATCAAGACTCACTCACTCCCCCATTAGAAGTACACGCTTGTTGCTGTTCCCATTTATCTCTCACAGAATAACAACTCTGATGCACAAAGCTCAGGATTAAAACAGCATCATTTCTTAGCAAGAGCCCATTTCACTCATTTATCCTGAACACACACACAATACACATGCACAAATGCCTCATTTCCCACTGAAGAGATGATCATCGGCGTACGCGATAGGATCTCAGCACACGAGCCTGCCATCTCTGATTAAAACCTAACCATTAGGGTGATTTATGGCTCCGAAGATGCACAAGTGTCCTTTGTGACTAAATTAGGCACCGGGTGAGAGATGAAAGATGATCTACCCCTTCCCAGTTGTCACTGGGAACCTCTACAACCACAGCTTGGATGAACCATCTCGGATGTCCGAGACATCTGTGCAGTCATTGACTAAACCTTTAATCTTGCAGGCTGGCTTTTCTGCAAAACACCCTGCCAGAGAACCAAGCCACACAACAGTTGAGTGCTCCTCGATCCAGCCAGGTGGATCTATCTCCCGTGGATTTATTGGCACGTCCTTCCCCAGGAGATGTGCCTCCCATTTCTCTATTTAACTGCATGTTTCAACACGCTGCTTCAGAAATCCTTCCACRGGAGAGTGGGGAGCATCCCTCTGTGGGACAGCAGGATGCTCTCCGGGATGGTTTGAGTAAGGCAGAGGGCAAAAGATATGCCTATGGCAGTTTGGAGAAGACTTCTTGAGGGTAAATTCTCCATTGCATGGCCGGTGCCACCAGCACACGCAGGTAAAGCTGAAAATACAAGAAACAAAAGGTTGACTTTTCAACTCTCCAGGCTTACTTATCTGCCTCGAGCATCTCCGATAGCAGTCTGCAACCCCGTCTGCAGCAGCGATGAGAGCCTGGGAAGATTGCTCTGCGGTGAGGCGGCCGGGTGTCAAGGTCAGCCCTGGGGACGACGTGGCCATCGTCAGAGACAAGCTGCTGTTAGAGACATCAGACCTCTGGAGCCAGGCTTTTTTCCTTCGGAGGAGAACAACCAGGGCCAGAGCCCCATGGGGGCTCTTAGGCAACAGCAAAGCAAAACCTCGGTGCCCCCAGGCCCGCGGATAACCCATCCTCATGCAAAGCTGTGACTCACGCCTGTGCAAGCACACATGCAGCCGTGGGCACCAAGACTATTAGTCTATGCCTGGACCCCTTCCTATTACTTCTAGCTGGGTGAAATTAAATGGAAAAGAAATTCAATTAAGAAGGTCTTGTCTAACACTGAGAGATCCTTCGAGTCACTCTCTGCAGCTGCTAACAGGTCTGATGGGATTAGCAGCCCCCGGCTCCCTCCTTCTCCAGCCGTCAGCTCGGGAAGCCTGTGGCCGCAGCAGGCTGAGCTCCAGCCGGGATTTGCTGGTGGTGCAGCCACGACCACCCCRGCCTCCAAAATGGGACTTGCTGCCCAGCTGTTTTCTGGAGCCACCAAAACTCAATACTTAACAGGAAAAAGAGTTGCCTTCCCCTGGGAAGCGAGCAGCCACCAGGCTATGGACCCTGACATGGGGCAACCCTCGCAGGGCTGGGTGTCTGGAGGAGCTGCCGTGCCGGACCCTGCCCGCTCTGACACGGAGGAAGGCACAGGTTTGGGTGAGCCGGCTCTTCACAGGCAGCAGTGCCCCAAGYTTTGCCTGGCGAGCAGAAGACCAAAGCATGGAGGGGACCTTTGTCCATGCACTGGCCAGGGACGAGGCACCAAGTCCCCGCCAGCCCCAGCAGGAGGGTGCCCCGGGAAAGCAGGAGATGCCAAGGGCTTACACCAAGCCCCGGTGACAGCCAGGTGGGGAAAGTGCCTGCTCCCTCCCAGTGCTTTGCTGGCTATTCACGTCCTCAGCGTGCTTTCTATGCTCARTGCAGCCTACAGCATGGGAAATTAAAGTGCCAACCAGACAGTTGGCTGCAGAAGCTTTGCTTCAGTCTCCATTTATCCAACGGCTCGGCCACGGTAAGACAGGCTAATATAGAAAGAGACGCTGCGGTACCTAATACACTGCAGAAGATGACAGTAGTTTCAAACTAATGGACAACGCTAAAGACAGCGTGACCAACGTGATGAATCAGAGCTGTGCAGCTTCAGGGGAACAGAGGAGTGRGGRAAAAAAAATAAAAATYRAGRCTTATAGCTTTTAGCCCYAGGACTCAAAGGAAAGGCAGTGTCCTTCTCGGGAAGGCTGAGCCCCCGGGTGCTCCCTGCTTGCAGCCCCSCGGGGCAGATGGGATCTCCAGGGTGCACAGGTCCCCCCTGCCCATGGAGCCCTGTCCCCAGGCACAAGCCACCACTCACAGTAYGCGCAAGTCCTCAGCTATTCACACCATCCCTGCCGTGCTGCTAACCTGCAAAGCAGTTTCCTTCAAGGGATCAACGAGTGGATGCCTTATTTCCCTACCCAGGCTCGGCCCTACAAGTGGCAGAAGGGATAATTAAAGCCGAGCTGTTAAAAAGCCTCCCTGCAGACTCCCTCCCTCTGACGGRGGCTGTGAAACAGCACGGGGTCCCGTTCCCTCGGGACTCCAGAGTCCTCCTTGCACAGAAGTTAAACAGGGTCATTTCTGCCATGCCCAGTGTCACTGGCAGACCCAGCGCCTGTATCTGGCGTCCACAGAGCAGCATCTCTTTGGCCCTTGGGTGGCAGGCAGGGCAGGAGGAGATGCGAGAAGATCAGAGGTGGAAGCAGAAAGGCAAACAGCGTTTGCCAACCTTTGGGCTGGAGAGAGTACRAAACAGCATTCAGCATCAAATGCTAGAGCACCCACAATGTGCTAGCTCCATCCTTTGCCAAGAGCCTGCAGTAAAACCCGGCAGAGCTCCACACGGCGAGCAACCCTGGCAAAGCCCCAGGGGCTGCCCCCGCTCCATCTTTCCCTCAGCCACCCGCCTACACAACAGATAAATCCCCGAGCGCCTACAACAGCCTTCCTCCATCCCCCAGTGTGGCAGAGCCCCCGTCCCCCCCTCGCAGCCCCCCGCTCCTGGTCCGCAGTGCGGCCATCCGGGCAAGCTGAACTACGCACTACGGGCACCGCGAGGTTAGTGTCAGAGCACGCGGAGGCGAAGCACGGAGCTCGGGATACCCGCGACGCCTGCTCACCGCTCGCCCTTCGGACTGCGTTTCCGAGCTGTGACGGAAAGGAAAACAGTACCAGGAGCCGCCGAGCATCGCGTCCTTCCCCGACAGAGACGTTTGCTGCCGGCTTCAGCCCCGCTGCGCACCCACGGCCGCGCAGGCTGGGCTCGCACGCAGAGCTCTGCTGCCTTCGGTGCTTTTCGGATCTCGCCCAGCCAGGCTGTAAATCCCCCAGGTCGAGGACGAAAGACAGTGCAATTTAAGCACAGGAGCCACATGGCTGTTCATACCCTGTGACACAAGACCTCCGCCTTGGAAGCCCAGACCACCTGGAAAAGGTAACAGAGAGGGACAGCTCTTAGCACAGGTGGGACAACACCTACCACGATGCCCATCAGCTCTACCAGCCTCGCAAGCCATGTCCTGCATCCGCGCGGGATGCTGCGGGTGCAGGGGGGGTGCCGTGGGTCGGGCCCCCGAGCACAGGGGCCGTGAGGAGTGCCACCCTCCACCCTGCTCAGGGACCCTGCGACTCACCACGGCAGAGGCATCAGAGAGCAGGAGAGCCGGCGGCGCTGCCAGATGGGGGACAAAGAGCCTAAAGCATCGCCAGAATGTGCTGGTGCCTCCTCTTGACCCTTTCAAAAATTTAAAAAAAAAAAAAAAAAAAAAATCACTCTGTTAAATCAACCTGAAAACACGTAAAAACCGGAATTGATACCACTTAAAACCAGCAACCACCTCTCCTAAGCACAGTTCTCATCCCAGGGAGGGAAAAGTGCCAGAAATCAACTCGAAATTGCAGTCGATTCTCTGTGGAAGGAATTCAGCTGCTTTGCTGATAAACAGCAATATAAATCTCTAAGCTGGAGAGGTAGATCATTAAGGGGAAATGTTTAGAGAAATTAAATCCTTTTTCCTGCTTCTTATGCTAACAGGGAAAACCAAGCTGATTTGCAGGAGGACAACATTTAGCAATATCTAATTCATCAAAGTCCCCATCTGTTCTCATTCTCATGCTGAGTTTGTCAAAAATCAGCTTTCCTTCAACCAACACCCACATCACTTTTAATCGTCTGAGGCCAATTCTGGAGAGATTTGTAAATAAACCACTTGTGCAAATCCAGCCAGAAAAAACAGGGGAAGGGCCTGATTAATAGAAATACATGTCAGGATTGGAGGGATTGAGGAGAGACAGCAAAGGGGATAAGAGGACAGTGAATGACTAATCAGCGCAGCTGGCAAAATAACCCGGAGCAGAGGCCAGTGTAGGGTTAAYGACACCAGAATGGGGAAATCTCCAAAACAGGATCTGTGCCTCTGCTGCAGTTGTTGCTCCTAGACGAAGCAGGATCTGGAGATAGCTCCGTGCCGGGGCCACCCTGCCTGCGGGGACCAGCAAGCTCCTCCCGCAGCCCACGGGGCTCTAGAAAAATCTCCTAAAAAATGTCTTCCTGTTCCTTACGGGAAGTGATGCTGAACCGGTTTGTTATACTGTTCTACATATTCAGAGTTATTGAAACAAACAGATTATCAATGTATTTAATTCAAGCAAAACACACCATGGAGCTGATCTTATCTCAAAACTTGGAAATTCAGGATTTAAGTAACAAGGCTATGTTCCCATATTCTTCTTTAGGGGCAGGATTATTCTGTATGCTCCTGTATTCAATTAATTTGGCAATTTAAACTGCGCATGCATTTTCTGCAGCAGGGATTACACTTTCGAAGCAGGCAACCCCCCATATCCGTGTACCTGTCGTTTGGCACAGGCCAGGCCAGGCGTGATCAGGTTGATGTGCTCCCCCGGGACCTCCGACAGCAGAACCCTGCCTCGCCGGCAGCTCCGGCAGGGATCCCGCTGGGACACGCACACCGGGTGTAGGCACAGAGCCGATTTGGCTTACGGCATCGCAGCAAGCGGAGGGGAAAAACCCCTGACATTTGCTGCCCTAAAGACAAAACTGGGTTTTATCCTCATTCACAGGGCAGAAGATCTAGACAGCCGCAGCTGCAGCGGAGGCAGGAGCCCCGGGGCAGGACCGCGGCTCTGCTCACCACCTGCCTTCTCCAGAGCCTTCCTTCCCCTCCGAGCCCCGTGCAGCCCGGCAGCGATAGAGCCCCGGTGAGGAGCACGCACAGACGAGCCCGGCTCTCCCCGTAGCAGCCAAAACGCTGCTCCTGCCCTGGGGTTCCCAGGAGGAAGGAGCACAGGAAAGCTGGAGGGGCAAATGGCAACAGCTTTTGAGGACGYGCTTCCTTGGGTACAAGCTGCCATTGAAGATGGCGTGCTCTGGCCAGCTAAGAGATGTGCTGCGGCRCTGGGGATGTGTTCCCGAGGGTGCTGCAACCCATCTGATTGCAGGAGAAGATCCTCCCAGCGAGGTACTGACCCGCTGGGGATGTCACCCAAAGGGCAGGTACATACAGCTCRCATACGTGACACTTACTTTATTCTGGAAGAGAGCGAAGTTTTGCATGGAAAGGGGACCAGCCAGAGCAGGTTCACACCGTCTCCTATAAATACAGAGACAGAAGAGTTTTTTCTCTGCCCTGTTCAATGTTTTCTCCCAGGACTGGAAGTTCCAGTGGTGGTCCCAATCACCACGAAATGAGTCCATCCGTCCGAAGCACAAAACAAGAGACAGACATTTTCCTTTTCTATCATTGCCTCCAGCCAAGCCCCATATTGCTGCAAGGTGACTTTCTGCTGCGCTTCCTCTAGCTCAGTGTTAATTATTCATTTCCTGACGTCCTTTCATTCAGAAAGTTCTCACTGATCTGTAACCTGCTTTTCCCATTTGTTTGGTTCATGCCATGTAGCTACACTGCAGGCATCCACAAGCATAAGGTGACACAGCTTACTCACAGGTACATATTGTTCCCATACCTATTGTCTCCTTTAGAACAATCAAAAATCTTTACATTTCATGCTTTTGCCATCCTCTTTTAAGCTATGAAATTACTGCTATGAAATTCCGTAGAAGTAACATTTCCTCCAGTGGAACATAGGTCCAAGCAATCTTAATGCAGCATCTCCATGTTGCCACCACGTGGTCAGTTGGCTCCTTTYGCTTACTCTCCTTTTGGCCACACAACTTCTTCCACAACTCTCTGGAGTAAAGTTAGAGCAACCCTTTGGGAGATGTGCTCCAAAGCCCTTTAAAGAAAAGATATTAGAAAAAATATATACATATATACATACCCAGAATGGAGCAGATCTCAGTTTGGAGTCTTTGAGGTTCTTAGAGCAGCGTGATGAGCATTAGCTCTTGATCAACTACCTAATTATAATAGACAAAAAGGAAGAGCGATGCCCCTGAGCTCCTCCCGAGGCAGGGGAACCCCACCTGCACGCTCCCCAYACAGCCCTGCAGCCAGACCCAGCCCCAATCTCACCAGGAGCTGAAACCCCTGTAGCAGGTTACAGCCGGGTTCTCGGTTTCCTGGGCGTGCAGAAGACAAATGAGATGTTTTCAAAAGTGACCRCAGGACATCAGGGTATCATGGACAAGCTGAGGGTCTTCAATCAGCATGTCTTGCAAAAATAAAAAAAGATGGTTTTATTATGCCTCTGACGGGGTGCTGTGCTGGCAGCCTCCTCCAGCCCAGCGAGGTCTCGCTACACCACCCCATGGTGGTTTGAGTTTTAGTCATCGCTGCAGAACTTCAGCAGAGCATCAAGACAAACAACTCTTCCCCCGGGGGGACGACAGCTCCTGGCAGGGTTTGTTCTTGCCGTCTCTCACGCTTAAGAAAACATAAAGAAACCTCCAAGAAAAACTCCGATCCCACTCGGGAGGGCCCTGGCCGGCTTCAGCGATCGCTCCCCCTTCCCGGCTGGGCTGACAACTGGCTGTAGCATCGTCGGATCTGGAAGGGGATGGATCATCCTCATTTAGGGCTCTGACAACTGACGCATCAGACCAGACAGCTCCTTTAGAAACCTGTCACGATGAYGCCTACCACGCACATCAAACCGACTACGAACTAACTGTATTTAAAAATATACCACAGCAGAGATTACACGTGGATCATTCTCCCTGAACGAGAGACATTTCTGAAACACTTTGCTTTTATTCATCTTCGCACAGGATTTCATTAATCAGCTCTTGTGTTATAGCATCACCACTCGCAACAGATACTTCAGCAACTCAAAACCTTTGGGAAGTTTGRCCACAGGCACAAGTTCTAGCCTAAGGGGGGACACACCAGACGTAATTTCTATTTCTGATCAGCTGGGCATACACAGAGCCCCCACCAAAGTCTGCTTAATACCGACCACTTCATCTCAAGTTATTGTTAACAAAGTCCTGTTCAAATACAAGAAAAAAAACTCTGTATAAGACCATGCTGCATGTCCTTCCCAAACACTTGACAAGGGGATGGGGAGAAGAGAAAGAAACGGTTACTTGCTCTTGGAGAACACTTCTCCAGTCATCTAAGAAATCAGCTCTGCAGTCTAGTAAACAGCCAGGAAGCTTCAACAGGGGAAATGTGTGATTACTTTCCTGGGAGATCCAGGGACTGAGATAGCCTCGATGTACAAACCAGCCCGGCTCAGCAGGCACGGGTAAGGAAAGGCTTTGCTCAGCCATCATTCATTCTCGGGGAGTAACAACATCACACCCCCTTGAGAGCCAAACTGGTCCTCGCACCCCTCTTACTCCTGCGGTACAGCTACTCCACCAGCACAGCTGTGGATCACATCTTGCCTGTTTCTTCGTGCCCAGCATCTCTTGTGGCTCCAGGCTCACCCCATTGATGCAGAARATCAAGGGAATTCAGGCCATCCAAAACCAGCACTTGGCCTCCTCGGGTTTTTCTTTTTTGGGCAGATGAAACTGCAATTGCAAGACAAATACACACTGTGGTCTGCCAGTGAACAAGATCTTGGCTAGTCCAAGGAATCAGGCGGAAGAGATTTACATCAACGGTGCTAATAGCAGGTCCGAGCTTCACTGAAACGGAACAAGCCTTGTGCGGTGACAGCAACGGGGTGAGCAGCCTTTCCTTGTCACGGCGGTGCCTACGCTAGTGCTGGGAACACAACAGGGAAGGGACACACCAATTGAACTTGACCTGTGGAAACGGCATCCTGTATCCCTGTGATTTCAGCCACAGGCAAGAAGAAATCTTTACTTTGAACCCCCTTTTCCCTTCAGTCGATAGTCTTGACACAGCAAGCATTCAAAGGGGAGTAACCATCCCCCTTGCCAAGGAGTTAAAGGAAGATTCAGAGACAATCTTTCTGAGAAATTACCACTCACACAAGGGGGAAAAAAAAGGGACATTGAGGTCCAGGCTTAGCAAAGCATGAAGAATCTGGAAGGAAAAGCAGAGCCAACAAAAATTTATCTTTAATGATGATCTTGCATTAATGGTTTCTCATCTAGAGTTTTTAAAACTTCTTGATATAGGAGGCCTAATTTAACTTATAAATGAACCTTTTAAAAAGAGACACCCAGAAGATTTAACTGGTGGCTTTTCCCCTCTGATATTCACAGGTATTTTAGAATCTGCTGTCATTTCAGGGATATCAGTTGCATGCAAGCCCACATCCACCATTASCCCTCAGCACTCCTCCCTGGGTCTCGGGCAGGCATCTGCCTTGGGAAGGTGGAACTGGAAGCCCAGATACTTCCCATGACTTCAATAGGTGGAGAGTGGAGTAACTTACTTCAGGAGACTGAAAGAGCAGAAAGCAAATCCCAGTATGCAGGCTACAGCATTGCCAGGAACAGGGTTCTAGGGGCTTTTTGGAAGGCTGGCTTTTGTATGCAAGAAGTTAAGGKCAAATACAAGAAGTGCTACAACAGGCATATGCATATACTTAAGTACTTCACCAGATAAAGGAAATATATTTATTCCTTTCACAGATTAAAGATGGCTATTAAACATCAGATGCATATCTAAGAGTTGGCTTTCTCAATCYGCCTTGCAGTTAAGAAAATTTCTATAAGGAATGCTAAACAGAAATGAAACTTGTAGGTGGAAAGTTTTAAAGAGTTGAATTATGGCAAAGTGAGGGAAAAGGGCAGACTGAGGCAGAATCTCTTCTTCTAGAAAGCTACTGAAGTTGATAAAGCCCTTCTAGAAAGCTACTGAAGYTGATGAAGCCCACAGCAAGATAAGGTGTTCAGCAAGGTAAAGAACAGCTGACCTAAGAGTGACTGCATGGTATTAGCCAGAATAGTGGTCAGAACTAAAATTCAGGGAAGAGCCAAAGGTGATGCTGTTCAGGTCAAACCAAGAACTTCAGCTGATGCAAACAAGGAGATAAGACAGATGCAGGAAAGAGATTCCCTCTTCTTTAGGAARAGAAGCCTTAAAATTAAATTGACATTGTACTTGGGTGTTTCTAAACACTGAAACAGTACTATAGCATGCTGAAATTTCTCCTTCCCCATCAATCTTTGTCATAACTGAAACTATTAATTTCAAAACCAAACCTATGGCTGACTTTGGCAATCTGGTAAACAGTTTGCCAGCTAAGCATACAGTTGCTTTTTTGTTTCTCATCAGGCTAGTCCCAAAAATTTTAACTATCTAAATATATTTCAGTTTGACTTAGCTCATTTTGTTCCTTTGGACCGGCTATTATTTTCTGTTATATGTAATATATTGAGTGGAAGAGAAGGGAAGTTAGGCTTGTATGAGCATCCACTTAATTCCCCAGGCAATATGCATTCCTTGTCCTGTTGGGAAGGAACTGCAAGAGTATTATTGCACTTTCCCAGAAAAGTCCACACATTCAGACTGAGAGCCGAGACGCAGAGCTACCACGTTCTCAATACTCGCTCCTAAGAGAAGAGCTGGAGGAAAGAGCAAGGGAACAGGCAAGACAGACTCTCCGATGACAGGAGTTTTGACTGGGCCGGCTGTCACTCAGTAGTGCTTTGAGCATACCTTGTCTGGATTTGTTTCCTCCTCAAGAAGCCTTTCATTTCACAACTCATACAATTCTGAATTAAGCTTCCCACTCCAAGATAAACTCACCAATGTTGACCCCTTCAGCGGTTAAGATTTGATATACAGTGTGTAGGTGGAAGAGGGGAGGAGTCCATCGTAGCTGACATATGATTTGTGTGCATTTTACATAAATACACAAAAAAGTTACAAAGACCTGAACTTTAAACATCATTTGTCAACTCCACCCTACATTCTTTTTGCAACACAAGAACCAATTTTATTACCATCGCTAAGCCTGGTATGCATGAAAGCTCTTTCCCAAACCATACAAACCATCTAACCAAAATGGTAAGCGGTCAGCTCGCACTGCCATGAGGTACCCAAGCCAGTCTCAACTGAAAAAACACAAGTACCTCAGTGCAGCTTTAGTTTGAAGTATTATTCAAACTTGTCTTTTCAAAAAGACTTATCACAAATGGTTTGTTAGGTATAGCGTTATAACACTTTTTTCCATGGAAATAGCTGCAGTTTTATTTCATTGCTAAACAGCAAAAAAAAAAAAAAAAAGAAGAGACAAACACAGGAATCCAAAGTTAATGTTATTTTTTACTTGAAGACTCTCTGAAACATTAAAAAAAAAAAGTATTGTTACAGTTAATTCCTTCTGGAATTAAATTGGACATGCTCGGTCAAGGTGATGATATGGAAAGGGCAGTCCGACTTTTACAAAACTGATATTCAAGCATCATCAATACACACCAAGGACAGGCTCTTACGCACATTTGTTACATTGCAACCTTCGCTCAGCCTCAGTAAACATCTTTGGAATAAGATTTAAAAAAAAAAATATCAAGAAACTTAAATATTCACAGGACAAAACCATAACATTATTAAAAATATGAACAGTAAGATTTTCAGAGATCAGCAAACACAGGCTGCCTATGGCTAATCAAAACAGAACTTGCAGAAGTTACACTAATCACAAGCATAGGTCTGCCACACAGAGGCTGGATTCCAGCAACTCGGAACACTTAGGACTAAGAGGCAGTTTTGGGATTTGGTTACTTGCCTAAGGCAGGGAGGCAGTAAGAAAAGGTAGGTGTGCAGAAGGCAAAGGCAAGGTAAATTAGCACTAGAAGTTCTCGTTAAACCAGGAGTCTAGAAGTACAGCAAGAAAAAAAGATTGTTTGTTCTTTTAAAATTAAAAGTTAGCCAAAAGTTATCCATATATGCTTTCTATATTGCACAAACAGTTTTAAAGTAACTGAAAAATTAGAAAACCCTGCATTTATAACAGCTACATTTAAATATATTCCAAGTAGAGTTAGCCCATGTAGTTCAGGTTTTAAAACAATTCAACACTTTTCCTTAACAACAGCATACAGCATGTCTGTGACCCTTGTCTTCTCAAGYCCTCTCCAAACTAACGAAATACACCATTTATCAAGGACAGAGCTACTAGTTCTCCTCAGTACATCATGGATTTATTGCTTTATTTCACTAGTGACAAAGGCTAAGACCTAAACTTTTAGAGAATTTAAGGCAATCCCACAAGACCAACACCTTAAGGGCATTTACGGCACACAGTGGTCTTCAGTCAGACACCAGGAAAAGTTTSATATTTAACAATGACAGGAACACTCAGATTTTAACCAAAAGGACCCTTTCAAGCATCAGTTATTATCTTCCTAACACATAACCCAGCACTGAAGTCGTAAGTCATTCCAGAGCACCAACGTTCAGAAAAAGAAAAAAAAAAGACAAAGTCAAAGGAGGAAGTTCCAGGACATCTCACATAACAACTCATCCTTTACTCAGCTAAGAACTTGTTGGAAAATTCACTCAGGTATTTGGATAACAGAATTACTTTTTTCCATTYGTAACATGGAGGATGAATTATGATCTATCAGATATACGTAAAATGCAACTTACAAAGAAGCGTTCAAGACTGCCAAAAAMCATGGTGTATTCTTAACAGCTTTACAGGCTGATTCACCTGCAAGAGCTCTGAATATTGTTTTTCCCAATATWCCTTTCATACCCCACAGAGTTCATTACGAGCTCCTCCTTGTCTGATGCTCTGTCTTCTTAATAATCACTAGGAGAGCCTGGCTTTAGAGAGCCAGGCTGCAGTGAAAATATCAAGATCATTTCTATGTTTGCGGTCTTAATTACTCACGACCAAGTTTACTATTGACACAGATTTATCAACTGCCAGTCCTGCAAACCCACTCAGATGAACAATTAAAAAAAAAAAAAACACAACTAAAACCAAAAACGAACAAAAAAATCCAAAAGAAACCAAAAATAAAACCAGCAAGAACAGGCTTGTCAAAAAACCTAAGTGTGCTAAGCATTAGGCTAATCCTTCCCTTGCAAATACTTTGGAAATTAACTGAAAGAATACGGAAAATTCTTTACAAGCGATGCGAGATAACACTGGTCCAATGCGCATGTGCATTCTTTTTATTTCTATAYAGAGTGAAAACAAATACCATACAGAAAACGGCAGACTACAGGTTTTTTTTAAAGAAAGAATTAGGGTATATTGTTTCAAGATGGTCTTGTGAAAACGGAAAAGATGACTTTCTGTAAAAGAAATTAAGTTATTTCAACTTCAGACCAGGTATAGTCTGACTGGATTTGCAGTAAAATTTGATTAAGCAGGAATTACTGATGATGTATTAAAAATCAGCAGAGTCCTACTGCCATACAGCAGGATGAATGGATAGGATTTGCACTCAGCAGAGAACCCTGCATGTAAACTACTCCCATGTGAATCAGAGTCATTGAGACAAACAAGACTTCATGGTGCTACTTGTAGTTTTTTCTAGAGAAGAATTACTACGCCAAGAGGCTCATATAGTTTTCTACAGCCTTTTCGAAAAGAAATCGATGCAAATAGCAAGTTTCTGGTCAGCCAGAGAATCCACACTACACAGAGCGCTTGTGGTAACTTCCATCTGGGAGGATGGCAGAGACAAGCTCTCTAGCTTTTGTTCAGAGGGCAACTCCTGTTCCTCTAAATGAAGACAGCAACTTACATCTCTTTGGAAGAAGGAAGATTGGGGGGTTTGTAGCTGTCATTGTCATAGCAGAAAGTAGTTTTTGTCACATAAAAAGCCTGGAACATGTCCCATAACCGAAGGAACTTTTCCCCTCAGCATTTCTTCAGAGCACAACTAGATAGATTTATACTAAGAAACCTTTTTGAATGCTTTAACAGCAAACAGATTAGTGCATTTTCCTTGCTAATGTTCCCTAATGCAACAAGTACACTGGTTTACATTCTTTTAAAAAAAATAACCTATAGAACAAGTCATTCAAGAAGCCACATAATTATTTCTTGGCACTTCTCTGCACACAGACAGGAGAAGTTTCAGCCATTTGCAACAGCATGTTTTAGTTTTGAATACTCAATGCCAAAGATGCTTTTTTTTTTTCCTGAATTGGTGAAATGCATCAATATTACCATGACAGGAGTCATTCTTCTCTTCAAGCTGAAGGATTTGACATTTAGCTCCTTCTGAGTTGGTGACTCAAACACTAATCCTGCATGCAAATAAAGCTAAGATTTATCCATTGTAGCAGCAGTGTTCACTGGGCGCTGCCTTACAGCATTCGGTGACGAGTTTCTGTTGGACACCTCTTTACCCTCCGTTTCATCATCTGAGATATCTTCCTCATCTGCTTCTTGCTCTTCATCCAGCTTTTTCAGCAGCTGAGCTGACTCTGGAGCTAGCTTTCCTTAAGGAGAAAGGAAAACATGCATACACAAATAAATACCATGTGAATTACACCTTTTTTTAACRTTACAGGCTAGCGCACAATTTTAATGAATTTAATCCAGGTAGCACTTTCCCGTATCAGTCACTTAAGCTGCTATCTTAGGTAGAACTGTTGCTAGCATGAAGTCACCCACAGGTCAAGTATTGACAGATTACAGACTACCTAGACAAGGTAATATAAAACTTCCTCCACCTTTGAAAAAAATGAGTCAGGTTCCTACAAACCATAAACCAGCATTCAGATCTTCTTCCACAACTTTTTAAGATTAACTTGAAAAATTCCAGAGACTAACTCCAAACTGAATCACTCAGTACCCACAGAGACACAAATTCACTTTTAGTCCCCACTTTGCCCCTAAAAGTTACGCAAACCCMAGCTTAGCCACACTGAGAGCTCCACTCAAAACTTTTATCTTCCTGCACATATGGAGTTTCATATCTTGCAGGTATGAAAATGCTGTAAAAACATTTTTCTCTCTCCTRAAAAAGTTTTTTTAAAAATAGTTTAGCTTTAGCTAAATATAAAATACAAACCCACTGTAAACCCTAGGGGCAAACAGCTGCAGGTAAAGCAAAGCATCAATCACAAGCGTAAACTTCTACAGTAAACCTCATGTCCTGCAGACACAAGTTACATACCGGTATTTATTCAATAAGATTTACTAAACAGCTTCACTGAATTACAAGTATACAGTGGGCTTACTTGAATGAGGGTACTGTGGCGGTCTGTGCCTTTTGGATGGACAGATACAGTCTGCTAAGAACACCATTATCTGAAACCAAAGAAAGACAAGTTTAAACCTCCAAATAGCCTGCACATATGAATCATAGAATCATGTAGGTTGGAAAAGACCCTTAAGATCATCGAGTCCAATAGTTAACCTAGCACTGCCACGTTCCTAAGTGCCACATCTACACATCTTTTTAAATACCTCCAGGGATGGTGACTCCACCACTTCCCTGGGCAGCCTGTTCCAATGCCTGACTACCCTTTCAGTGAAAAAATTTTTCCTAATATCCAATCTAAACCTCCCCTGGCGCAACTTGAGGCCATTTCCTCTCGTCCTAGCGCTTGTTACTTGGGAGAAGAGACCAAMMCCCACCTCWCTACAGCCTCCTTTCAGGTAGTTGTAGAGAGCGATAAGGTCTCCCCTCAGCCTCCTCTTCTCCAGGCTAAACACCCCCAGCTCCCTCAGCCGCTCCCCATCAGACCTGTGCTCCAGACCCTTCACCAGCCTCGTCGCCCTTCTCTGGACACGCTCCAGCACCTCAATGTCCTTCTTGGAGTGAGGGGCCCAAAACTGAACACAGGATTCGAGGTGCGGCCTCACCAGTGCCGAGTACAGGGGCACGATCACCTCCCTGCTCCTGCTGGCCACACTATTCCTGACACAGGCCAGGATGCCGTTGGCCTTCTTGGCCACCTGGGCACATGCCGGCTCATGGTCAGCCGGCTGTCGACCAGCACCCCCAGGTCCTTTTCCGCCRGGCAGCTTTCCAGCCMCTCTTCCCCAAGCCTGTAGCGTTGCCTGGGGTTGTTGTGACCCAAGTGCAGGACCCGGCACTTGGCCTCGTTGAACCTCATGCCGTTGGCCTCGGCCCATCGATCCAGCCTGTCCAGATCCCTCTGCAGAGCCTTCCTACCCTCAGGCAGATCAACACTGCCGCCCAACTTGGTGTCATCTGCAAAACTTACTGAGGGAGCACTCGATCCCCTCCTCCAGATCATTGATAAAGAGATTAAACAGAACTGGCCCCAACACCGAGCCCTGGGGAACACCGCTCGTGACCGGCCACCAACTGGATTTAACTCCATTCACCACAACTCTCTGGGCTCGGCCAGCCAGCCAGTTTTTCACCCAGCGAAGAGTACACCCGTCCAMGTCACGAGCAGCCAGTTTCTCCAGGACAAAGCTGTGGGAAACGGTGTCAAAGGCTTTACTAAAGTCTAGGCAGACCACATCCACAGCCTTTCCCTCATCCACTAAGCGGGTCACCCTGTCATAGAAAGGAGATCAAGTTAGTCAAGCAGGACCTGCCTTTCATAAACCCATGCTGACTGGGCCTGATGGCCTGGCTGTCCTGTACGTGCCGTGTGATGGCTCTCAAGATGACCTGCTCCATAACCTTCCCCAGCACCGAGGTCAGGCTGACAGGTAGTTCCCCGGATCCTCCTTCCGGCCCTTCTTGTAGATGGGCATCACATTTGCTAAACTCCAGTCAACTGGGACCTCCCCGGTTAGCCAGGACTGCTGATAAAGGATTGAAAGTGGCTCGGTGAGCACTCCCRCCAGCTCCCTCAGTCCCCTTGGGTGGATCCCACCCAGCCCCATAGACTTGTGTGTGTCTAAGTGGTGTAGCAGGTCACTAACCATTTCCCCTTGGATTATGGGGGCTTCATTCTGCTCCCCGTCCCTGTCTTCCAGCTCAGGGGGCTGGGCACCCCGAGAACAACTGGTCTTACTGTTAAAGACTGAAGAAAAGGTGGCATTAGCATCATACACAGTAGTCACAAGCCAATCTGTTACAATTGCTCCACTTACAAGTCCCAGTATCAGTCCTGAGAATAGAGTTGCCAACGCAAAAACAGCATATGAGCCCCAGACCGGTATTCCAACATTTTCTGTTAAATAACCATGGCAGTGCTGGAATAAAAGACAAGAGAATCATTTCATCATTTCAAGAATAGCTGAATATCATGTCTGTTAAGATAAAATAAAGCAGAGATCTAAGCACATACCCTGATCCACATTGACAACTGAAACAAAGCTGACATACTGCTCATCCTGAAACAAAGCAGAAAAAAGTAACTGAAAACATCTTTAAGCCAGTCACATACCTGTATCTTCTGATTTGCCTGACTGGTCATTATTTAGTCCCATGTTGAACAACTTCCTGTTCATGACTGGTTTCCCTTCTGACTACTTTGATTTTTATCTTCTGTTTTGTCTTTTACTTCAATAAACACTCGTTTCCCATGAAGCCACCTTCGGTATCAACATGAGCTTGTATAATGTTCCACATATGGGCAACTATGAATTCACAAGCTTCCTTGACTTGKATCTGTGACATATAAATTTCAGTTACTTTTGTTTATGTTCTAAGTTATTGTCCTGGTTTCGGCTGGGATAGAGTTAATTTTCTTCCTAGTAGCTGGTATAGTGCTATGTTTTGGATTYAGTATGAGAATGACGTTGATAGCACACTGATGTTTTAGTTGTTGCTAAGTAGTGTTTACACTAAGTCAAGGACTTTTCAGCTTCCCATGCTCTGCCAGGTGCACAAGAAGCTGGGAGGGAGCACAGCCAGGACAGCTGACCCAAACTGGCCAAAAGGGTATTCCATACCATATGATGTCATGCTCAGTATATAAACGGGGGGGAGTTGGCCTGGGAGGAGTGACCACTGCTTCGGGACTGGCTGGGCGTCRGTCGGCAGGTGGTGAGCAACTGCATTGTGCATCACTTGCTTTGTATATTCTTTTTTTATCATTATTATTATTATTACTACTACTACTACCACTATTTTACTTTATTTTATTTCAATTATTAAACTGTTCTTATCTCAACCCACGAGTTTTCTCACTTTTACTCTTCCAATTCTCTCCCCCATCCCACCGGAGGCRRRGGGGAGTGAACAAGTGGCTGTGTGGTGCTTAGTTGCTGGTCGGGGTTAAACCATAATAGTTATATTTAGACCAATAGTCTATGGTCTATGGTTAGAGTTCTAGACAGCTGGAACTCTATTCAAGATATTAAGAATTAAGCATCTAGAGATTTTATTAAACAAAAAAATTAACCTATTAAAAAAAATCAGGTTATATAAGAACTGAGAGATCTTCAGACACTTAAGTTTAGCCATATTTTACACACAAGTGAAAAAGACCAGGCTATCTGCCACGTATATCCTGCCAATTCTGACATTTCCCTGTTATTGTGAAATTTCAGCATTAAGTATTCACTATCTGTAAAGGAAAAGAAAATTTGAAACATTAAGCCAATCTAAGTTGCTAATGAACCGTAGAAGAAGCCTGCACACTGTTTCCGTATGCACAAAAAATGGAGCTGTACACTTCTAACAGAAAACTTATTAATCCTAAAATTAGTACCCTRTTTCACGCATTCCTTGGTGTGGGCTAATACTCTGTAGGAGATGAACCACAGAGCTTGAAGATTCAAATAGCGTTGCGAGTAGACAAAGTAACAATGCTGAGCCTCCTAGAAGAGCCACAAAAAATGTAAAATTTCGGTCTAGCAAAACAGTTCATAAACTGAACACTGCTACAGCATAGTACAGTTAGCACAGAGGTGTTTCAGCCATCATTGCTCTAACAGAAGAAAAACCATGAACAATTGGGCTTATTTGCCTCAGCCAATGGTGTCCCCAACATGCTTTATCACTCAGTTACTCSACTATTCTGAAACCACCACACAGCACATGCAGCAACAACTAAAAGCACTTCAAAGCCACAAAACCARAAAGAAGTCTCAAGAGCGTCTTTCTTCTCAGRCTACAGTCTCCCCACTTCACTTTTCCTTCAAAGGAACCTGCACCCTTCCACTCTGCTTTTAACTTTGCTACAGATATGTCTTCTTAAATGGCCAGCCCATATCTTACAACTATGTTATTTTCCAGTTTTTATTGCTAATTTCCTAGAATTCAGCTGGGCAAAGCATCTTCCTGCTGTATAATCAAAAGAAGAACTTCAAGTGYCAGTAAGTCACCTACAAGAGTTTAGTAAAACAATACACCCACTTAAAACTACTTGAAGCCTTAAAGTAAACCTTGCTGAGGGCATCTTTGCTATGCTAGTGCACACAATCCTCCCACAGCCGATGAAGGAGGCATGACCACCCACCCATCACATTCAYGTACTTCTTACCAGCACAGAGCTGCTGCAGGAGCTGTTAACAAGGAGGCAGCACCAGGTGTGGCACACCGAAGGACCTGTCCCAGCATGTCCTTAAAGTGTGTATGTTTGACAACAAATTAGTGTAAAAATCATACTAGAACTTACAGGAAAGAGGAAGGACCAAACCATGATGAAACCGGTTCAATAGATTTCCATTCCTGGTCACTGACGAAATTTATAAAATCAGTTTTAGTTCTTGCACCCTGGTATCTCCTGAACTCTCCATCTTTACAGCTGTAAAACAAACAAAAAAAAGCTCTCTATTTTAGACAGTCCAAGCATGCAGCATTTGCTTCCACTCAACATCTTCAACACCCTCCCTCCCATCCCCTTGCCTATTTTTTAGTTTTACTTTGCTTTAGATAATATTGGCTCTAAAATGTTTTCCAAAAATCTTGACTACAAGTATTTTCAGAATCTTGACTCCACGTGTATCTTGGCTAGCTCTAGGCTGCAATTCCATAAAAAGATAACGATCTTCCTAATGCACTTGCCACACAACTGTATTAAGATCAACCTATAGAGAAAAGATTGCAAAACAGAAACACCCATGAAAAGATAGAATAAATAATGCCTGAAGGGAAACAACTGGCAGTACTGTAAGATCACAGTAGGTAAGACAGTGGTTGTCCCTGTGTAAAGTATCTCTCGTTCTTAAAGAGCATAATAAATCCCATTCACTTGCCCCCCAAAAAAGAAAAAAGTCCTCTCTCCTCCAAAAAATCCTGTTGCATTACATACTTACTGATAGATGGTAGGAAGAGCTGTTATGATAAATCGTCCACTTAATCCTGTAAGAAAACAGTTATTTTCAGAATAGTAGAGCACTCATGTAAGAAAAGGCAAGAAATGTTATTATACACTGAAATAAAACCAGCTGCTCCCAGGTATCAATCTTTAATTGTGATCAAACACAAACTTGTGCATATCAAAGTACTGCACACAGTCTAAGAGTTCCTGCACAAAGAGCAACAAAATTTCTCCATGGGGAAAAAGAGATGCCCAGGGATAACCATTCTACTTGACCATTTTGGTTGTAGCTCTCCAAAGAGAGATGCTCTTTTCTTTTCCCACATGATCCGCAACCTCCAGTGCTTGCAGAAAATAATCCAAGTGAGGCAAGTTTCAAAAGTTCTTATGTGACTTTGGAGAAAAGCACTAGCACGGACAAGGTCATCTTTACAAACTCCACACAGACATGAGAAGTGAGCTTCAGCCGAAGGAGACCAGGCTGCTTGCACTCCCTTTTGCCAACAAAGGGAGGTACTGCTACAGGGAAGGCTGAAAACACATTTTTTTGCCTGTATGAGGCTTAAAAAGTAAGGTAAAAAATCTCCTTGAAATCCTCCAAGTCACTTTCTAGACAAACCTTCTTGTTTCCGTTATCATAAAGAAAGACTAGATTGCTTAGTCTGTGTATAGCAATGTGCCTTCAGAAGAGAGCAGGAAAAGATCTTTATTATTCCTACTGATTCTGTTTATTTTCTAAAAGCACGTACGCCTGGACCGAACATTTTCCCCGGGCCCTCAGAAGCCCAAAGCCACGGGGCGGGCGCTGGGAGCGCTCCGCCGTCCCCGCCAGACTCTCACCCGGCTGCTCCGTGACATCCACTTTGGCGATGTTCACTTCCAGGTCCTCGCCCCACTCGGCAAACTTCTCCCACTCGGGCTGCAGGTTCTGGCAGGCGGGGCACCAAGGGGCATAGCTGGGGGGCAGCACAAGTCTGTCACTAACGGGCMCCGCTCGGTCCCCCGCGGCCTCAGAGAGGGCCGCCGGGAGACACCCCCCCTCCTCCCCGGGCCCCGGCAGCCCGAGCGACCCCCTCCCGACTCACAACTCCACCATCCACTCGCCCTGCAGCAGCTCCCGCCACATGCCGTCCGACAGCACCTTCACKGGGCTCCGCTTCCCCAGCGCGGCCGCGCCGGCCGCCAGCGCCAGACACAGCAGGGCGCACAGCCCCCCGCCCGCCGCCATCTTGCCGCGCCCCGCGCGCTTCCGCCTTCTCGCAACGGCGCAGGGGAGGGTGGGGTCAACCGGGCCGCGTGCCCCTGCGCGCGTCACTACTGGCACCGCCCCGACGCCTTGGCGCATGMGCTCCTCCCGCCTCCAGGCGCGCCGCGCGTGCGCAGAAAGGAGGGTTCTGCGGCCGCTTGTTTGGGCGGGGCAGGGAAGACCTGAGGGGGGCGGGCTCAGGGTGCGTGGCAGCCTATAGAGCGTCGAGTTGTGGGGGGCTCGCGGGCACTGGGCTCGGCCAATGGGGGGCGCCGCTGCCTCACAGGGCGCCCCCCCCCACCCCGGGGTCTCCTCACAGGGGGGGCCCTGAGGCGGCCGGGCGGGCTCCGAGGCGGCAGGGGCAGCCTTGGGGCTCCTTTCTGTGGCAAGCCCCGCTCCCCGCCCTGCCCCGGGGACATGGAGGAGAGCCGCTGCCTCCCCCTGCTGCTGTGCAGGTGATGGCATCCCCACAGGGAGCCCAGCCCTTCAGCGGGACAGCAAGCGGGCCTGTGCAGGCTGCTTGCCCTCCATGCCTGGTGCACAATTCTTCCCTCACCTCCTCTCGCACCCTGACAGCAAACAGGTGAACAGGAGCAAAAGCAGCCGCAGCAAATACTACAGCTGTGTTATTTCCCTGTGCCTTGTTTCCCGCCCGAGGAATGGGAGAGGGCTCTGGGCGCTGAGGGCAAATTGCAGCCCACAGTGAGGTGAGGAAACTGCTGTACAGGGAGAACAGATCTCCCTCACTCCAACCCCTGCTTCCCTCTCCCGCATCTTTAGTTACTTATGGCAGGAAGTAAGTTAGTACTTGAGTACTTAGTTCTCAAGCAAAAGTCAGGAAAAAGGTCTCTGGTAACAAGTAGACAAATCTCACATCATTTCACTGCAGTCTATCAACACCTTAAGCTTTTCAAGGGAAAGAACATCTTTTTTATATGCATATAGTTTCTCTGCCACAGAGTTTTCTCCAGCTTTTGGTCAGGAGCGGCTGTGATAATGTCACCTTTCCTTTTCTGCCTGGGTCGCTTCTTTCCCTGCATCTTTCAAAGGTGCCTTTGCCATCATTTCATATCCCACAATTTAGGGCCTTGGCAGGTGGAGAGAGCTGGTCTGCAGCAGCCATTAGAGCAGTGCCGAAAGAAGAGTAAATCAGCGTTTGGGGGTGGGTTTTTTTTTCAATTTTGGCAACTTTTCCGTAGTGCAATGTGTATGTTCCTTTCTGTAGAAGAACACTAAGGCATTACTAAGGACTCAATGAAGCTTGTTATTCATTGATTCAGGGTTCAGTAATAAATCACTGCTTGYAGCACTTTCCCTGCTCCTTGCCATTCCATTTTAATCATCATTGAATTTTTGAAATTTGTTACTGATAATCCAAGAATACCTCCGTTCTGCATCAGCAATGAGAGGAGATGCGAAGAGCTGTCTTCGGTTCTTCAGGGTAGCAGTACACATCCTGGTAATTTAAGATGTGTTGAAGAATAAGTGCATAAACAAATGTGTCGCGTTACCATGTGGAGCGGAGGTTGGGTGACTACTTGCTTTGATCTACATCCTGGGGAAAGCGGCTAGAAGCATGATCCCACCTTTTATTCCTGCTGAGTAAGAGGATAATTAAATGTTCCTTTCTTCGGTGCGTCCAAACAGATGACTGCATGGAGGATGAATTTGATTTAATCCATGTGCAGGTTAATAAAAGAGAAAGAACATGTTGGCGTACTGGCAACTACAGAAGCAATTGCAACACAGCCTTTAGACGACACCTCAGGGGAGCTCCTCTGGGACTGAGGCCCACCTGGAAGGGCACATGTGGAACTGAGAGACAGGAAAAACGATTTTGCCATTTAATGCTCCTAGGCTCAAGGAGAAAGGAGCTGGTAGGCATTCCCTGTAAATAAAGAGTAGCTTCAAAGGCACACCAAGCTCCCTATGGAGACAGCTTGAAAGACCCTGAAAAGTATGACTTCATACCTCCTTCGCTTGGTTCCAGTAATTATTTTAAGGRTAATGACTGTTGTGAGTTACTTTTTATCTCCATTATTATTACATTGATGTTGTCTTGTTTCTTTGTAAAGTTTTGCAGCATTTGAGAACAAGAAAGCATCTGTATCTGTATCTTTGAYGCATTCTTCCTCCAGCCTATTCACCTCAGCCCTCCCAAGCTGTGTGGAGAAATGTCTGCCTCGTCTTTCAAGCTTCACAGTAGAATAAAGAGATTTAATAACCAAACAAACATGAGATGGCTCCAAGTGACCTTAAGAAATGAACACATCTCCTAATGCTACCCATTTTCCCTTCCTCTGTGGCTGCTCTGTCACTGCGATGTGAGATTTGCAAAAATATGTCACTTGAAGACTTACTTTCAGAAACGTGCAGAGTGTGGAGGGACAGCACTGGTTTAATCCATTAGTCACCACAGCCCAATGCCCTTCTTACCCTCATGCTCCTTTAGAGGTAYGATACTCCTGCATGGGAGCAACACCACATACTTTTATGTTCACAAGGCTGCAGAGCCCCGTGACTCTGATCTTGACCAACCTGAGATG
Source organism: Oceanodroma leucorhoa (assembly GCA_030449065.1). Lineage (NCBI taxonomy): Eukaryota > Metazoa > Chordata > Aves > Procellariiformes > Oceanodroma > Oceanodroma leucorhoa. Next base: position 3,600,693 of record JASVER010000057.1, on the reverse strand, counting down.
TCTCCAAGACCATCCTGGCACTGTCCCCCTCTGCTTAGTCCTGAGTCTAAAGAGGGATCCTTGGGCTTCTAGGCTTTTTCCCTGTGCTGGTGGTGGGAGTTAAATTATGGGCCAAGACATGTTAAAKAAGTTTTACCATAGGTCCTTAATGTTCTCTCCTATTGCAGAGTTTGTCCACACCCCCTCACATACTGAAATGAGAAAAAAGCATGGTCCTGCCYGCCGGAGGTGCTGTGCTAGTGTTAAAATTCAGCGATGGTGTTTGCAGGAAGGAAGAGGTTTGTCTGCTGAGATGTGTGCTGAAAACAGTTGCCTTTACAGCCAACATCAGCCTCCAATTGCACCACCACTCAAAGGGGATCATTGGTGAAAACTCTCCCGAGCCCCGAGGACAGCTGTGAGACTGCTCCCAGCTTTCCTTTCGGCAAACCCCGGTAACTGTCCACATCCTCCGAGAAAGCCCCAAGCCGTTCCGCAAAACACCGGCTTCTCTGGTGGGATGAAGTTCTGGTGGTGGAAGTCACAAGGTGCAAATGCCGGTTTGTAAAATCGACACCACAGGGCGGAGCAGGGGCTTTCTCGCCCGGTGGGCTGAGCTCTGCACTGATGAGTGATTTTTTCACTGATTAGTGATTTTTTTTCATGTTCTTTTCCAGCGCTGCCACACAGCGGCAGAGTTGAGGCTGCTTCTAAACRGGGAAGAGACTGAAGGTTCAGAAGAAAATCCTCTTTGGTTAGAAATTACTTGGCTCTCCTGCTAGGGACACTCTATCATCTTTCAAGGTGTTAACGTGGAGGGCTTTTTCCTTGTCCAATAATACTCTTACTTGTGTTTTTAGGTTGTTTTTCTAAGGACCTGAGGTAAAGGGGATTTTGTGGTCAGTCTACAGTCCTTCCCCCCAACATACAACTACAATACTGCTCATCATTTTGGCCAAGGTTGGGGTTACAAAAATATCAAGTCTCTATAAGTTTCATGGAAAGAGTTGTCCAGTTAGAGAGAGTACTACTGACGCACAGAAAGAGGCTGAAGCACAGGCCCAGATGATTATTTGATAGAGAGAAAAGGAATTATGAGTATCTTAACTGCAGGGGAAGCTTCAGTCAGCAAGAACACTTGTCAGGCAAGGGGACGTCCAGCCGTGAGGCACTGAGCCCAAGGAACAAGGCCGATACGTTCTCCTCCCCACAGAGCTGTTTGGTTTTGATACAGGATGAAAGCAAAAAATGCCTGTGTAATCAAGAAATCATCCTTGATGACACCTGTGCCTCAGAAAATCAGATCCCACAGGTAGGAGTGGGAGTAGAAAGACTCTGCTTCCTTTGGGTTTTCTTTTGAGCTGAAAACAAAAAAAAAAAAAAAAAATTACTAAAATGCTTGAATGCCTCAACATTTTCCCCAAAGTTAAAGCCATGGAGATGAACAAATTTTCCAAATTCAGCCAGTTCTGTAAGTGGTCAAAAACATTAAAAAAAAAATCCACACAAGTTCACCCACTCTTTTCCTTTTTTTGCAGAATGTTAATTCMTCTGTATTTGAAATGTGAACAAGTTGAACCAGCTCTATTTTTACATATTTTCTCTTTTTTTTTTTTTTTAAGTACCCTTACGTGTCCTGACGATGAGCTGAACACTAAACCAGACGAATGAGCGGTAGGAGCACAGGGGCTGCCCGCCCGGGGCTGACCTTTTGMAGGACCACTTTGCGATAGCAGAGTGCTGGCCAGGTAATTCTTTCCAAACRGAGACCAAGCTCTGCAGTCTCTGGACAAGGTACAGCATCACAGCCCTGACCTCATTTAGAGAGCCTGCCTTTATGAAATGCCAAGAGATTATGCAGAGATCTTTCCTGCGTGTAATCATATGAGGCAGGAGACATGAAGTCATTGTCCTAAAGCCCAAGGTGAAATCAGGCTGCCCCTGAAAGTCCCGGGCAGGCCTAGGGCTACATTTTGTTCTGCTGTTGGAAGAAAAACCGTTCCTGCCTAATTTATTTGGCTCTTTTCTGGCTTCAGCCTTTTGGAAAAGTTGGCATTTAGAATTCCGCTCAGAACAGTTTTCTGGGCTTCAGCATTAGAAGAATTAAAGTTGAGAGCTAATTACTTTTCTGTAGCTCTGGATTTCATTCCAGGAAGACAATCCATGCATCGATGCTTCCTACTGCAGAAAAATCCTCTGTATCAGGGGAAATAATTCAACCCTACCTGCCTAAACTGAAGCCCAGAGAGGGTGCCACTGACTTCCCAGAAGCCAGATGGGGTTTGGTGCCTGTGAACATGGCTTTTGTTCTGTGCACAGCTGGGGAGGATTAGCAGACAACCCCTCCCCACAGGGGACTGTGCTTGGAGAAGCCCCATTGGAAAGCACATTCCCATCCAACAGCCTAGTCYGTCTGCTCCCCGGTACCTGAGCTGCCTCAGCAAAGGCTCACAGGATCCAGAAACCCCTGTGTTAGGGGTTCGGGTTCTTGAGAGCTTCAGCTTCAGYGTGAGCAAAGAGTTTCACAGTCTCAGCTTCTGCCGTTACGCAACCCGTGCCTGATTGCAGTTTGCATCAGCTGGTGAAAATGCTATGCACAGCAAGGTTTGCTGCTTCTCGCTTTGGAAAACTACTTGGAAGACCTCCGAATTACAACAGCCCTTCTCACAACCACTATCCATCAGCCTTCCCTCTATGTGCTAAGAAACTCCAGTAACTGCTAATTATTCAGTAATTAGGTGTCTCTCTAGGGTCATAATTGTAAATCTGGYCTCTCCCAGTCACTGTTTGCTCCTTAGGTAGCAGTTTTCTCAATGCAAAACCAAATTCTCTTCTTCACATTTGATTGGATTACAAAATYGCTTTAAACTCTATGGAGATGATTAGGAAAAGTGTGTTTCTGCGCAATAGTTGCCATGGGAACGAAAGTGGAGAGATCTTTATAAACCAAAAGTCAAACAGATTGTGTTTCAGACAATTAATATTGTCTCACATGTTTATTCATTTGCTTTAACTCTTTTGTGCACTATTCTGAAATAGTTTTTATCTCTTTTTCGGTATCAAATGCTGTGTCAGAGATTCTGCTCCCTCGAGGATTCACCCCTCTCTTCTCTTGCAAGGCCACCTTGCAGCCCTGGTTAGCTTCATCTTCCTCTTCTGCTTTGCCTCTGGTCTGGGGACATCTCTGGGGGCTTCCAGGTGGGATTTGGTTTGGGATTGGGACACACCTGTGGGGAGAAGTGTCAAAGCTCTTGTCCTATTAATGGAGCCCAGTGAGCTCCGGCAGACCAGGGTGCACTGGYGGGTGAGCTGAGCTGCTCTCTGCTTCTCCTGCGTAAACCCCTCTGCTGTCTTTTCTAACACCCAGGACTCGTCAAACCTGCGTTTCTTCTAGTTTCATGTTTGACACTTTAGGGAAGAGCAGCTGATAAACWGACCACGTGCCAGTAGCTGTCCCTCTGCTCTCTTTCCAAACCTTCCTCTTTCTCCAGCAACCTGACCCCATCCCATCTCTTGATTTCTCTCTCACCTGCCCTCAGCTCTCTCCCTAGCATCTTGCCATCCTCAGGCTCTCTCCTCACAGCACAGCCTATCACRTCTTGAAAATAATTAGCATTATGCCTGACATCCATTTCCCACTCCAGCAGTTTCCATTTGTCTTTCTCCCCTTCACATCCAAGATGTCAAGAGGCCACCACTATACTCAGCTGCCACCATACTAACAGCATTGCCCTTCGCTCTCTCTGCCATTGCCTTCGTGCTCCCGTCACCTGCGTTCACGGGCTTTCTGGGGCAAGGTTTTGTYCTGCATTAGCACAGCACCTCTCAGAGCAGAATTTTGTTGTGAGCGTGCATCCAAGAAATAATAAAGTCCTCGTTTTCTTCCAGACCTCTGCCTGACTTTCTGTACAGGAGGAATTCCCCTCCCAAAGGAATTCAATATTCCTGTGTTTAAAAACCAGCTGCTCCTCAGCCCCCTCCCCTGTGTACTGCTGACCTCCTTCCCCTGCGCTGGGTACAGGATTACTGATTTCCTGAGGGGCTGATCTATCACGCTGTTGTTTCAGTTCTTCACAAACAAATAGTATTTCTGTCCCCTGTCGGAGGTACAGCGAGGAAAGCTGCGTTCATTGTAGAAGCCAGTTCATTTTCAGACTGTTCAGATCACAGGGCTGTGCCATAAGAGCTGCTAGATCAGATCCTGCTTCTTCCACCATGAAGAGCATCATGCAGCCACAGTTTGGCAAGCTTTGACAGGACTAGCAAAAGGCATATTCCCAAGGCAAGGGTGGCGGAACCACCAAATTTCCAGTTTCTGATCAAAATCAGGGAAGGATGAGATAACCTCAGAGAAACGTGGGTGAGAATTAGCGTTGTGTGAGGCAAGCCTTCTGTTTTCCCTAGCTTCAGTCTCAGACTGCTGAACTGATTTTAGCGGAAACCTTCCGGAATATTTGTTCTGAAGCAGCTAGGTGGTCTGGAATACATCAGTGAGTGAAATTTCAGCTCGGGAAAATGAGAAGAGACTAAAAGCAGGGGCTTGCAATGGGAAATGTTGGGCAGCCAGAAATGTAAGTGTTGCTACTTCCTGTGCTGATAGTATTTCGCTGCAAAACATACACAAACCAGAGAGTATAGAGCAAAGTATGTGTGTATAAAGGGACAGCTGGGCCAAGTACTRTCTTGCACACTCAACTGCAGAGCCAGGCACAAAATGACCATCTCCTGCCCACCAAGTATTTCTTTACTCCAGAATGATATGGATGTAAATCCCTACTGACCTGCTRGTTTTACATCACTTTGCACCAATCTGAAAGTTACTCTTGGTTCCAGGAGACACCAAATGTTGTGCTGATTGAAACCCATTTGCTGTATTTTAGTGATGAGAAACCTGTTGCCCTGAGGCCAGCACCGGAGTCTGCCTAAGGGTGTCCAAAGACATACAGAGGAAAATGATATTAAAACCRTTTTCTTGTAAAATGTTACTTTTGCAAGAGGAAGGTCTGTGCAGGTATTCTACTGACTTAGGAGCCCCAGCAGATGCTAYGTGCACAGGGCTCGTTCAGGCAAGACAGAAAATAGGCCRTATTTAACTCATACTCAGTCAATAAAAACATTCCAATTTGGGCCCAGTTTCTCTCTTTAAAAATCCGTGAGGCAGGGGACATSTCACTATAGCATACATTTTCCCTGTCACCGTGGGAAATGAAGCCTATGTGACGTGAGAAGCTGGGACCAGGCAACAAGAACCAGAAGGTGTTTACTGTGGCCAAAGCTGCACGTGGACCTATTCCCATTCACAGCAGCAGAGCTGACCGGTCCCAGCCTTGCACAGGCTTTAAAGATCCAACCTGCATTTTCCGTGTGATCTCTGAGGCTGGAAGAGTTTTCCTGGATAGCTGGTGAGGAAGTAATGTTGCTTTTGAAGCCAAAAATAATTCTTTCAGATAGACAACATAATCTGTAACAGGCTCAGCACTTCACTGCTATCAGATAATGCTGGCAAGATGCAGTTCATGACACTCCAAAAGCTTATGCTGGATTATTAGATCAGATTACATTAGATTATCTTCCTGGATATTGAGGTCAGAAGGGCCATGGGGAGAGAAGGAGAGAGTCTGATTTTCTGCATATCCCCAGGCATCCAGGTATTCTTCGTGGAGGATCGCCTCACTCCTCCTTTTCTTTACATCCCTTTTTAATTTACTTCAGCCTGCCCTGTGTGGGTATTGATGCCAACCTCTTTCTAGTCATGTCCTCGCTATTGAGATCAAACCACACTGTGCCAGGCAGTGCCACAAATAGCCTTGTGGCACCTGGAAAGCGGGATGCATTTCTGCGTTCAGAAGATGGGCTGGCTGGCTATTGGCAGAAAGCCCACTGCTTGTTAATTGGAAAAAGAGTTTTAAATCAAGTTGGTATTTTTTCTTTAAACAAGGCGTCTCAAATGGAGTGCTTAGCATCAAAGAATCAAGCAGAGCGGCACAGAAATAGCAGCAAGAGCATCTAACGAGGCAAAGAACAAGACTCCTGACCCTGGTGAGGCTAGCAAGGGAGACAACGCTTCCAAAGTCGTCGTCTTCGAGCACAGGGGAACATTTCTCCTTATCTTTTCTATTTTCCAGCAAAAAGAGAAGCACAGTGGTAGTATGGCAACAGAACAAAACCTGTTCTTCCAGAAGGAACCATCCTTATCTAGCCAAATATCTTCTCATTGACACTGGTGGGCTCTGAATTAGGCTCACAAGAGTATGAACAGCACATCACGATTTTGCATTTAACACCTCTCCTCCATTTCTCTCCCCGGAAAGTCCTTCTGTGAGGAGCCCTGTTGCTGGCTGGTGCTGATGGGTATTTGCTCTCCTGGGCTGGGATTGTAGAATCATAGAATAATAGAATAGTTTGGGTTGGAAGGGACCTTTAAAGGCCATCTAGTCCAACCCCCCTGCCATGGGCAGGGACATCTTCCACTAGATCAGGTTGCTCAGAGCCCCGTCCAACCTGACCTGGAATGTTTCCAGGGATGGGGCATCTACCACCTCTCTGGGCAACCTGCTCCAGTGTCTCACCACCCTCAGTGTAAAAAATTATATCTAGTCTAAATCTACCCTCTTTTAGTTTAAAACCGTCACCCCTTGTTCTGTCGCAGCAAGATGTCCTGTTGCAATTAGGATGGCGGACACTTGCATGGAGCACAAAATAAAGTTTGAGATCCAAACTCCCTGAGATTGGAAGAGTTTGGATCTCACTCTGGACTTTATTATTTACACTTTCTTTTCATGGCCACAAAAAGCCCAGATTTAGCATACGGAGTCAGTCTCTAATTGCAAACCCAGTCAGCAAAGACCCTCTCTGACTTGTTCTCCTTTCCGGCTGACCATGGCAGTACGAATCCCTCCCTCCTCTGCTGACACCAAGAAACCCAGCGTTGGGCTACCGAGCAGTTGTAAGTGGCGGTGAGGGACGTGGTGGTAGCAATGTAATTCATGCTGTACACTTACCCTGTTGGTTGCGGAAATGTGTTATATTTTTGCTTGCTGATAGTGCCTTTATACAGTGGGTGTGCATTTGCCACACTCRTTCTAACAGACATCTTGTAAGGTTTTCTAAAAACCCCTCATACTATTTTTATAATTAACTTTTTTTTTCGCTTTGGGGATTGCAGTCSCAGACGCAGGGCTCCCAGCACAATCACCAGGTACGCACACAGCCAAACCGCCGGGAGCTCTGACGGACAGGCTGTGATAAGGATGGATGTGCTGGGTCACTCGCAGGACGTCTTTTTTGTCACATTGTACTTTCCTCCGCTGCTCTCTGCTGTTGCTGATGGCCTGAGGGGTTACACTGAGCTACCTGCAGAGCAAGAGCTGGCTGATCTTACATGCCCTCTGTAAATTCAAATGGAAACCTATTTGCACTAACAAAATATGGATTTAATCATCCCTTTGCAATAAAAAACAGAGTCATTTTAATATGCTTTCAGGAAATAACTGAGTCAATGATTCTATAATAAGAGCTCTGCCCTCTGTTCCTCAGAGGGTGTTCTCTGTGGCACATYTATCTGCATTTATGTTGTGAAGAGCCCTGTACGACTTGCCCACACACTGCTTACCGAGGGTGCTGTAACTGCTGTGTAGGCTGATGCAAAATGTTCCTTCACCCACAGATCCCTGCCTGCCTCTGCCTTAAAATGTCATTGAGAAGCCAACCAAGAAACCATGCTCATTAGAGAAGCTCCTCTCCTAGGAGTCCACTCCAGCRTGTACTCGCTCACCTGCAGGTAGCAAAGGTAATGCTGGGCCAGAAAAAAGTATCCTAGAGCAAAGCATGCTCCTCTGATAGAGCTCAGTCTACTAAATCAGGGAAGATATCTAAGTGAGCACGAGGAAGCTTTCAGTGCAATCATCACAAATGCTTTCTTCAGCCSAGAATATGCTGAATAAAACTAAATGTCGCAGGCTGAATCAGAAACCCTGCAGGGAGGTGGTGATTATCACGCTTCAACATTTTCTTGAGCTCTTCTGGAGAGCACTACCAGAGTAATTTTTTGGTTATCCTGGTGTKTGATGGGCTAGGAAGCATCATGCACGTCTCTGATATACCCACAGMCACAAGCTAGCTTCTTGTGCAGCCCCAACACTGAGATGTGCAGCCAGAGGGGTTGAGAGGAGCTGAGAATGCTGCTGTACAATCCCATCTCTGCTGCAGAATTATTTTAAAAAGTGCCAGGGTACTTGTTTGCCATTCAGAGGAGAAGCATGGGGACATCTTGTTATACGCAATAAATCAGCGTGCTTCTGCTGCTGAGCGTAGGACCCGTGTCCCACAAGAGCAGAAGATGCAAGAGAGTCTGAGGGTYGAACATCAAACACGGGAAAAGTGGGACCCAGGGGGTTCTATCAAAGCATTTAAATCAGAGGCCGAAGAGATGAGAGATTTTGATAAAATGGGTCCATAAAGGAGCAGGCTTGCCTCTCATTTTCATTTATTTACGCTTTTCTCCCATGTCAACAACAGCCCAGTCCGCTCCACACTGTTAGAATCAAAACTGAATCTTCAAACAAGCAAATAAACGGACAATAAAATACTCCCCAACAGAAACTGTTTCATTTTCTTGGTAACATAACGCAATGCAGCCATAGCGGGGAGGCGATCTGTCATTGCCACGAAGGTGGACTMCGCTCTTTAGCAAAACTTATCAGAACTGCCTTCCCTTCCCTCGCAGTGCCTGAGCCGCAGTCCGATGAATCCGCCGCCTCCTGAAGGCACCTCCTGCACAGACGCGTCTCGTGCCTCCTGCTACCGCGTCTTCCGCAGCAGCGTCTCCTACTCGCCTTGCTTGTCTGCCRGCTGCGTTACGGTAATGTCAGGCTTCATCGTTTCCAAGTCTTATTCATACAGCGTTYGTTGTGTTTCAGCAGAAATATGGTGATCAGGAATGTATGTACTGAASCCTTTAAAAGGGCCAATTTCGCCAGGTTCAAAACAGGTATGAGCTGGCGGCAAACTCTCAGCAGATAATGTGCGTAATAAGGGGAACAGTTTAAGGACGTTTTACTAGAAAACCAAACCACCGCAAGTTCGTTGCGGGGAGGGCAGGCCAGGCTTGCTTTAACCAGCCAGATTTACAGGGCCTGGGAAAGGAGCTGGGACAGAAAGGGTAGCCACCGTCGGCAGCGAGTCAGCCTCCCCTCCAGCGGGGCTGCTGCAGAGGAGGGGTGAACCAGGGTGGTGGGGACGTGGTTCGAAGGGTTTCTGGGCAGAGCCGCTGTGCTTCCCGTGGGACCCGCTCTCATCTCCCCTGCAGGGCCCAGGGGTGACATGGGAACAAAATCCCCCTTCAAGCCCGGACAGAGGGGGCTCGAGGCGGGCAGTGCCTGCCAGATTGCAGCTGGAGACCATGGGAATGAGAAGGGGAGAGGAGACAGCTGGACACGGCTGTGGGAACGGTACAGATCGCAGAAGAGCGGAGCCCAGGGCCGTGGCTCAGGTGCGACGTCCTGCTTTACACACCTTGTCACCGCCACACGCGCCCAGGCACACGCGGCTGGTCCCCTGGGCTAGCACCAGCATCAGCGAGCCCGTTGTTCGGCAGGCAAGCTCCCCTCRTGTGGCAGCCGCAGAGAATATCCACCCTAATGAAATGCTTCCCTGCAGTAATTGGATTTCCACTGTAAACGAAGTCATTATGCTGATTGTCCTTGTGCTTTTGAAGATGAGACAATGCCAGCGAGCGGCAGCTCTGGCTGATGGGCCCGTTTACGTATCTCTGCGGCGGGGAGCCAAGCAGGGGCATTTCCCTGCGCAGGAGAGCCGGGGCTGGCGTGTGCGAGGTCGAGGTGGCCGCGTGGCTCCAAATGCTCATGGCTTTGCTCCAAAAAACGGGCAAGGGAGAGGCTGTAAAGTGATTTGCGCAGTGGCCAGAAGACTTTCCAGGAGCGTGTCTCAGCTGTGGTGGCATTCCTGGGCACAACGTGCCCTCCCTGTCCAAGCGGAGCGACAGGCACTTCCCGGTCTGTGGCTGGAGAGCTGCTCGGAGATGGGCAGGCCATGTCCAGCAYTGGGAATGCAGAGGTCCTCAGTCTACAGGTTTGAAACATGGGAGAAGAAGCAGAGGAAGGGTATGTACCAAAGATGTGTGTCAGCGGCAGAGGTGAGATCAGACCCGAGCTCCTCTCTGAGGTCTCCACGGTGCTTGCTGGCTTCGGAGACGTGGGCTGATCTGGTGCCATCAAGGGAAAAGAGGTGAAGGCAATTTCAGGATGCTCYGGGAACACCCACAATTCAAGCTGGGGCTTGAGCAGGGCTTTGTCATCGTGGTTCGATCAACAGCACATCTCTGCCTGTGCCATCTCCTCCCCCTTTTGTTTTTAAGGTTCTTTAGTCACATAGGAAAATGTCACGCTATAAAAAACTCACAGAACAAAAACAAAAGCCCAAGTGAAAAGAAAAAYACAGCTGCAATTCCGAGGTTACTTTTCAGGTTGGCTGTGACCGAAATTCTTTCAGCAGGTCTCGGGAACCAGGGCTCACTTAGCAGTGCTGCTCGGCCAAACAAAGATGCACAACTGGGAACAGAAGACAAAACACCATTTGACACCAAGATTCCCGGTTGCACTGGGGACAGATGAAATGAAACAAATCTAAATGAGTGATTTGAATCATCATTTAAATCAACAAGTGAAAAGTATAGGTTTAAACAACTGAGAAATCTCGGTTTGCATTTATACCTCRTTTCTTTCTAGTAAGAATTTATTGYGATCAGCAGTGCAGCTGRTGAAAGACACTGACCAGGAGCCGCACCAAGCCTCTGCTCCCTGGGTGCTGCCTTTTATTGACGGGACAATGTGTTGAGCTAAAACACASTTACAGAGGCATTGCTCTGCTTCGRCAGGCGTTTATTCTGTATTTATGTAGCGCGATGCTTGTGCAGTCGCGCTGTCCTTGTGGGAGCACTTGTCTCTGTCCTTCTGAACCCCCCTGGACTCACATTGAACTTCAGTGACGCGCAGCACCATTAAATGGCTGCAGGGTGCAGCTGGGGCCAAACACATAAATGAGTCTTGGTGGCTACTGAACGTAATGGGCCGCAAGCCGCAAGCYGCTGCCAGCTCCGTAGGTGCCTGGTGCTGGGGCACGGCCAGGAAAGGATCAGATCAGAGCTGCCTTCTCGCTTACATCCTTCACCACAGCCCAGACGGCTGGCCGTGCTTGGAAAAAAAAGGCACTGGGGGAGGTTGGTCTCTGCTCCAAGCCCTGCAGCCGTCCTTATGTCCCCAGGCTAAGCCTGTCCCCTCTCTTCCTTGCAGAGCCCTTATGCCCAAGTCCCTTTCCCTCCCAGAGCCGATCCCAGTTCCCAGGAAGGCAGCAGGGAGCTTGGGGCTGGCACAGCCAGGTTCCCATCCCAGCTCTGGGATCGCTCGCCTTCTCCCCAGCCTGGCAGGGAGTCCCCTTGCGTCCCCGTGGCCGGAGGCCAGCGGGCAGAGCAGAAACCCCGCGCACGGCCAGCTGGCAGCCGGCAGGAGCTTCACAAACCCTCCGACGCCCGAGGAGACAGACAATTTATTTCACCTCCAGCCCAGTGCTGCGAAGGACCGTGTCCCCGCGAAACTGGTGCAGAGCCAGGGCTCGCTCCTGTGAGAGCAGCACCAGAGCTCAGGCAGAGGGAAGCAGAGCTGGGCCCGGAAAAGTGCTGCCTGGGAGATTTTAATGTTTTAGRTGGGTTTTGGGGCTGCCCAAGCCCATTTTTAACACTGGGTGGGAGCAACCCGGAGACAAGGGGCTGTGTCCCCCTTATTGGGGCTGCAGGAGCCTGTGGGTGCCCAGTGCTCTGACACGGCGGGGTACGGCCACAACCATAGCCCTGGACCGGCTCTCCTGTGCGGTGGTGGATCCTCGTGCCTGTCCCYGTCCCCTCCACCTGCCCCACATGCCATTGCAGCGAGGACGGGCAGACAGGCTTGCCCGTGCTCCCTCCCGCAGAGCTGCCTGCCTCCCCACCACGAGGCAGATGGGATCAGGAGCTGGGGCTGGATTCAAGCTGCCAAGAGGCAATGCGTCGATGCCAGGAGGAGTCTTTGAAGAGATCTGGGCTCCAAGCCACTGCGGGAGCAGTGTGCCCAGGTCGCAGCGTGATGCGTGCCTGCATTAGGAGAGGCGATGGCTGAGCCCGGTACCTCGCCAGTGCACTGTGTACACGGGGAGCCTCTGTGCAATGTAGAGCAAATCTGGGGAAATCCTTGCTGAAGGCCTTTGGGAAAGCCAAAAGTTGGGGAGACAGGGTGGTTTCCTGGAAGGGAGACTTCTTGAGACTTTGCAAACAGAACAAACCATGTACGGGTGAGGAAACACGCAGGTGCTGGGAGAACACCCGGGGAATAAATCATATATATTGCCCTGCTGTGACAGCATCTTCTTAAGCCCATAGCTGGAGACAAGTAACAAGCGATAGGACAAGAGGAAATGGCCTCAAGTTGCGCCAGGGGATGTTTAGATTGGATATTGGAAAAATGTCTTCACGGAAAGGGTTGTCAAGCACTGGAACAGGCTGCCCAGGGAAGTGGTGGAGTCACCATCCCTGGAGGTATTTAAAAGACGTGTAGATGTGGTGCTTAGGGACATGGTTTGGTGGTGGGCTCAGCAGTGTTAGGTTAACAGTTGGAGTCGATGATCTTGAAGGTCTTTTCCAACCTAAATGGTTCTATGAGCTACACRGACCATGGGCTGAACAGCATGGCTGTTTCTCTGATCTTATCACACCCTTTGGTGGTGTTTGGCAGTAGAGATCTTCCAAATGGGGGTCCTAGAAGAGAACTGCTGGAAAATTCGGAGGAAAACAGAAAGCTTAATACACACGCCATYAGACAATGCAGAGGCAATGCAATCCCACTGTGCCGTTCCCAGGGGGGAAGAGGTATGCGCTGGAGACCTTTCTGATCTAAAAAAAACAGTGCATAATGATGTCCAACGGCTAGAAGCTCAAGTCTGGAAAATTCAAGCTGGAAATAAGATGMACATTTTTAAGGGAAGGTAATGAATCACTCTAACAGATTGCCAGGGGACGGGATAAACTCTCCATCACGCGGAGCCTCGCAGTCGTGCCTGGCTCCGGAGAGCGACGTTCTTCCATCGCAGCGCTGCGCCGTGCAGAACCGCTGGCCGTTGTCGGCCCGTGCTCGGCAGATCAAAACTGCTGCACAGCGTGGTGCCTCTGCCTTAAAATCTAGGATGTGCATTTTCCAATGGAAAACGGGCCTACATCTGAGTGAGAGAGCTACAAAGCCACTATTTTTTTCATACTCTACTTGCGTGGCTGTTTCCCTAACGCTCTTCCTGGCTGCCCACAGCAGAGAGCAGATACCAGCGTATTACCCCACACTTTGAGACCTACRGATTTGAAAATAAGGGGCTGCGTATATCTGGCTTTGGTCCAGTTCCCCACTGAGACACATTTCTATTTGCTCAGTGACCCAAGATGCAAAATCATCACATCTTAATACAGCAGAACACGGGCCCAGGGAATATACTTCTAACACTGTCACTTAACTTATTCACAACAATCGGATTAGTAAATGAATATATGCCGAGCCCAGTCACTGTTCCAGTCCATGGATATTTCTCCATGCCTGCATCTGGATGTCTGGCAGTTTGTTTACATGATCACCGAGATGATTTGGCTTAGCATCAGGAGCAGCCTCTATTTTAGCAGCCTGCAGTGGCAGCTCCCAATGAATTTTAATAAGCCGTTAACGATGCGTGCGTGTTTTGTTGTTGTCAGCAAAAGCGTGCAAAAAGGACAGGGTGACAGATACTTATTGCGGGATACAAAGGATTAATAATCTGTTTCCTGTGCATCCTGCGCGGCTGAGCTGCCTGCCGAGGTGGCTCACCCCCTTTTGCCATCCAGGCGGCAGAGTTGGGTGCCAGAGCACGGACCCTGCCCCGACCTGGCGGGGTGGCAGGAGCTGTGCTGTCACCTCTCAGCTTGTCCTCCTTGCAGTGACTCCCCGTGAGGCTCATTAAAAAGGAAAGAGGTTTGTGGTCACCGCTCGGTTCTTCTCCATCTTTCTGGCAGGTTCCTCTCCAGCGCTGGCTCGTGTTGCCCACAGGCAACTGGTGCGGAGTCTGCTGCTTTGTAGCTCAAGCATCCAAGCCGTCAGATGGGTGTCATTGGGGCTCTCCTAGCAATCGGGTTGGGTTTCCAGCTGCTCTGGGGCTCCACAGGGCCTTACTGCAGCCTTGGGAAGCAGTTTTGCTCCAAACCCACCCGTGTGGGAGGGCRTGCAGCCAAGGGGAGCCACGTGTCGTTGTGGCTACGTGTCCCGATAGTAACCTGCTAGAAGAAATAGAGAGTGGGTTCACACAACGTGGGTGAGAAATAGGCACGTGCCCAGGGATGGACAACGCAGCAGACACCCAGCAGCACTGTTGGGGTGTTCAGGTGACAGCCTGCATGTGCTTAGAGGGGTCTGTCTGTCTGTCTGTCAGTTAGGAAAGCTTTTCCAGATGTTCCTCCAGCCCTGGGCTGGGACCAGGTTTGTGTCRGTACTGAATGAGGGAGAGGTCCCGAGGGACTTGGAGGCATCAGGCACAATGTCCCTGTCCTCAGGATGGAGATGGAGTCCCCCTTCCCCAGCAGCCCCGTCCCCCAGCCTCATCCCCTGTGCAGGTGTCTCCTCCYGAGAGCGAAAGCGAAGGGAGGGAACGAGTGGAGCCCCCGCAGCCTGCAGAGCCCGGGACACCCAGCACCCCAGCTCTGGGGGGTGAGCTGGAGCTCAGCRCCAATGAAAGGCACGTTGGCAACCCCCAGCTCCCTCCTGATTCCTTCCCAGCTCCATCCTGTGTGAAGCTGTAATCAGGAGGCACAGCCGGCTAGGTTTCAGTGACCTCCCTGGGGGGACACTACCTTTCGGATGCAAATAGCAATTGGCAGAAGATGTGTTGCCTCAACGGCTGGCAAGGCAGAGCACGTGGAGGTGGTGAGATSTGCTCTTGGGAGTTTGGGTTGTTCATCCCATCTGATGGGCTCCAGGGGAGGGCCACAAAAATGATCRGGGGRWKGRAMSSC
>JASVER010000057.1:3567046-3585620 GCA_030449065.1 Oceanodroma leucorhoa | reverse complement strand
TKGGGKTKKTYMRSCYKGRRRARRRRARGSYYCMRGGRRRCCTTATTGCAGCCTTTCAGTACTTAAAGGGGGCTTATAAGAAAGATGGGGACGGACTTTTTAGCAGGGCCTGTAGGGATAGGACAAGGGGGAATGGTTTTAAACTAAAAGAGGGTAGATCTAGACTAGATATAAGGAAGAAATTTTTTACAACGAGGGTGGTGAGACACTGGCACAGGTTGCCCAGAGAGGTGGTAGATGCCCCATCCCTGGRAACATTCMRGGTCAGGTTGGACGGGGCTCTGAGCAACCTGATCTAGTKGAAGATGTCCCTGCCCATGGCMGGGAGTTGGACTAGATGGCCTTKAAAGGTCCCTTCCARCCSAAACCATTCTGTGATTCTATGTGCAGGGATGGCCGAATTTGTCTAATGGCCAGCTCAGACAGCAGCAGACCTGGAGGACTGGATTTCAAACAGAAAGGCATCAAAAAAAATGGGATTTCATTTTAAGATCCTAGAAGGGAAGATTTTACAGTGTAAATATTGCASCTCTGCACCAGAGCCAGGGCACCGTAAACAGCACACGTGGAAATGGCACATCCACAGTTTGCCCCAAGCCGAGGASCTTCTAAAAAAAAAAGCTTTTACAGCTAATTTATTAACTCAAGCAAAACAATATCTTAACCTCACTCCTTAGAAACTCTTTATGCCCTCTGCAGTGAGTGCAGAGCAACATCCCGGCAAGTAAAGCACCTGCCCGGACGCGGGTAGCATGCAGGGACTATGTCCACGGCGAGGATGGGTGATGAGGCGACCTGCGGGTAACAGCCCTGCAGGAGAAAAGGCAGGAGGCTCGGAAAGAGCAGCTGAAAAGGGATTTGCGCGCTCTTCTATTTTAGCAGTGCTTTAGTCAGAGCAACACGTATTCCTGGATATTTTTATCTGTTGCAGCTTGGGAGTGCATCTTCGCGTATCCGGCTGGCTTTACGCAGCGGCCGGCCTCCCACGGCAGAGCYCGCCCGTACAGAGCTCCCCTAACCGACACGCTGATGTCCCCACCGCCCGGCAGCCCCTCCATGTCCCCTGGTTGCCCCATGCCCTACGGTCCCCCGTGCCCCCACGCCATGAGGGGGATGTGGGGAGCTTGGGAAGAGTTTCTGGGGCAACCAGGAGCATTGCATGCCCTCGCTGCCACGTGTTAGAGGAAGACAGCACCTTTCCGGTGCTTGAAACCTTTGGAAGTTGTATCGTTTCCCTCTGCAATGACCATTTTGGAGGGGAGCTTGGCAGGACCCATCCTCCATATCGATGGAGAAGGAGTCACCGTTCCCCGAGAGCCTCCCATCACTTATAATATCCTCAAGCATATTGTCCAGGCTCTGAAGGACCACCTGTGACTTCTRCCTGGCTCTAGCTTTCCCTGCTGCCCTTTCAGAGCGTCTCTGGAGTTGGCACCTCCTGCTGGGTACCTTTCCTTGCCAGGAGTATATTGCCATATACTTTTAAAGGCATTTTGGGGAAGCAATCAGCCAAGCTGCCCTGGAGGCTGGCTCGGGCCGGCAGCCTGGGGAAGTGCAAATGTGGATGGAAAGAGCGATGTGTAGGAATTAAGACCAGCACCAGTGGGGTCTCTGCCATATTTCTTTGCCTACAGATTAAAGCTTCCTATGGCTGCTTGAAATTTTCCCATGAAAAGTAATTYCTCCTATAAATATAATGAGTCAGTCATTATAAAAATAAATATAATGAGTCCCAGTCAACTTGGGAGCTGTTGTGTGGAAGAGTTTTCTTACTTCTAGAGTCATCCTCTTTCTAAAAGGCAAATGTCTTATTTATTCCTTACTTGGATAAAATTTCTTTAGCATATATTATTTCCTGCTGCTGCTCTGTGAGTCAGGGCACCTTGTACAGACACTGTAAGGTTGTGTCATGCTACAGCCCGTTATTTATRTAAGGGTAGATAATTACAGCCATTAATTGGGAATTAATGAATTGTATGCAATACCCGAGCAGCTTTCTTGCTGCACCAAGGCAGAACCRCAGCTGCAATGAGCACCAGGAGAGAAGGTCCTCACCAGGGCTACTCAGGGCTGAAGAACCACTCTAAAAATTGAATTTTAATGGCCTATTTTGAAAGCCAGCGTAAGGGTGCTTGGAGCCATTTGATGCGGAGCTTGGCTTCCCACGGAGCCTCGCCAGACCCTGGAAAATATTTTCAAAATATAGACTAAATTAGGGCAACTTGAAAAGCCTCCCTAGCCTTTTCAAAACCACAAATCCTCTACATGAAGCACCAGGTAGGGGTGACACAGAGCATCCTGCAGCCAAATGGCCCAGCCCGGCCGCCCGCTGCGGGCTTCGGTGCCCCGACAGCACCTTGTCCCCACCAAGGGGCTGGCCCGGGTCCCTCCACGGGGCAGCTATGGCACCTGCAGTTTAAGGGGCTGCCGGCGTCCCTCAGGCAAGCCGGACCGTGTGAGGGGCACCCGGGGAGGCGGCGGCAGCAGCCGAGGGCGGCAGGATTGCGTCTGCATCGCAGAGATGCAGCATTCATTGATCCAGCTCTTGAGACCACTCTTTGGGGATGCTTCGAGTTTTAAGGCTTTTCGGATGCATCTGCAGTAGCTCCTCTCTTTGCTGCCTCGGGATGTTACAAACCTTTTCCGTTTTTGCTCTATTATAACTGTTTAGATAAGCAATGAGACTCCCCTTAGCTTACATGTTTTTCTTCCACAGCTGGGCGGTATTTGCAGTGTGGGGACATCTGCCATAAATGATTCATTCTTTCCCCTCCTCTCTCCACTGATATTTTCCTCCTGGCCATAATAATATGCATTTTCCCTGTTAATCCTCCTCTTGCTTCTGTGTTTGGGATATCTCATGCCCCAGGAGGGGGCTGGCAAGGGCAGGGGTGGGCTCCCCCTCGCAGGAAGGTGAGACCCAGAGCGTGGCACGGGGACGTCCCTGCCACCCACCTCCTCTCCCTGGAGGGAGCCAGCGTTTCAGGGGTTGCAAAGCCAGCCTGGCATTGCCTGCGGGACTGCGCGGCCGGGCTGGATGTTCCCAAGCCAGCCCGGGACCAACACAGAGTTCTTCCATCCGTACCAGTTGGAGATATTTAAATCCCCTCGGATCAGCTTGGGAAACCACAGCCACGACTCCCCAGCGTGCCCATCACCCCATGTCGGTGCGAAGGTTCGGCGAAGCAGCTGCTAAACAGCTATAAATAGGGAGCTTGGGGAGCCTGTTTCCAACTGCAAATGGCAGAGCTGCAGAGGTGGCTTTGCTCCGCTTGGATGGTGCTAAATTTTCCTGAGCTCAATAGCAGAGAAGACAATGAAGATCTCAGACGCTAGGATCCTATTCTCTGCCTGCCTTCGCCTCGGTAATTTTGTCTGCCCACCTCCTGCTCCTCCTCCGGCAAACCTCCACCCCCGGGCACAGATGTAGCTGCAGCATCCGCCAAAAAGGATTACGAGAGAAAGGGAGCTGGGAAGACACTTCTYCTGCCTTTGACTGCACATCCCTCCTCAGCCTCATCCTGCAAAGCGGGCTGCTCTGATGGAAGCCGTTTGCACCGAGCCTCGCAGCACGATGGGATGTCGCACATCCTCCTGTGCTCCCCAACRCCCCGCGGGGCCTTTCTGCTCCATCCCATTCCTTCCCCAGCCCTCACCGCATCCCACCTGAGCCCGCAGCTTCCATGGGGGCTTCAAGAAAACATCTCAATTCAGATCCAAGTCCCTGAACCACCAGAGGAGGTCACTTGGAGAAGGGTCACTCTGTGCTCAACCCTAATTTCCCGTACGTGGTCGCTGTTGACC
Organism: Oceanodroma leucorhoa; assembly: GCA_030449065.1. Taxonomy (NCBI): domain Eukaryota; kingdom Metazoa; phylum Chordata; class Aves; order Procellariiformes; genus Oceanodroma; species Oceanodroma leucorhoa. The sequence continues at coordinate 3,581,816 of JASVER010000057.1, read as the reverse complement.
ACTGCTGGAGAAGCTCCCAGCCCAGGGTCCAGCATGTATGGCCACTCTTATGTTCTTAAATGTACACACCTTTTATTCAGGAGCATCCTTTCATGAAGGCCATGCCCTTGTGCGGTCTCAGCATAAGCAGATGCTGCTCATTTTTGATGTCCATCATTGCAGACAGGATCATTTGATCTTCAGATTTCTCAGTGAAGTCAAGTCATAGCCTGCAATTTCCTTTCAGATGCATTAAGTTCCTGCATAATTTTCAATTCACTCTTCTTTTGTGGGTGATGAATAGAGAAGGGTGTTCTCCATCAAAGACAGTTTATTAAAATGCAAATAAACTTCAGACTGAAGGTCCATTTGAGCACTGAAAATCACGTACRTCAACAGAGAATATTAAATTTGGTCCCAAGAAGAACTGAGGAGCAGAATTTTTTTTCTGGGGGGAGCCAACATCATCCCCCATCACAAACGCTGCCCACCTCCTCCCACTGAGAGACCTTTATCGGTGGCTTATGGCATCGCCCCAAACTCCGGGCAGCCAGAGCTGACATTTCCCATGCCAGGTCTCTCATCTGTCTCTTTGGATAAGTTCAGCCAGACCAGGCCAGCCACTTTTGAGGAAGAACTAAAAGCTAAAATGTAAAAAGTAAAATACCAGGTTAATGAGAACTCAGCAGTAAAAACTGTCAGCRAAAGTAAAATGTTGCAAAGTTCACAAGGACCTTTTCTTGAATGTCCCAGGAGATTTGGGAGCCCCCACCCCTGCCTGTGGGCTCTGTGCTGAGGAGAACTCGAGTCCGGGCTGGACTTCTCATCATGCCTGACCACATCTGAAACACCACTGGCCTGATGRGCTGAGCGAGGACATCTCAAGCCCAGCAGGGAGACTCCAAAATACCCCGGACTTCACCCAGTGTTTAGCTACAAAACATTTCCAAGGGCTGCAGGGAAGGGTGAACAAGTCCATGGAAGAGGACTCTCGGGAGACTTGCTAAATTCGTAGCAATGGCACCTGCTTGTGCTGAGCGTAGATGGTGTCTGGGAAGGTCTCCTGGAAGAGATGGTCTCCCTGCACACCTCGAGTCTACCTGGGGCTYCCCGCATGCCAAGTCCCATGGAGCCTGGAGCTGCTCCTTGGCAGGAGGCTCTTTCTGGAATGGGGATTTTCCCCTCTGTCCCCTGATCTCAGCAGTCCTCCACTGAAGACACCATGGAGCACCCATCCCAGATGAATGGTGGTCACCAAGGCTGGTCCCTGCTGCTGTAGTTCAGCTTCGTGGCAAAGGCTTCAGGGCAAACATGCCAACTGACGTGCCCTGGGGAGTCCCAGACCCCCCAGGTGTCACCCAGTGCCACCCAAACACAATCCCTCTCCTTGGCCTTGGGCAGAGGAGACCCACCATTTCCTTGTCACRCGGGCAAGGCAGCACTCAACACCCACAGCCTTGGGGGATTCAAATATTGAAGGAGCTCATGGATGCTCCGGATTCAGGAACACAGGACGGGAAGGGTGGGCACATCTCCTCCCCATCCATGGCTAAAGCTGCCCAGCAGTTTTGGTACCCACCAGGCTGAGCAGGGAGTGGGAATGGGCACGGATTGCCTTCCAGGGGAGCTGGAGCAGCTGCTGGTGACGATGAGGAGGGAGGGAGGGAGGAAGTCACCGCAGAGCTCGGAGGGGAGCAGTCTGCAGAGTCACAGCTTTCCTCCTCCGTCCAACTGCAGCAGTGCCTCTGAGCGAGGCCACGTCACACTGGGGACCACCAGCAACGCTCTCGGAGCAGCACCCATCTCCCACCCCTCCAGCGGGTTGCAACGGGAAGCCGGAGGCAGGATTTCCATCTCTGCAACCTTAAAGTATCCCTCAAAACACTGCCYGGAGCTTCCTTAGGGGGTGGCTTGGTCTCAGGGGGGAGCTGAGAGCGGAGTCAGGGAGAAGRAGGGACAGGAGCTGGTGCTGGGTGGGCGGGAGCCCTGGGGTGACGGCCGTGGGTGCCGAGGCTGCCTGGGGAGGCAGCCGAGGGGAGGGACAGGATTCGGGGCAGGATCAAACCCTATTAACCAGCTCTATTTTTAAACCCCAAAGGGAGGGCTCTAAAGCGGAATCATTGCACACAGCCCCAGCTCCTGCCACCCCTCCGGGCACCGGCGAGGCAGGAGTGAGTGCAGAGGGGTCGTCTCGGGCAGCCGATGCCCAAAATAGATGCCTAAAAACCTTCCAGCACCCAGTGCTGGAGGACCCACGGGCAGAGGTAGGAGGGAGCGCATCCCAGGTGGGCGAGCTCTGCTCTTTGCTGGGGATCCAACGAGGTCCCTGCCCGCAGGGGACATCCCCAGCTATCCCGGTCCCCAAGGCAGTGTGTCACTTGTTGATCGATGTTTCTGTGGCCATCTGCAGCCGGGGACGCCAAAGCCGTGACCAGAATCTATCCAGGTTGCCATGGCAGCAGGGGAAAAAAAAACAAAAAAAAAAAGGGAAAAAAAGCAAGTAACAGATACGGAAGAAGGGATCTCCAAAAACATAAAAAGCCAACAGCATCTCAGTGCCAACACAGACCTAGTGGAAGCTCCCGGGTCCCATGGTCACGCTGGGTCACCCCGGGTACCCGAAAGCTGAGCAGCCGCCGGCTGCAGCCCTGGTTCCGTGCCTCCCTGCAGTGCGGTTAGGCGACAGCAGCGGCACCCGGTGCCATCGAGTCGCCCATCAGCACCCCGGGCACACAGAGGAGAGGGGACGGGTCATGGATGGATGCTGAGCAGTCATGGGAGGAGGAASCCAGGAGCAGCATTACCGGTACATCACTGTCCTTGGGGGGACAAAAAGCCCCTTAGAGCCTTACAGGATGCCGGGATCAGGCAGAGGTGCTGCCATGGCCCACACACTCAGAGAAGTTCCCTTTCTTACATATGAAAATGCTTCAGTGTTTCCTGTTCCGATCGCTTGTGCCTCGTTCTGGAGCCCCGGGGGCCAGGCAGCCGGCACTCACCACTGGCGCCGGGACGTCCAGCAGTTGCAAGAGCCCATCAMAGTGGATTTGTTCCTCACCTGGGCTTTTCCAAGGTCCAGAAGGACTGGACTGACTCATTTTAATTCTCTCCCTTTTCTTTTGTAGGTTGATTGTTTCCAGTCCTGCTCCCCACACCTCTCTGCTCCCAACTGTTCTGCATTAAGGCACAAACACAAGTCCCCAAACCTTTCATTTTGCTGGCATTTTAGCAGCCCTTTCAAATTGTACGGTTGTAGCAAGTGGGTGGCTGAAGTCTCCATACAAATTATGCCCATTTTGCTTTCCTGGAAAGAGCCTTCGATGCTAAAAATCAAAGCCAAAAGCGGGGGGGGAAGTATGAGTTATGGGCAAGAGCCTTCAGAGCTAAGAAGAGTGTCCAGCAGGTCCTGGCCCTCTACAATTCAGCCATGCCAGGAACAGGACCATGGCTGGTCGGTGCTCTCCTTTCAGCCAGGAGACAGTCTTACCCAGCTGCTGTTGAACCTGTGGGTAGTTATACGCTATCTTCTTGGCTGTTTGTGAGCCTGAAGTCACCTACTGTGGAGCAGACACGGAACACCGATGTCCTGGTGTCCACCCCTTCCTCTTCCCGTGGTCCAGATGTCTCCTTTCCCGCAAGCTCCTGTAGGAGGTTCAGGCTGGAGGGCTGCCTCTTAGCTCCAGCACGGCAAAGGCAGCCTGAGCCCCACATCTACACCAGCCCAGGATTTCCCCCACCACATCCACGACCGTCATCTCCAAACATCCAGTCTGTGAGGTCTCTGCACCTGCCCGGCCAGCCCACGCGCTGGACGGATGGCAGAGCTGGGTGGGAACGTGCCAAAGAAGTGTCCCTGCAGCAAACTGCAGCTCTGCGTGTGGTGGCCTTGGTCCTGCCCCTGGGGACAGGACAGGCATGTTGGAAGGGCCTGTAAAGCGTTTCCCACCCAGCCATGCATGTTGCATCCATTCCGGTGCCATACGGCCATTAAAAATAAACAGGGAAAAAAGGGGAAGGAGGCTTTTGCTTGGAGAGGGGTTGGTCCCTACCTCAGGGGACTTGCAGGTGACATCCCCTTGCCAGCTCTTGGCTACAATCACAAAGCCTTGAGGTATGTCCGCCTGGAGCAATGCCCCAGGCAAGGTGGTTACACATCTCTTCTTTCGTAAAATCCTGCGGCATTGCCAGGACAGCAAGGACCCTCCAGGAGAGACGTGTCAGCCCGTCACAGAGAAGGTGCAGTTCAGCTTCCAGTGAGATGGTGTATCAAATAATATGTCCCATGAGATATTTTCTTTCCACATTCTCTCCTGCACAGATCCACTGTTCACCTACTCCAGCATCTACTCTCACTACCTCTGAACCAGATGGGATGCACATCTTCTTCCAGCCTTGAGGCTGGGCTGGATGCCTGGGTGCCAGATCCCCTAAACGCACGGGGAATGTATGGGTGGGTGGCAGTAACACCCCCAAAGAAAGATTTCCGACTTTTTTGAAGTTAACCTTGGTAGCAGAATAGCAGGAGGTAGCGATGGTGTGTAAGAGCAACAACACTGGACACCCATGGACACACATTGGTGGTCTGGATGTTGCCCCAGGTGAGCAGCAGCCCAGCACYCTCCCTCAGCCCAGCTGCCACCTGGGAGGAGATGCTGGTTTCTCTCCGTGTCCTCCCACCATGTTGTCCTTTTATTGAGATTAAAAATGTGACTTTGCCAGCCAGAGGTGAGTCTTCATGAAGAGTGGGCTGTCAGGGCTGGGAACATGTCTGGTTTGCTTCCCTCACATCTCCTCAGCGCTTCCACCACCTCCTTGAGTCATCTGAGTGTGTCACTGCATGGCAACAGGCTTGTGGGAACACCCACGCCGCACTATCCGTGGCAGGAGGAGAGGGAGATTTGCCGAGGAGCTGGAAGCAGCGATTCCTCTGTGGAGGGTGAGCGTGGGATCAATGCCACCGATCCCACCCAGGGCTGGAGCTCAACCATAGCTACCACCCCAGCCCAAAGGGACACCCGTGGGAGGAGTGAAGGGTCCTTCCCACAGCCTTCCATGTAGGGCCTGTTGGCTCAGTGAGCAAGCCCATATGGCTGCTGAAAAGGCAACGGCTATGAGAGGAACACAGGTCTCCCAAACCTATCCGAGCCTCCCCTGAAGACAGCCAGTCTTCCTGAACAAGCTCTCCTGCCTGCCCCCTTTGCCTGGGAGGGGGGGTCAGACACAGCACTAGGACAGCAGCAATGCCAGGGTAGGTACTGTCGCACCATTGCGAGGTAGGGTGTTTGGTCCCATCGTTGCCTCTGCCACACTCTGGCCACCACTGTGGCTTCAGGTCAGGGCAGCTTCTGTCTGCCAGGGTTTGGCATCCGGCTGGCAGGATTTGGGGTCTGAGGCCGGACAGCCCCGGGGAGAATGCTGTCTCTCACAGCACCTGCCCAGGACACCCTGCCTCTTCACCCTTGTCTTCCTTCTGGTGAGAACCCACTTCCCGTGTTGGCTGTCCTGGAAGGGAAAAYGCATGAGCAGCAGCAAATCCACAGTGAGGCATGGTGGCACCTTCTGCTGACCTTGGCAGAGACAACCCCAGTCTCTTATGAAGTCTCTGAAGCCTGGTGAGGGTGCTGGAGTCATGGGCTTCATCTGAAGGCCACTTAGAGCAACAGAAAAACTCAGCACCTGGGTATCAGCCCATCTAGCTCATCCCAYCTAACATTAGATGTCCTCCATGAATACATCTATACCTGAGCAAGTCTCCCCAGGCTCCCCTCCCAAGCCCCTGCCTTATTTCAGATGTCTGATTTAGGAAGAGATGAATCAAGTCCTYGGACAGAGGCACCAGAGAGGGATGCCTCTTCCTGTGGGCTACAAGCTGGTGAGATACCTGCACATCTGGGAGTGAGCAGCTGAAACGCACCTTGCATGCCCACGGGGTCTTCCCCGCAGGCTGGCAGTCCAAGTCCACGGGGTGTTGCCACCTGCACAGGCAGATTTTCCAAAAGTCCGGATTTTGCCAAGCCCTGGGTAGTGGTTTATTTAGAGAGGATGGGCAATGGCACAGGTTTCATGGGTGCAATGTCTCCCTTTGCATCTAACACATCATAGCAGATATTAAACAGCTACACTAAGCATCTAATTATCACGTTAACAACATAAATATCAAAGAATACAGGGAAGCGGRTTGACTACCAAAGCTGTGCAAAACGTCTAACCTGGAGACAATTTTCCCATATAATTACTGTAATGTTAAACATTGTTACATAATGATTACAGATTTCAGGTCAGATACTCCGTACGTCATGGAAGCATGGTGTGTTTTGACATTTATGGGAATACTTTTTATTTTTAGTTAGTTTGGTTACCATGGCAGCGAGAAGAAATCTGCACTAGACTCAGCTATACGTTAAATTTTGGCCTCCCACTTGATACATCCAAAAACTTTTCAACTGATTTCCCCAAAATTGTCAGCCATAAGCCGCAATGGGTGGAACAAGGCTCGAAAAGAAAATAGAAAATAGCACGCTGCTCTTTAATGGGGAAGCTATTCCTGAAGCCCCTCTCTAATGCTTGGACAAATGCAGGCGCTAATTAGCATATGAAGTTTTACTTATTTAGATATCCCAATGAAGCAGACTGTACTGCAGAGGTTAGTAGAGGTTGGACGGGTTTAGATCATGACGAACGAGCCGCGTTCGGCTCGAAGCAGGAATTGTGCAAGCAGCAATTGTCTGAAAACAGGAATATCTTGCAAATACCTCGGGTCCCATTCCTGAGCTGCACACTGGGCACCTCGGGAGCCATGCCCAGAGCTGCTGGAGTTCGCCAGTGGGGATGTGACCCGGGTGCACCATGAAAAGGTGGCTTTTACAGCTCTCCTAATTGGGAAGCAAGAAGCAAAATGCCTTCACTGCCCTCCTGAGCCTCTCAGCCATTAGCACACCGAGACATGATGGAGGGGCGGCTGTGATAAATAACTGCCCATCGGCACTGCACGCTCCGTTTGATGAAATACCTCCAGGCGCTGCAATCTCGCCGTGCTGCGGCACCCGCTGAGCTGTACCTGGGGTTGGCTTCTAGCAACTGCGATTTAACTCCTGGAAAGCCTCCGGAGAAGGAGCACTGCAGTGGCAAAAGAAGGGTCCTGGATTGCATCTGCACGGGTTAGGACCAGCACACTTAACCCCTTCCTCTGGTAGGGAACAGCCTGCTCTAAGGCGGTGGGAGGCAATGCAAAAAGAGGGGGGGGTAAAGCACCTGATCAGCCATCGCAGAGGCTGTTGGGACAGACCTGGCCCTGCCATTGGTGTCCCCAGAGATGGGAGTTGYGGGTTGGGGTGTTGCTGAGGATAACCTCCCCGGTGAGAAGCAAGGATGAAACAAWGGGAAGCCGGTCTGGGGTGTGTGTGCGCTGAATCTCTGCTGGGGGAGAAAACGATCCCATCAGCCTTCCAGTTATTTTCCAATGAAACGTGGTAGTTCATTGCAGACATCCCAGAATTTATCACTGCTTGACAGCTCAGGAAATCCAGGGTTGCCCTGAGCCTCCTCTGCCTCAGCCAGCACAGACCGTTGCACCCTGGGTTCGGTTCGCACATGGCGGGCACCTTCCAGATCCCCCCGAGAGAGCCGGGGAAGCGACTGGGAAACGAGCAATCACCGGCAGGACCTCAGGGATGAGAGAGAAAGGCTTTTGCGTGCTGATTGACCTGACCTGGCGGTCTGGAGGCACAGAAACCTCCCCGGCGCCCAGCCAGGACCCAGGTGAGATGCAAAATGCTGGTGGAGCGGAGCAGCCCGTGTTGGCTCCCACCCGGCCCCTTCAGCCGGCTCCTGCGTGCCTCTCCTTGCCGGTGCTTTGCTGTGCGTGTTCAGAGAGGGGTGGTTTTATTTCCTTATTACCCAGATGCTGGTTTGGCTCAGGAATAAATGGGCTGACCTGGCTCCCAGGGCCGCTGTGGCTGCCTACATTTCGAGGGGATCCATCCCCTCAGTGCCCCGAGCTCTGCTTTCGAAGCACCACCACTGCTGAGTCCCAGCACTTCTGTAGCCTCCTGCGGGTGGGCAACGCCAGGCAGCTCCCGGCTACGCCGTGCTGCGGTGATTTTGGCCATTTTGCTGAGACATTTGTGCTCTCCCCCTGCTCCTCTCCTTGCAGCTCCTGCTGGGGAGTGCGTGGCCATGGGATCCTCCTTCCCTCAGCATCTCTCTTGTGATACCCTCAAACCCCCTTAGATCCCCACTAGCTTCTCTATGGTGACATCTACGTCACCCCTCCAAGCGTACCCAAGTGCTTGGCTGCTTTCTTCTGGGTTGCAGCGAAGGACACAGAAGAGACCAGAGGCAAGGTTATATTTGTGGAAAATCCCCCAGAAACAGCCTCCTGGGGGCAAATCCCCTGCTTACAGTTTCTCCTCACTTTTCCCAGCGGTGGCTTGCCTGCCATGCTGGTGTCGGATGGGGCGAGCTGAACGCCCCACCGGCACACGCACCTCCATCACTCCAGTTGCTGCTGGAGAAATCAAACGCAGATTGGTTCAGCACAGCCAAAAAACCACATGGATTGGCACAAACCCCCTGCTAGGGCTCTGCATATGTTAAGGTTCCCTATGGCAGAGCCCTACTATGGTTAAAGAAGCCTTGTGAAGCCAATAAATTTTGGTCGGAGAGAGTTTCCATTTCAACACTGAAGACGCAGGGAATGTCACACCTTCAGCACATCTTCTGAACCACTAAATGTTCCCTAGCTGAGCCTTTGGGCAGCAGAGAAAGGAGGAAGAAGACAAACCCAGCCTGTGGGAGGAAGGACAGCTTTTTCTGGTGGGATGAGTTTAATATTACTGTTCTCCAAAATGACTCACAGGTCGGAGAAGTGGGCCATTAATCTCAGGGGAGATGAGTAAGTGGGCAGCCTGTGAAGGCAGTGGTCAAAGGAGCATCACAATTTATACTTGCAGTTAGTTCTTCCCATGTATTAGCAACATCTTCTGCTCTCTCTTGATTAAAATCAGAAATTTTCCACTAGCTYCCCAGAGGAAAAAAAAWAWAWWTATAAATAAATGATGTCACCTTTGAAAGTAATCAGCAAATTTAGATTTGCAGATTTTTCAATACAGCTCACTCTGAAGCATTGTTTAAGCATTTAGCTTCTCTTTCGCAGTCCTGCAGCAGTCAGACATCCCCAGGTCCTGGTATATCACCAGGCTGGGAGTTACYTGATGGAGCAATTTTGCCATCTTACTTTCAGAAGATGTTTTCAGGAGGTGACAGAAAGGCAGTGCCACCCCAGGGCTCGGCCACCCGCCCCGATGCCCAYGGTCACTGCCAGCATCACTGATGAAAAGTCCTCGGAGAGGAGCAGCAGTTCTTCGACATTTGGGTTTTTATCCTTACACTGTGCTATCGCTTAAGTGCTGGGTTTAATAAGGGAAGTGTGTGCTCAGCGATTGTAATTAAAGTCTGTTAAAGGAAAAAAATCATTAAATATTTAAAACAGTTACACTGTTAATGTTCTCATTAGTGTTTCTCAGGACCCGGCCTCCCTGCCGAAGAGACTCGGCTGCCCAGAGCGAGCCCCCGTCACACAGCAGCCTCGGCCACCTCCACAGGTTCTTCAGAGGGATTTAAGCAGTTACGAACCAGGGGTTTATTTACCACGCGCTCTGTGCGGGTGGCAATGAGTAACTTTCTCAGTGAATTGGATACGTAAGTCTAGAGATGTTGCTCATCAGCCGAAGCAGCCCTGAGTGTCATCGTTARGGGAGCAAGGGCGAGAGGGAAGCAGTGAGATGCTGACTCCAACTGTGATTCAAGTAACTCCTGACTCAAAGCCGGTGGAGGTCGGTGGAAAGTCTCCTCCCAACGCTGGTTCAGCCTCAAGCTCAAAAATGGGCAAATCTCCTGTGACTTGATGAGTGCTGCTTGTCTGAAACACGGTGTGTGATTTGATGCCATCACCTAGGTACGGAGGACTTCCCAGTTGCCACTTCCCAGCAGCTTTGCCTGTCTCCTACACGACAGGAAAAATTCTGACTTCTAGTGTTTTACCGTTGGGAAGCTCTCCTCTAGCTTCCGAAATCCATCTAGCCCYAGGAAACCTCATCACTATCCCAGGAAACTGCTGTTCGCTTCCAGAAGTGAGGCAACAGAACTTGGCAACAGCCATCAGACCGCAGCAGGCTCTGAGTGATGGAAAGCAACCTGTCCCAGGCAAGGGGAGATGGGTTCTGAGAACTGAGCATCAAAACATTCAAAAACTTGAAGGTTTGGCTACAGGCACAAATTATTTCTTGGATCCCTCATGTTCAAGCAAGTTGGTGACAGTGAGATAAAATGGGCAAAAATGCCACCTGGGTTCAATGAAGGTCGATCATCCATAATAATTTGGCACTTCTCCTTGAAAAGAAGTCAGAAACAAATGGGAGGTGGTTTCAACTTTCTGAGCTTCTTCAGTGCACCTGAAATGGTGTTTGGAGCAAATGATATAACCAGTAAGAAGCTCTGAAAATTGTACTGGGAGGCAGTTACTGATGGAGCCCTGGGAGTTTCAGGGATGCTGTTAGACATCTCACCTAGCATTTCTGCTGATGATCTTTGCGCCAAAGATGAGGGTGACCTCAGCAAATGTGCTAACGACACAAAGCCAGGAGGTGTCATCTGTACAGAGAAGCAGCAGGATATGTTGGGAACTCTGAATGACCTGGGGGAGTGGAATGACGGCAGGGATATGGATGTCAAGGTCATGCATGCATGCAGGGACTAATAAACAAGGATTTCTGCTGTCAGCCAAGAGCTCATCCATTCAAAATGATGAAGGAGAAGGAGGATCAGGGTGTATTGCTTGATTGCGGGATGAATTACAAGCTGCCAATGTCTTAAAGTCATAAAAAGGCAACTCTAATGCCAGGCTGCATCCGCCGAGATGGTTCCAGTAGACAGAGGGGAACAGGAGGGTTCCTGTACAAAGGGCTGGAGAGGTCCCACACGTGGTGCCTCCAGGCACGAGAGGAGAACGCCTTTCCGAAGCCTGAAGTAGGTTTCCCACATGGTAGTGGGAGATCATCTGCTCGCATTGGACACCCGGCCCCTCCAGCAGCATGAGGAGGCCCTGGAACACTCCAGCCACATCCCAACCCCCTCCTCTCAGGAGGGGAGCCCTGAGCCCTTGTCCGCTCTCTTATTTATCTCTCCATGGTGTTACGGGAGTGCAATGAAAAAAGCAGACTACAGAGCTTTTTGTCTCGGCTCATTCCTCTCTTTTATTTATTAGCTCTAGCCCAGCTCAGGGCCTCATAAATCAACCCAAACTCTCCCTCCCGGCTACCCATTACCTGCACACACGCGCCTGTGCGCTGGCACACTTTCATCTGTCCAGTCCAGCTCTCCTCTTGAAATCCCACCCTGGACCCGAGGACCCTGTGCGGTACAGGGGAGCGAAGGTGGGAGCCAGACAATCTATCACCTTCCCGAGGCCCTGCCAGCAACCCACCCACGGGGAGATCCAGGCAGGCTCCCTCTCTGCCCCGGTGGATGGAGATCGATCGGCATCGCAGGGATGATGCTGGCAGATTAATTAGCGACAGACAGCCTTCAGCTTCATGTCTCACTGCTCCTCGCTACAGTCGAAGATGTGAATGCTATTGAATTCCTGAGTCCCGCCTTCCTTCTGTCCTGTAATCCTTTCGCTGGTGGGGATCTCAGCAGAAAAATTTGCGGCGGACGTGTGTTTGCACATACACATGCATAAATATAAAAGCAGTGGAGGTTTAAGAAACCACTGTTGCCCAAAGCAAGTGAAGTTTGGGTTATTTGTCATCAAGGTAATATTAACAAGAAGAAAATATTTAGTTGTTAAAATGGAAGAAACAGCCCCTGCCTCCCAAGCAGGATTCCCAGCTCTCTGTGCCTGCGGTGTCCAGCCACGGAGCGCTCCCCCTGCCCAGGAGCCCGGCATCGCCCGCAGCTGCCCACCTCCACTTTTGTGTCACCATCACCAACAGCTTCCTCCTACAGGGAYTTCATGAAACAAAATACTGCAGAATTTCCATGGAGAAGTGCAGAGGTTCACATGTTTTGTCCCGGTCCGTGATGAAGATTTTCCCTTCCCCAAGATAACTTCCCCGAGATAACACTTGATTTTTCCTTCCAGCACCCAGCTCTAGGCAAGTCGTGGTTGTTACCCCACCTTTACCTCCCTCCTGCCAGGGAAATGGGAGGACTAGGGGCTCTCATGCTCTCCATCTTTTTTCCTCTCTTGGCTCATGGTCCCTTGTGGCCCTCATGACATCTGCCCGTCTCCTCTCTCCTCATATTCTTACTTCTCAAGACAAGGAATGTCTCGGGGACACAGCTGGTGGGCGCCAGGAGCCAAAGGAGGTGGCTGGGATGGAGGTTAGGGGGGATGTGGGAGCAGGTCCTGACACCATGGGCCACCTCCGCCCCTTGTGTCACACCCCAATTACTGYGATTTTCCAATTGGTTTAACAGAACCGCAGCGGTGTTGCGATCTTTTTTGGGGGTAACACACCACATACAATTCAAACAGCATCGCCCACTGCCCCATCTCGCTCCTGYCGAGATCTCCAAGCTTGATCCTGATTTCTAATCTGCATTTCCAGCAGACGAAGCAAACACACCTGCAGGCTGGCGGGGCGCAGCGGGGAATGGCCRGGATCAGGCAGCTGATGTTCATAACAGTCCTTCTTATTATTAGGGATCACCAAAGGGGTGCAACAGCGCTTACACAGAGTCCCAACGACTTTAATTTATCTCAGCCCAGCGGTGTCTTCTGCATCCCCCAGAGCAGAGGCTGGTTGCAACAGAAACGGAGATGCACCATTCCCGCAGCGGGAGCCGGGGCCGCTTCTAAAGCTGAGGCTCCTGGCAAGAGGCAYGTGAGAAAAGCAAGAGCCAGCTTAGAACAAGACGACTTCTTGATCCTTTAACTTGTAATCGCTGATCACAGCAACATTAAACAAATTAATATTGAAGCTGGGTCAAGTAATTATTGCAGGTTCGTAGCTGCACGCTGCATAGTTCTCGGGGCAGCAACAAGTCTGACAATTGTAAATAATACGCAGCCAGAGCACGGGGATGCTTCCCTCTCGCTGAGATGAAAGTGAAGGCATAAGCTGCTGTGCCAAAAGAAAACAGCTAAATGTTTATGACCAAGGGCTGCTTCCAAATGCACTGGCTGCATTCCTCTTTGTAGGGCTTTTTCCTCTTTCTGCCTATTTACATGATGGGCATATCACTCCAGCAGAAATGGCATCATATACCTGCCAGAGTGAAAAATGGCCACGGGAAACAAGAGGCAGAGCAAACAAGGAATGATGGTTTTACTTCAGCAAAAGGGCAGCTAGAGGAATGAGAGCAGGAAAAAAATGACCAACTCTGAGCAGACATCAAAAGGGAGCAAATGAGGAACGCTCAGCAGAGTTCAGGGGAAGCCACAGTGCCGGTGGTCGATATGGAGCCAGCAGGAGCGTGGAGAAGCAGAAAGGGAAGTACAAAGCACCCCAGCACGGAGCAGAAGAGAGACACACTSAGAAAGTCCTTTTCCCCTTATCGCTTGTCCCTCCTTATCAGGCTGAGAAATGGCGGTGCCTTCTTTGTGCATCTCAGCTCTTGGGCTTCTCCCCCTTCTGAATACCAATGTGGGAGCTTGAARTTGTACCTGCTGGCTGGATCCCGGGAACTGCACGAACTCACGAGAGGATGCAAAGAGCCTCTCAGTGCCCCTGCCCAAAGCTGGGCCGGCAAAGGATCGGGCCTTTCGAGGCTAAATCTGATAAATCCCACTCGAATATCTTCAGTACTTACCCCAGCTGTTGGCTAATGGGCAAGTGTGCTGGGAGCGATGCTGTGCTCCAGCGGGATCCCGCTCCTCCACTCCCCTGCTATCCRTCCCTGCGCTCGCCCACGCAACACCACAGCTCAGGCTCAGCGGTCCCGGGCTGCGGAGTCACCTGCGTCCCCGCAGAGGGATGAACTCGGCAGCCGGCGGTAGGTCCCTGCCGCCATGGCCACTCGCACCACGTCCCTTTAATCTGCCCAAGACCCAGATGAACGGCGTGGCTCAGCAACAGCGGTCAACAAACGGCTCCCCAAGAAGGGGGTAGGTAGCCCTGTGTCGGGGGCATACAATCCTCRAGCAGGGGACAGAGAGCCCCGGGGTGCCCCCCAGTACTTCTGCCATCTCCCCACCATCGACACGGGTGCACCCAAGAGTGGTGGCAAGTGCACTATGTGGCTTGACTATTTCAGAAAATAACCTTGATTTCTGGGCTAGTGGGATCGGACCAGTTCCCAGCACTCTGGATATGCACGTACAAGAAGCCAGAGGAAAAAGCACCGGTGACTRTCCGATTTTCACAGAATCATAGAATCGTTAAGGTTGGAAGAGACCTCTAAGATCATCAAGTCCAACCGTCAACCCAACACCATCATGCCCACTAAACCATGTCCTGAAGTGCCACATCTACACATTTTTTTAACACCTCCAGTGATGGTGACTCCACCACTTCCCTGGGCAGCCTGTTCCAATGCTTGACCACTCTTTCAGTAAAGAAATTTTTCCCAATATGCAATCTAAACCTCCCCTGGTGCAACTTGAGGCCATTTCCTCTCATCCTATCACTTGTTACTTGGGAGAAGAGAGCAACCCCCACGTCGCTACAGCCTCCTTTCAGGTAGTTGTAGAGAGCGATAAGGTCTCCCCTCAGCCTCCTCTTCTCCAGGCTGAACACCCCCAGCTCCCTCAGCCGCTCCTCATCAGACCTGTGCTCCAGACCCTTCA
>JASVER010000057.1:3348464-3566221 GCA_030449065.1 Oceanodroma leucorhoa | reverse complement strand
TGGTCAAGCAGGACCTGCCTTTCATGAACCTGTGGTGGCTGGGCCTGATCCCCTGGTTGTCCTGCACATGCCTCATGAGCGCCCTCAAGATGAACCGCTCCATAATCTTCCCCAGTACAAGGTCAGGCTGACAGGTCTATAGTTCCCCAGATCTTCCTTCTGTCCCTTCTTGTAGATGGGCGCCACGTTGGCAAGCCTCCAGTCAACTGGGACCTCCTCTGTTAACCAGGACCACTGATAAATGATGGAGAGTGTCTGGATGTTTGTCTGGACGTTTCCAGCGTCAAGCAGATCACTGCCTCTCCTGGATGCTGCGAGATCGTCCCCACCATTGGGGACCATCACACACTGTGTCAGGGCTCTTAATTGCCCTGATGAACCTCACTGGGGGCTCCCCCACCCCTCTGCCCAGGGTCCCGGAGCTCCAGCTAAGCTCAGGTCTTGGCCCTTGGCCCCAAACTGSCCAAACCCTCAGTCACGGGGGCCTGTCAGCATCCAGCCCTCACCCTCTCACGGTTACTGGGGAGTTGCTGTGAACCTGCCTCAGTTTCCCCACCTTGGCCACCAATCCCCGTGTCACCCCATGCCTTAGCTGTTGAGCATCAGGATCCCAAAGCCGGTCTCGCCGGCACCCTTAGTAACTGCCTGTGAATGGTGGCAAGGGCTCATCCTTTCCTTTGGGCCAGGGTCCTGTGCTTCACGTACGGGCTCAGAAGCCAACCTTCTTCAGTCCCTCACTGCCCCCAGAGTGGCTTCGCAGAGACTCTGCACCCCTCTGAGCTCCAATTTCAAGCCCCAGGCTGGACTCTCTGCCCCCAAGCTCCCATACTGTGCTTCTCACCTCACGGCTTCTCTCACAAGAGAGGTCCAAAGACACTGTCACAGGAGGCACCGAGCGACTGCGCTAACGGGCAGCCCCAAACGCATGCAGAGAGAGGGAAATGAGAGACAGCACAGAGACATTCCAAGTCATCTTTTTTTTCCATTGGCTGAAAAGGAACCGCTATGCCGCACTGCACGTTGCCAGGATATTTTAAAGACCTTAGACGACCTTCAGAGTAAGCACGGTTGACAAGCCAGCCGCAGCAGACCCGCCAGCCCCCCTCCTGCTCCCCAGTGTGGTAGCAGCACCCCGCGGKGGTGTCCCAGGCCGAGGGACCCCGGCGCGCCAGCCCATGCCAGCCTGCCCGCACCCCCCGCCGAGCTTGTGCAAGCCTGCATATCAACACAGTCATCTTACTGGTATGATTAATAGGAAGCTATAGGATTATTGAGCGTGTTGCATTTATTAGATACGTGGCTACTCTAATAATTATTACTACAGCCTCATGACACAGTCYCTCAGCAGATTTCTTGCCTCCAGCACTCCCAGCTCTGAAAGGCACCTTGTGCTGTCAGAGGGGAAACTGCAGGAGCCCCCCATATTGCACACGTGCCCTGTCCTCTGCAAGACCTCCCCCCAAACATGCGGGGCTCCTCCTCACTCCACAGCCCTCCACAGCACTGCTGCCGCCATGCAGCCAGGGCCCCSGGGCTCAGCCCCCTGCAAAGCCCCCCACAGCAGAGCCTCACCCGCCGGGTCCCCTTAAAAACCAAACAGRTGAGAGGCTGCAAACCATCCTGCGGCCATCGAACTTGCAGGGCTCTTCTGCAAGGAGCTCAGGTCACCTTCCCTTCAGGCTGAGCAGACCACCGCAGTACCCCTGAGGACTGGGACACAATTCTCCCTGCAGGGACCCAACACACAGTCCTGACAYGCCAGCAGCACACAGCGGGACACCGCTGGCCCTCCTGCTGCCGGCAGCGAGGCCCCTGAAGCGCCTCGCCGGCCAGGCTGTGGCCCCGGRGATGCCGCAGTGTAGGGGCCCGAGGGGGGCCGCCATCTTGGGGGGTACCCTAGGGGCTTGGGGCAGGCTGCTGCGGGCACCACGGGCTGCCCGCGGGGAAGGCGAAAAGCCCGTGGCGGTAGGGACGCTCCCCCTGGGGGCGGGGGGTAGCCGAGGCGGGGGGGGACCGAGGCGGGGGAGCCGGGGCAGCCCCGCGGGCAGGCCCCACGCCCCCGCGCCCGACCCCGCAGCTCCGCACCGCAGCCCTGAGGAGAGACCCCCGCAGCGCCACCGGCGGGCGGGCGGGCGGCCGGGCGGGCGGACGGGCAGGCGGCAGAGCCAATGGCAGCGCGCAGCCCGCCTCCCCGCCGGCGGTGGTCCAATGGCGAGGCGAGGGGCGGGGCGGGGCGGAGCGCGCGGCGGGCGGGCGGCGGGCGGGCGGCAGTCGGCGCCGAAGCGCGGTGCGGTGCGGGTGGCAGCTCTCGCTCTGCCGGGGCCGCTGTCGGCGCCGCGCCGCCGTCCTCTCTCCCCTATGGAAGAGATGGAAGAGGAGCTGAAATGCCCGGTGTGCGGCTCCTTTTACCGGGAGCCCATCATCCTGCCCTGCTCGCACAACCTGTGCCAGGCGTGCGCCCGCAACATCCTGGTGCAGACACCGGAGTCGGAGTCGCCGCAGAGCCGCCGCGCCTCGGGCTCGGCCGTCTCCGACTACGACTACCTGGACCTGGATAAGATGAGCCTGTACAGCGAGGCGGACAGCGGCTACGGCTCCTACGGCGGCTTCGCCAGCGCTCCCACCACCCCCTGCCAGAAATCCCCCAACGGCGTCCGCGTCTTCCCGCCGGCCGCTCCGCCGCCCCCCGCCTCCCTGGCGCCGCCGCCGCCGCCGCGCAACGCCTGCCTCACCTGCCCGCAGTGCCACCGCAGCCTGGTGCTGGACGAGCGCGGGTTGCGGGGCTTCCCCCGCAACCGCCTGCTGGAGGGCGTCATCGACCGCTACCAGCAAGGCAGGGCGGCGGCGCTGCGCTGCCAGCTCTGCGAGAAGGCGCCCAAGGAGGCGGCCGTCATGTGCGAGCAGTGCGACGTCTTCTACTGCGATCCCTGCCGCCTGCGGTGCCACCCGCCGCGGGGGCCGCTGGCCAAGCACCGCCTGGTCCCGCCGGCCCAGGGTCGCGTCAGCCGCCGCCTCAGCCCCCGTAAGATCTCCACCTGCACCGACCACGAGCTGGAGAACCACAGCATGTACTGCGTGCAGTGCAAGAGCCCCGTCTGCTACCAGTGCCTGGAGGAAGGCAAGCACTCCAGCCACGAAGTCAAGGCACTAGGCGCCATGTGGAAGCTCCACAAGGTGAGCTCCGGCCCTGGGGCGGCCTCCGCCAGCAGCCCCGGCCAAGCCCCGYGGTTGGGAGGTGGCTGTGGGGGGCCGCCTGTCCAGCACACTTTGCCCCCCACGGTCCACCTTCCCCCRGCTGGCAGGGTGGGAGCATCACCACCCGCCCTCGCCCGCACCGGGGCTGCGTTTTGCACCCTTGCTTGGGAGGAGAGTTGCCCCCCGGCACGGGGAGGCTGACATCAGGCACATGATGCTCCCCGTGGGTCCCCGAATCGTGCCGTGCCGGCTGGCCCCTGCAAGCCGAGGCTCTGCCGAGGGAGCCGGCAGCACCTGCGGGTGATGGCCTGGGGGTGGATTGGGGACATCTGCGCTGCAGAGCTGGAGAAGCGACGGGGAGCGATGCTTTCGTGAGGTGTGAAATCTGCCGCGSGGGAAGATGGGGACACGGGAGCGGGGTGCTGCTGAGGAAGGGCTGCTGCCTCCTCCTGCACACCGAGTCATTGGGAGGAGGAGGGACGGCAGCGGGTGAGCGGGCAGCGTGGTAGCAGAGCCTTTCRCTGAATACTGATCAGCTCCTCTTGAGCGTTGTCACTCCCACACGCATCCTCGCTGGAGGAGAGGGTCCCAGCGCTTGAGGCAGGGACGTGGCTGTCATTAGCTTCAGCTCAACTCCATCCACCCCTCTGYCTCCCTCCCTCCTCGCACCAGTGACCCCCTCGCTGAGGGAACTGGGGCAGAAGTGACTGGGACGCAGGCGGACAGGGCGCAAGGGGATGGGCGTCATTTCTCGGATGAACATTGAAATAATTGTCCCCCGCTCCAGCAAATCGGTGCTGGCAGGAGCAGGTGGGGGGAACCTGCGATGGGGAGCTGGGGAGAGATGGGGAGGTGTGTGACCCCCCCTGCCGAAAGGCGCTTGGCTGGATCGCTTTCCAGGAACGTCCCTGTCATGCTTTGGCAGGCTGCGTGGCAGCGCGCGGCTCCGTGGAGGATGCAGACCGCTGGGCTGCAGCTTTGCACCCTGTGTTGGGTCAGTGGGTGCGTGCAGGGACAGGCCGTGGCTGCTCGTGATGCCCTTTGAGAGGGCTGGGAGAAGAGGTAACCGCATTACGTTGCGGTGTGGGAGGAAAAGGTACGGTGGTGCCTGTTGCTGCTGGAAAGGGCTTGTCCTGATCCCTTTTTACTGGGAGCAGGAACACCTCCYCCACGGCTTTCATGCGCTCTTACAAAGATGAAGCCCGTGTGCCAGAGCAGTTTTGGTGCCCCGTGCYCTTCTTCTTACACATTTGGTGGGGTCACTGCTCCCAGCTGGTGTTGGGCTGCCGGGGTGCACCATGGCACAGGTAACTGCTGACCTACTCGCAGGAGCACGGGGGCTCTTCTTTGCTGGCGTGTTAGCATGACACGAGCCATCGGATGCTGTCAGCATCTTGCTCCTCTTGCCTGTTAGGAAACCCAGTAAGTGCTCGCTGTGCAAGAGCAGCCTGTTCTCCAGAGTCTGGTCCTCCTGGCCCAGCTCTTGGTGGAGGTTAAACTGKTTTGGTCTGTGCTGACACAGAGCGGGAGCGGAGCTGGGTCCAGCTGTCAGTGGTGTTCTCCAAAACAAGAGAAATCTAAGGGGTACCAGGCCTTTTCATAAGGTTTTGGCTTCACCTTCCTGCTTTGATTCAGGTGCAGCAAGGCACTTAGATACATGCATGAGCATCTGGAGAACTTCGTATGCAAGTACTCAGGGACTTCAGGTTCAGTCCTTGTGTTCTTGATTAGGACAACTTATTCTTCCTTGAAGGCTTAGCTTTTCTTTCAAAATACCTTTTCACGGGGTAGAGCTTTAGCAATGCAGAATTTCACTGAYGTAGCTAACAGACATGGAACTGTAATGGTATTTGAAACGATGATTTTCATGCAATTTCTCTCAAATTTTTGGAAATCAGAATGTGAAGTCACACCTGCCTTGAGTGTGCCTGTGCTTCTGCAGGTAGTCAAAATGGCTTTTTTGATATGACAGTGCAGGGGTTTACTGCTGCTCCCTGATGTTTGCTTGTTAGGGGAGGGAAAAGAGTCTGTTGAGTCAATTGTGGCAGTACGGCATAATTGAAGGAGTGATTTCAGAAGCGCTCCCTGAGGTGCCGTGTAACTGGATCAAGGGGAGAGGCTATTGACATTTCAGGCTTTATCCTGGTTGGGGCTGGACCTTAGGAACAAAACCACCTGCGGATTTGAGCCRGTGAACCTCCTGCAGAAGCATCTGGGTGTCATTTTTTGAGGGGACAGGCCTTTGGCAGTAAGACAAACTTGCCGAAAGGGTGACTGTCCCTTTTTCCCTGATCTTTTCGCTGCGATGGGTGGTTGTAATGAGCACCTGCAGCTTGTAGGCACGGGYAGAGTCGTCAGCTCTTGACTTCTCCACGATTACACCACTGCTCAGTGCAAAATATTCTTTGGGATACGTCTGTGCTCTTAATTTCTGACCTGAGGAGACTGTGATTCTCGCTGCAGTCTGCGATGACCCGAGAGTGCCTTGATAAGCTGTTGTTCTTGAAA
The DNA here is from genome assembly GCA_030449065.1 of Oceanodroma leucorhoa. Lineage (NCBI taxonomy): Eukaryota > Metazoa > Chordata > Aves > Procellariiformes > Oceanodroma > Oceanodroma leucorhoa. Next base: position 3,560,518 of record JASVER010000057.1, on the reverse strand, counting down.
GCGGCATTCACGCGTCAGTACGTGATTGCCGGGCCCTAGGCAATCGCTGTTGAGTGCAGCGTGCTTCGCTTCGGAGAGGAGACCAAAGGGCTTTTTACAGACCTCTTCGGGAACTGCCCCAATTTTTGCTTTCCTCTGACAGAGTGCTGATTGTGTGGTTCTTGCAGATGATCATTTCAAAATAATCTGTGTTGAGGCACAATCAAACGTCATTCAGGGAGCTAGGATTTCTAAGCCGGACACAGATCATGGGAAATCCTCTCTCTTCCTATCTTCCTTTCAGGACAGCTGTTGGGAGAGGGCTAAATATTCAGAGAAACATAGAGGAAAATGGGGTTTTAATCTGAATTGTCCCAGTTTTGTACATATATTGCAGCTGTCTGGATTTTATCCTGACAAGCTGGAGTGATGCTTGGCATGTCAAAAGCAGAAACACAAGATGGAGCTGAATCATTTATTCTTTGCGCATTCAAGTCCCTCTTGCCTTTGCTGGGAAGTGTGTGGTGAGTGAAGACTCAGCAGCTTGCTAATGTTTTTTTATAGATAGATACATATATAYGTATACAAATGGACTGGAAGGGACCTCCAGGGTCACACAGTCCAGTCCCCAGCTATCTCTGACAGCCCTGAACTTCCATCCCTCAGTTGATCAAGCTCTGTCTTAAAAACGTTTTACCCTTGCCGATGCATGTTGAAAGGGTCTCCCAGAAGTTCATGGTTTCTGGTAGTAGCTTTTAAGCAGGTTTGAAAGCTTTCTGGGTTRGGCAATGGAGAGACAGTGATGTGGAGCAGTGATTCCTGCCTGTCTCTCATAGGATGTCGGGTTGTTGCCCAGCGCTGTTATAACGGGCTATCCTCTGCAGTGTCCCTGRTACTTCTTGCCCCATGGCTGGACACCCTCCCTGGGGTAGGTCATGCCTGCCAGAAGCTGCTTTTGTCTTTGAGATCGGTGCCCCACTGCAGCAAACATGAACCTGGATTTACCATGCACAGAACAAGGCTGACGAGGTCAGTGGTCCCACGGTGGGCGGTGATGCAAGCTTCTGCTCTCTTTTTGGGCAGTCAAGCAAGAAGCTTCTCTCTGCTTTGGGTTGGGATCATGGGTTTTCTTTACAGGGGCTCACGGGGCTCTGCCTCTCTTCTCCACTAGCATCTCTTTCATGTTCCTTTTGCCTTAAACCAAGACTCTGGGGTGGGCCAGGATGGGATTGCCCAGGCTGAAGACACAAACTGTCCTCTGGTTGCAAACCCCTGCAGCATCTCTAAACAGATTGCGGTAGAGACCAACCCTGTAAACTGATGTTATGCGCTCTGTTGCATCTGCTGTAATGATTGTTAGCAGTCAGAGGCTAATTAGCAGAGGTACTCTCTAGACCTCAGCTCATCCAGCCTGTCACTAGCACAGATGGGATGAGGGATGGCAGGGGGAGCTTTTCTTTTAAGAATAAAAATCCTATGTATAGTAGGCATGACTTTGTTCCATCTGGGGTGAACTAGGGAATGGAAAACGCCACCAGTGCCTCTTAGTTTCTGCCCGGGGGACAGCGGGCATCAGAGCCAAGATGGTGACAAGCAGACAGTGTTATTCATTAGCTTACTTGGCTGGGCCTTTGTGTTAGCTGCCAGAGAAACTTTTGTGGGGAGTCGCTTTCTTGAGGCATCGTGAACGTACTGCTGTTGGGTCCATGGGAATTCCTGTAGCTTACAGAGCTTGTGGGAAGTATCCAGGGAGCTGCTGTATGACAAAGAGCTGTTTGCATTTGCAAAGTAAAATATTTGCTGCTGAAACAGAAGCAGTGAGAATCTTTAATCTTTTCCTGTTGCAAGCAATGCACTTTCCCAAGCCTTGGTTTGATGGCCTTCCCGAATCCCACCGCGCTTGCTCCATCACCTGCCATCTGCAGCGGCARGGTCTCTCCTGTCCTTCTCTAGCAATGCCAAACAGCCTTCCCGATTGCCCCGTTTTTCTGTGGTCAAATCCTGAGAGTGGCAAACAGGCTGAGGTCCTTTGAAGTCCAAAAAAAGCAGAGAAGTGTCACTGAGGTCAGTGGATTTACACCAGCTTGTGTCTGTCCAGGATCTGGAGGTGATGCCACCTTCTTCTCTTAACTTATTTACAAACAAGCTTTCTGTCAGGTGGCTCTTTCCTCGGCACTTACCGCAGTTAACAGAGTGAGGAGCAACCACGGGTATCACGTTAATCAAAGGTAAAGCAGTACAGCAAGTCCTACAAGGCGTTCTTGGAGCCCGTGTGGCACTTGATGCCTCTTAGTTATTTGCAAATGGAAATGGGCCCAGGGCCGTCTCAGAGCGGGTGTAAATCACTGCAGCTTCATCAGTTCCAGTGGGAAGTCCAAAAATACACCGACCTGACAGGGTGATGCTGCGTTGTACCATCTGGTCTCAGGCTCTCCAAAGGCTTTTAAGCATCTCAACGTGCAGACTGGTGTCTGGTGGGATCTATCTTCATCCAGAAGGTTCCTGCGCTCTGCAAATATCAAACTTTTTCTGTTCTCGCCACACAGTTGTATCTGATTTTTTTCCTTCTCTTGGCCACTTTATGAAYGAAGGATCCCACTGGCTTGATATTTCTTGCTGCATCTACTGTGGTGCAAGTCAGGAGCACCGCAGCTGAGATGGGTGAAGAATCAGCCTGTGGACTAATTCTTGTCTCTCTTTTGTGGAAATTTCAGCAGGTATCAGCRTGTCGCCCAGAGAGTCTCCTGTCACCATGTCCCTAGCCTGAAAAACCAGGAGAATTAGCAAGCAGAGCAAACACTGCACCTGGTGTTAAGCAGATGACACGAAAGTGAGAAAAAGGCATTGTTGTTTATTTACCAGATTTCACAAGATGCGCTCGGAGAGCCGACAGCGGTGCAGGGTGGATCTTGGTCGGGAGGTTCTCAAGAGGCTTTTTGCATTGCTTATTCCCACTCTTCTAAATAAACCAGCATCTAAAAGTTCAGGTTTTTAGAGGGAAAACTTTGCTTGGTGTCACTTGCCAGAACCTGTTCACCTATGACCACAAAATCCTATTAAGGAGTCTTGCAGTGTATTTTCTAGAGATCCAGCACCTACCATTTGGAGATATTTTCATTTTCTTTCCTAAAGTTTGAAGGAATTTTCTGCATCCCTTGATTAACTTGCATGATTCACAAACATATTCATTTAAAGCAGAGTGCTTTCGAACTGCATGTGCTCTTCCCAGCTGTATAAAAGAATAATTTAAAAAAGACAGTTGAATCATTACAACTCCCCAATTCTCAAAATTGCTCTTTTGACAGTCTTGTTCCCTGCTTTATTTTTGGGATGAGGCATTCTGTGTGGCTGTGGTATGCATTTTACCTGTTAAATTGGCTTATAAATAAGGCAGCTCATTCCCTGTTCATTCAGATAGTCCTACTGGGATGAATTGGMTAAATATCTATTTAGAGCAAGCACATAAGCCAAAGAGAGCTCACGGTATAAATCTCTGGTGACCCTAGCTCAGGTAGCATTGTAGAAAGAGAGGCAAAGGCTGGTGCGTTAGAAGCCCGGTTACTGTGAAGAGTAAAGCAATGGTACCAAAGCTCYCTGGATCAAGTTTCTCAAATTCTCATGGACTATCCAAGTTGTAACTGAAAAGACCGTGAAAGTAGGATGGTTTGGTAAACTGGTGCTCTGGGACCGCCATTGAGGGGTCCCAGCTGATGGGGGTGGCACCTTGCTGATGAATGCAGAAAGATCTGTCAGTTTATAATGCAAAAGAAACCAGAGCTGAGAACAGCGTGTCAAAGGATTCAGCTTTCCTATTCAAAGGAAAATTTTGTTGGCGGTCTGAACTAACTCGCATTTTGGCTTCGGAATTGGATGCAGCTTTTGGGGACAGCCTGACCTGGAGCTGGCTGGAAAAGCTGAGCGGAGGCTCAGCTTTTCTGATAAGAGCAGAATTTCTAGCTAGAAAGAATAAGATCRAGTTCATTTTGAGATTTTCGTGAGCCATTATCTGGCTGTAGCAACAGGCAAGAGCAGAGAGGTCCTTGACTGTGAGGGGTGATACCAAACATGACACAGTAGGTGCAGCGTGGACTAGGTTTTGGGTTAAGTTTTTTGTGTTTGATCAGCTATTAAATTCCCCRCATTACCGAAATACAGGGATGTTAATAGGTGCACATTCAGTTCTGTAACACAGTTAACAGAAAGCGCTCTGGAAGCGATCTAACAGTTGAGGGACTTCCCATCAGTGTTAATTACCCCTTCCCCTTTAATAACCTTATATTAGTTGATGGATTTAAAAAAAGGATGTCAACTGGATGTTAATAAGGCATGCACGTTTGTTGCCTGGAGTGCTGTGGGCTGGAGCCGCGGTTGCCGTTGCCCGTCAGCGCGAGGTCAGATCTGCGGCTGGTGTAAACGAGCACGGCAGATTGTGTCTGCAACTTCGAATGCCTCGTGCGGAGATCCCAGCCTGGGCTGCTGCTTCCAGCTTGGAGAGGAGACGTAATGCCTAAACACCTGGGCAAATATCAGTTAAATTATTTGCATGAACCCTGGAACTGTGGCACATCTTTCAACCCGTGATCTTTTTTTTTCTTTTTTGGGGGTCGGATCCTTGCATTTAGTTCCATTTTTCCCTTTCCCCTGACTGGTCCTCCTGGATTTGTGCCGTCAGTTCCCTTCTCTTGTCTCGGTGCCCTGCGGCAGGATTGGTTTGTGTGTGTGAATTAATGGTGGCTTATGGTTGTGCTTTCAGCTCAGGGGTGCACAACGCATCCCTAGCATCACTTGTTTAAGCCTGTGCTGTGGAACTGCAGCTGCCTTCCACCTGCAGCTCTTGGGGTCTTCTCTGATGAAATCCCTCTRTCTTCCCAGATAACCAATGCCCCTTGATTCAAGAGGCATTAATTCACTAATTCTTTTAACTTCACCACTTTCCTCCTCCCTCTTCTTTACCTCTTGACCTTTGCAGGCATCAGCTGTAGATGATGAAAAGACCTGCTGCTCCTGGCCCCGCACCCAGTGCCTTGGCTGCCTAGGGTCTCTGTCCCTTTGCTGGCTGGGGCCCTCGCTATGCTGGTGGGCTTTCTGCTTGGGAAGGACCTTTCTGTCTGTAAGGCAGGCTCAGAGGTCTGGTTTTGACTCCAGGGTGTTGTTAGGAAAATATCCCTTTCCAAACAGGTTTCTCTGATTTTATGCTGTGGTCTCTCTGTTGGAGTCTGTAAAGCTGGGAGAAGGGGGGGTTGTGTCGTGCTTTGAAATGGATCGTTTCTTAGAAGGCGTATTTATTGATTTCCAGACACAGACATACTGCCTTGGGGTCAGAGCCGCCATTCCCTTGCTCCGCTTGCTGGCAGGGCTGGGCTGTGTTACCCAAAGCACCCGGTGATTCAGCCCAAAGCAAGGGAGGAGCGGGAAGATGCTGGTAAGTGCGGCTCCGGCTGTTTATRTTGCAGCGAGGAATGGAACTGTGGCAGCATTTCCCTGAGGATGCTGGAAAAAGAAGGGGTGGGCTCATGGCTGTGACTGGAGGTCAGCTCTCCCTGCTGAGGATTTGCCTTGTGCTCCTGGACAAATAATTGCTTAGCCTCCCTCTCTGTCCTTTCCCCTGCCTCAGACTGCCCTAGCTTGTCCAAAGCTGCCTCTTAGAAACGTATGTTTAGCACAGCTCCCTTCTTCCAACCCAGCAACCTGATGGTGTGATGCAAATTCATAACCAAGCACCRCCTGCTACACGTGGAGATGTACAGAGAACTTCCAACAATGCAGAGGGCATCGTAGCTGTCAGGGCTGGGTGAAACCCCATCARGGACATAATGAGAGCGTCGGCCTGCCTCCCTGGGAAAGCATTTCCATACATGCTCRGCCTTAAATTGAAGTCACAGAGATTTAAGGGTATGACTTAAATGCTTTCTTGAGTTGGGGCATCTGAAATGGTRAACTGATGAGAGCCCTTGATGTGCAAACGGTGTCGGATTAACTGCGCGCTGGGTGAGAGCTGGCGTTGTCCCTTGGCTCGGTGACAGATGCCACTGTTTCCTGGGAACACAGCGCTCTTTCTTTGGCAGGGTACAAGACAGAAGTGTAAAACAAGCCTCGACTTTCRTGGCAAAGCCTGTGAAGTCTTAGTCTTGCTGTCTGAGGAAGCAGTCAAAATGCCTCTCTGATTGTCCCGACGTATATTTTATTGGTGCTCCTTTGTAGTTCAGCCGTCTGCCTCTTTCTTATGCCATTTTTAATCTACAGCCAGCTCTTTGCGAGGGTCTTTTCTAGGAGGAGCAGCAGCGGTGGTTCAAGCCGTGCTGTTGCATAAAACCCACTCAGCTCCGCAGACGAGTTTGTCCTGTACCCATCCCGCAGCAACACGTCTTCCATCTTGACGTTGAATTCCCTGGAAATGAGGACCTGAAAGGGCGTTTGCTTAGGTCTGTGCTGCTATCAGCCCACGGCTCGGTGAATCAGAGCAAGTGCGTAGACTCAGTTTCTCACCTATGACATTATTTCTCACCTCCCCCAGAGCACAGCAGTTAGAATTTGTTATTGGCTTAAAAAAAAAAAAAAAAAAATCCTATACCCACAAAGAGTTGTGGTTTTGTGTCATTTTAAATTTTGCCCTCTGGCTGCTCAGCAGGACGGAGGGGAGCCAAGCGCTGGACCTTCCCCTCTGCTCTGCTAATGGCAGATTACAGCCCAGATCGAGGGGCAAGAAGGTTATTTGATCGTATCGACTGTGTGTCTCGTGCTGTGCTTCTGGAGCTACGAGCCAGATGACCGATCAGTCGATCCATCTGTGACTTGGGCAATGGTTAGGCTCTCTATTGATTTCCTACCACAGACGCCGGGTTGTCAGATGGTGAAGGGCATGCTGCAAGCAGCTCCGAGGAGGATCCTTCCTCCGCTTCTGGCTGGCAGGTGACTCACCCACGTCTCCCCTGGGCAGACCCTGCCACGTTGCAAGCTGACCGGCCKCCTGTTGCAGCGGGTTTCTGGCTCGTGTTGCCGTGCCCCAGGTATTTGCTTCCGGCAGATGTGCCAGATGTGGCTGAATGGCCTGACGTGTGATCCCTTGATGGGCTGCGAGCGGTAGGTAGGTGCCAGAGGAAGGCCACCGTGCTGCTCTGCTGCCGGGATGTCTCRTCGTTGTGTGAAGCCTGGAGGAATGCATCTGTTGCAGGGGAGAGAGGTGAGAGGAGGGAAGGGAAAGGAGGTAGGATCCCACCCCGTGGTCCCAGCTGCTTCCTGCTTCCCCACCTTGCAGCKGCAGCGCTTCAGCGGCTGGGGAGGATCCAGGGAACGCGGAGTGCTATTTATTTAGTAGGGCCAAGTTTGACTCCTTTCCTAACTGCTCTCAGGAAAAATATGCCTCTTTTCCCCTAGCAATGGAGGGAGTGTAAGAGCTCTCTCAAATGAGACTGAAACCTCATTTGAACCCTCTCTGTGATTGAACTAGAGCCATTTTATGATTCGAGCAAGTCAGCTGGCTCCAGTATGCTGAGAGAGCCCATGCAGGTGGATTTTGTTTTGAAACAACCCCATTTCTGTTCAGGCAAAAGGTGTTTTGTTCGACTATAGCGCAGTTCTTAGTGCCTAGCGAGCAAGAGCAAGGTGCAATGCAGCAGGAGGAGGAACAAGCAAGCCACGTCTTCTCGGTGGTATCCTGAGACTTGCATGGRCAGGTTATCATGGGGAAAAATGCCAAAGCTCGTGGAGCTGTTCGTGTAGTGCTTTAGCTGGCTTTTAGCTCATGCCTCACAGGTTTGATTTCCAAGGTTTTGTAGCTGTCTAGGTGCTGGTAGCTGCGTGGTCAGTCTTCACCTGAGAGTGGGCACTGCTGGGAAGCAAAGTCCGGCTGTGCTCAGGATCTCAGAAGGCACTGGAAGTGGTGAGATCAGATTTGTAAGCAGGTGCTCTCTACCCCAGGCTCCTGCCCTATTTCTCAGCTGGAGTAAATCAACGTAGATTCATTGACTTAAGTGTCTTCCTCCCTGAGCATGATCCTTTCCCTGTGACTCCTCTAGAAACAAGGGGAATACACAGCCCGCTTCAAACATGAATGTGACCTGGGGGAGTACCTCCTGCAATTATATGATGTTTCTTCTGCTGAGTGGGAAAGGTGGGACACTTTTATGGGGCTGTTTCAGTTCCTGGGATCRTTTGCAACTCAGCAGAGGCAATGTAGGAGGATGACACTGCGCAAGGTCATTTGTGGCAATTAGCACAGATCATCTTTCTGCAGGAGCACATGCACTCAGCATTTGGCATCTCAGTTCATCTTGTGATGCATCAAAAGGAAAGTCGGGGGAATAATTTATATCACAACTGCAACAGGCTGTGGATGGTAGGATAAAAGCCCTTCCTGCCATATGCCACAGATCTGGCTTCAATAAAGCTGTAAATTTTACAGTTGTCATGAGTCATGTCAGGTCCAAGAGTCTTGGGTTTTACAAACCAGCCTGTGGCCCCAGAGAGATCTGGGAGGGAAGGACAGACTTTTTAGCAGGGGCCTGTAGCAGTAGGACAAGGGGTGATGGTTTTAAACTAAAAGAGGGGAAATTCAGACTAGAGATAAGGAAGCAATTTTTTACGATGAGGGTGGTGAGACACTGGCACAGGTTGCCCAGAGAGGTGGTAGATGCCCCATCCCTGGAAACATTCAGGGTCAGGTTGGATGGGCTCTGAGCAACCTGATCTAGTGGAAGATGTCCCTGCCCATGGCAGGGGGGTTGGACTAGATGGCCTTTAGAGGTCCCTTCCAACCCAAACCATTCTGTGATTCTATGACAGTTGAGCATTTTGATGCCAGATGGCTCTGGAATGGCAACGTGCAGAACTTGATAGTCTTAAGCTATGGCTAAGGCCTTGTGCAGATCATGCCATTGGATGCCATTGACTGCAGTGTTTTGTCCTGTCTCCATTCTGTGCGCATGATAAGAGTTGACAGAAACCCAATGATCGACCTACATACTCTTGCAAAACTGAAGGTTTTTTATAGTTGCCCAGCTCCAGCATATGGCACCTGGCTGGCGCTCGGCGTGTGATCTGAACCTCCCGCGGTGGTCCCATCCGATAAAGTCTGTGTGTCAGTAGCACGCATCTGAGGGCTTCATCGTCCCCCCGTCCTGCAAGGGCTCCCTGGGGTTTTGTCATTGAATTGGTGGCGATTCCCTACTGCGGAGAGCAGTCACATTGTCAAATGAGAGGAAAGGTGCTAGCCAGAAAATGAGTGAGTTGGGCTCATATTTAATCAGGGAGCTGGGATTGGAAGGGTGGGATACTGGAGTTTTTCCTCACCCAACATGTGGACTGGTGGTTTCCAGCAGAGATCACCAAGGCTGTCTGAAGGGTACCARGCAGTGTGATTTATTCAGAGTTGTCTTCAGGTAGGTCAGTTCCCTTCTAGTGAATGGGTTTTTCATCACCTTGTATGTTACAAACAGTAAAATGAGTGTAACTTAAAATGAAAACATACAAGCAGAGTTTGTATTTATGCAGCTGCCAGGTGTTAAGCCATTCCAGAAGAGTTTACATCACAGCAGGGTTCCTGARCCCAAGAAAACATCCACTTTACTTGTATGTCCCCCAAAATACATTAGATTTACATTAAATATAATGAAGCTTACAGGACCAACGTCATCACCTGGCGAGAGCAGGTGCTGCAGTGTTGAGTTCAGGGGAGCTGTGCTGCTTTAGACTGCCTGAGATTCTGCTATAATATATGAGCTATTAATAAATGTGCTTACCAGGGATCCGGAGCAGAGTTATGTGCCTAATGACCATCTCTGTGAAAAGCTTTTAACCTCGCCAAAATGTTTACAAAATCAATATTTATTATATTGCAGTCATTTTGTTTAAATAGACAGTTTACTTGGTTTGGGGTTTCCAACTTGATTTGCAGTTACAGTCTGAAGGAGCCAAGAGATCTCTGAATACAAGTAATATCACGAATGTGTGTTGAGTGTGTAATTTAAGGCCAGATTCTGCCTCCTTCATTTGTGCAGAGTGGTCCCTGCCGTCAGGAATAACCGTGGTAACTCAAAGTGATTTACTCCTTCAGCGTGAGGTTGGTGGAATTTTACTCTGAAAATTTATATGCAATTGGTAGGTAATTTATATAACGGTTTATGTAACAACTTATTGTGTTTATAACTTCGCATGTGCGTAAATACATTAATCTACCTCTTCGTTACTGAGAATATTTTGACAGGAGGTAGCCTCAGCARCTGCACAGCTCTGCAATAAAGCATTGGTATTTATTCTGAGACAAAGTTGATACGTAGATGATTATTTTTAATGTATGTGTTCAGAGTGGCAGATAATATAGTCTATAATTAAATACCAGTAACACCCCTGGCCTTGCAAAACTGAGATTTTATTTCAGGGCTGTTACACCTGGCAGCRTGAAATACATTCCTCCTCTTAAGGGCTTGTCCTGTGGCACAAGTGGCACCACTCCTCGGTGGCTTTCCACAGTGGAAGTGCCTCTGAAGGCTCAGAGCCCGCAGTGCTGTTTGCTCCTGGTGCTGCTGCATTTGCAACGAGTGCGTTTTGTTGCTGCTTTGCTGGGAGCCTTGTGAGCCCCCTCCCTGTGCGTGAGAGAAGGAGGGGAAGGACAGGCCTGGGCAAGCTTTGCTTAATGAACTGGTTTTCCCTTTTGTATTCAAAATTGGTTGTCAGTTTAAATAGAAACATATTGAAGTAAGTCAAAATCATCAAGGGTGATTGCTGCAACCCAAAGGAACGAGCCCTGGCACTTCTGTAACTTACTCCTTGCCTTGCAATGTGCCACTGAAAAAAGCCCAAACTTCACATTTTAGAGTTGTATTAGAAACCCTGGTTCTCTGCAACATTTGTGCTCACAGCCTTTGTCCTTTATTCCTTCCAAGTTGTCGTGAGAATCAACCTCAGCCTCTTCACGGTACTGGTGCTTTGAAGCCGACAGCGGTGGAGGCGAAGGCGAGCAGACGTGCTGCCCCGTACGGCTCGCTGCCCGACCTGGGTGGTACAGACGGGCTGAAGAGCACGGGGCAGCCATGGGACAAACCCAGGCTCATCCTGTGCATATGAATTGTGAAACCAAGGGGTCATGGCAGGGACACTCAAGCTGACCACCTGGGAGCTAATTAAGAGTCAGGGCTAATGAGCTCAGGCAGAGCACTGGACTAATCTGACTAGAGTAGATCTGTTGTTCATCCAGCTCTGKGGGGTGGACAGCCCAGCTCAGACACCCATGGGAGTCCCTGCACCCCTCTTCTGCACATGTTAACGTACCTAATGAAACCGATACCTGTCAGAGCACCTTTGAACACTGTCAGGCTACGTGAAGCCCCTCTGCTATGTGAACGGGTTGCTGCTCAGATGCCCCTTCTCCTGAGCAAGGTACTCTTTGCTTACTGATGAGGTCCTTCCTGCACCAGACCAGAATTAAGTAGCAGGAGGTGTGAAACTCATTTGAGATTCGCTTCTGCTGCTGCTCATCCACGTAGCCCAGCAGCGGGGAGAACAAAGAGCATTTTTAGAAGCTGCTTCCAGCGCCTGCCAGCACATCGTGGTGTGTTTGCTCTCCGCACCCGGGAGATCCTCTCCCATTCTCTTTAACGTTTGTTGGCGTCGCGGCAGAGCTGGAGACTGGAATAACAAAGTTCCCGAGACGCTGCGGACCACTACTGCGAGCTGGCCAGCTTAGTGCTGGGTTTGAAGCTGAGCTTACAAATATTACTAAAGTACCTATCTCCCCAAGAGTTTCAAACCCTCAGCGGGCACGTTGCAAGAGACTTCTTTTCCCCCKAAGTTAAACCAGTGACTTAAAACAAACCTGTCACCTAAGTGGAAAGAGGGGGGCTTTTGCTGACTTTGCAAAATGAGAGGGGTCTCTGACTGCCTATCAAATACAGATTGCATAAGGTCTCCGGAGACTCTTTTTTTTAAAAAAAGGAAAAAAAGTTTTTCTGTAAAAGAGATCAGATTTATCACTTCCAACTGTGTTTGTACTTTTGTGGTATAAAAGGGCTTTTGTGTGTAAGGATAAATACTGCACAGCCTTGTCTGAGCTTTGAGATACCCCCTGCTAATCCCATACATGGCTCTTTACAAGGCAGTTTACAGCTTAAGATGACCGTTTGATGAGCCTTCTGTGAACTAAACCAGTCTCTCATTTCCCCCTTCCCTGCTCACATATTTAAATTAGGAGAGTTTCTCCAGTATTTTCCGTTACCGTGATAGCTCTCAAGTTAAAAATCACGTGCTCCCATGGGGATGTCTCATTACCATAGCTAGCAACAGCAGCAAGTCAGAGACCAAGGTGATGGGCTGCTTTTATTATGATGGTTGTTACTTATTAGGAGTGCCTGTGCAGCCTGTGTCTTCTCTGCTGGTTTACCTTGGGGTACACAGAGATGCAGGTCAGCTCTCAACTGGGAGATGTAGCCTGCTGCCCAGTGACCCCGAGAGGCTCAGGTTGGAGATGTCACAGTATCTTCCATACCGTGTCCCTCCTGCCCTGCCCGTGRCTTGGATGCCAGCTTGGAATTGGCCCTTTCCCCTGGGTCTCATGGCCTCCTTTGGCTGTCATATCCCAAGGAGAGATCACCATCACTTCGGTGTCACTCCCGACTGTCCTTTCACTGTCACAAGCTGCTTGATCTTCTCAGGCCCTTCTGTATCTCCCACATTACTTCATTGGCTCCCTGGAAGCTCCTTTCCCATGAAGTGGGTGGTGGAGGAGAGAGGCAGCTCTTTGTGTTGGGGTCCCACTCCACAGCACCATTTTCTTCCTTCTCTGCTGCTTCTCATCTGGTCTTTGGGCTTCTCAGTGTGTTGGGTACCTCATTCACATCTTTGTTTATAAGGATTGAGATGATTTCTCATCCCACATTAGACCTGTTGAAGTTTTGTAGGAGAGTGAGGGAGCAGCGACTCCTGCGAGGTGGTCACAGCTACTGCTCGAGATAAAGGAGAACTGACTTCTATTCCCTCTCCCTGGATTTTTAAAGGTGTCCTCATCAGCTGGAGGAAACGCTGCACATGGTGAGCACATAACCAGGGTCTTGTGCAGGACTTTGGACTGAGATGCAATAYGTCTGCTAGTCCTCCCCGAGACTTTGCCCCCCTCTCTTGCTGTCGCCCTGTATCTCCTGCCCTCCCCAGCTTCCCCCGTTCCTCCGTTCTGCCTCCGCTCGGCTCCCTCTCTCCCAGTTTCTCTGGTGGTCACTGCCCCTTCTCAGCCCAGCTGAGAGGTACCTGTCCTTGCACAGGGGAGCTGGATCCGTGCTGCAAAGGCGCAGAAGTCTCTTGCACACCTCAGTTTTTGTCTCCTTTCGCTATTTCCCAAGCATCCTTTTTCCTTTCACACTGGTTGGAAGTGATTGCTATGTGAATCTTCCGATGTTCTTCCTGGCTGGACCTCATACCTCGAGTTTCTCGAGGCCCTCCAAAGCGGCGAGGACCAGGTTGGCGAGGCTTGGGCTCCCTGCGGAGCGAGCCCTGGCCTTGCTGGTGGTGCCTTTGCTGCAGGGGGATGCGAGAGTCCAACATCCAGGTGTACCCTCCCCACGCTGAGACAGGATATTATTCTCTAGAGACTTTTAGAGGTATTTACTGTATTTGTGGCCCCTTAGGCTGTTTTTTCTTTAAGGTCTTGGGAGCACTTCTTTCTTTCCTCTAAAAAAAACTATTACTGAAGTAAATGTGAATTTTTCCCCCCTCCCATCCCTTSGTACTTCCTGGGTTCTTCACTTCTTCATAAATAATCATGAATGATTCAGTGAGTCTATTAACTGCTTTCCTCATGACACTAAGATATATTGCTCAGCTTCAGCGGTGCGGATATCCCTCAGTTCTGAGTACGGAGCCCCCTCRCCTCCTCGCGCTCTGTAGATACACTGACAAGTTCTTCATTACTTCCTAATTAACCATACGTCCTTTCTTATTAAAGAATAATTTTTTTTAAAGCCACTCATTATCTCAGCTCTTCCAGAATTATTGATTTAATCTTCCTCGGTTTTTATTAATGGGTCTACAATCTTCTCATAATCTATCCAGTTTATTTGGTTAGCCTTCCCGATAATGACCCTCATCCTCCCCTGCCTACACCCTTCCTAGTCTCATACTACTTTCAAGTGCTTTTGTCACTCTGTGCCTCTCTCTGTCATCTGTTTTCCTTGAAAATCTTAGTGTGGGCTCTCGAGAGGCCACTTCAGACACATCTTCTGAGCTCRAGGGAGTGGGGTTTCCAAAGAACTCGTTCCTGGATTGCATTAGGAGAGCTGGAAGYTGAAATCCTCAGAGGTTTTAAATCTGCCCTTGCTGAATTCACCCCTTCCTGCGCTGCCCTGCGCCTTCGCTCTGGGCACCTTGYTGGCTTTGGTAGGCTCCTTCCTGGAGGACCTGGTGTTAAACCACTTCCACCGTCTGCTTGTTCCCTCCTGCCCTGTGCTGTGCCACGTTGTCCTGCTTCCAAAAGGGATTATAGGCCTGCAAGCCTGCAAGCAAGGAGACCAGAGGTCTGGGTCTTCCCGCTCTCGGTACCCTTTTGGTGCTCCTGAGCAAATGGGACACCCACGGAGTTGCTCTSTTGGTTTCGCCATGGCATCCTCTGTGCAGCCGGGGAGGCCTGGGGACCTCGGGGTGATGCCTGGGTCTTAGTGCCAGGGCTGCTTTCTGCTCAGTGTCCCCAGAGGTAAAAAAGCATCGTGTGTCCCCAAGGGATTGATTTGATGTCCTCTGGACCAAAGTGCTGCAGCCACTGGAGCATGTCCCGAGCTTACTGGAGAAATGACGACCGGTCTGGCCGCGCTGCTGGGAGCAAATGGCTACTAGGGAGCTTGTCCTGGGGTTTGCAGTACTGCCGAGCTTGTCTGCCTGAGGCCATCTCCAGCACCCAGCCAGAGGAAGACAAGGGGCCTGTGAAATGCCCCTTGTGCACACCCAATATGGGGATAGAACACGCGCAGTCTGCTCCCTGACTGAAGTAGGACTCTGTTATTCTTACACTGGGAATGAGATGCTTTCCCATCTCTGTCCTTCCCTGTAAGTCCTGTTCCCTCTGTGTTTTGAAGTCTCTCTAATCCAGACTGGCTTTTTGGGTATCTACAGCACCAAATGCAATCTGGTTGCTATCACGTTTTGGGAGTAATCCCAAATCCAACCCTTTCCAACCTGGGAAGTTTGGATCCAGATGTAGAGGGTCAGACTCCAGTGCCTGGGGGAAGGAGTTAACAGAGGTGAAAGGCTGGGTTTACTGTGTTTTTCCTGCACTCGAGGTGAGATCTGAGCTTCCTCGCTCCGCTCTAAGTGCTTTCCTGGCAGCAGCCACTTGAGCATCTCTGCTGCCGCTGTGGTGAGTGTTGCATTCCCAGTGCTCCAGTATCCATGGTGATGGGAATTATTTCTAAAGTGGTACTTCAAAGGAAATATGAAATCCTGGTCCTTGGACCTGCCCTTTGATCTCTGTTGCACCTGCCCTTGGTTTTCTCCTTGGAGAGCAGAAAGAGCCCTCCCCTACACACAGCGGTGGCAACAGTCTTTGGTTTAAATGAGCAGGAGCTCAGTGCATGCCTGCAGAGCCTCCCCTCTGCCCAGAGGGGAAAGAGGAACTGCTCTCGGAGAAATTGCATATGTAGAGGTAGGACTACATGAAGCCCAAGGGGTTTGGCAGTGGCCTTGCTCTGCTGAAGAGCCTGGAGCTGCTTTGCCCCCACGCTGAAACCCCAGTGGGCGACTAGGTGGGAGCATCTCTGCTYAGGCAGAGATGTTCATGGCAGGCAAAAGCTCTTTTTTTAGTAATACAGCTTTGGTCATAGAAAACTTCAGATTAAAAGGGACCTCAGAAAGCTCAAGTCCAGCCTTCTGCCCAGAAGCAGCAGCAGTAACTGAAGGAGACAGTTTCTCTAGTAAGCTCAACCTGGGGCAAGTCCCCCTGGCCTCTGCCTCTTTCAAGAGACATGAGAAGAAGTAATGCCAAACCTACAATCCCTGCAACTTCCCAGGCACGAGAAATGCGTTGGTACTGCYGAGAGCTCCTTGTCTCTCGCCTGGGCTGGCTGGAGTCTGCAAGAGGCTCATCGCTGAAAGCAAACACCCAAAGTGGTGGTCTCCAGAGAGCAGGTTCCCATCCTGTTGGAGAAGGAAAGAATGAAGCAGAAAGGCCGGTTGATCCATATGCATCTTGATTTCGTTTCCTCCCTCCTCCTCCTGCTGTGTGGTACCCGTGATCTTATTAGAAGCAGAAAGCAGAAAATGAGTAATAATTTGCTAATGTTCTGTTGCTAGTGAAGTCTCATCTGCCAGTGACTGCTAGCAAAGCAGAGATGTCCCAGCGGTGGTACTGGCTCTGCTGAGCAGGCGGGCTGGCCCAGGCGGGCTGGGTAGGTCAGACGGGTGCGCGGCTGTGCCCTCTGCACGTCCCCGGAGTCGGCAGGATTGCCATGGCTATCACCGGCAATCCAAAAGAACCTGTGTATCTGTTGCTTTAATAAATTGCACTGTTCGTTATTCTAGTCGTGATAGTTCTCATTGAACGCGACTTAATGTCGCACACGGGGCTCCGGTGTGATGGCCAAACGGCTCCCGAGCGGTCGCACCTTGCAGCTGAGCGCGTTAAGGTGATGTCGGCTCTAGCTCACCTCAATATACTTAAATGAGAAGACGCGTCTGTTTCGGGTGGTTTTGCCGGCGGTTCAGCCRTTGCACGGGGGTTTGTGGCAGAGCCGGAGCTCGTTGCTGTTTCCTAGAGGTGTGAGGGAGAGCTCAGGACAGCTGCTGGAAATGCTSAGGTCCCCGAAGCGTGTTTCACTGATGGCTCTGGGCATCCTTGTTACACAGAACATCTCTGGAGATTCAGCGTTTCGCTCTTACGCTCGTCAGGCGCTCACCATTAAACAYGAGCTTTAAAGCACTAGCCAAGAGCAACATTTAGTAAAAAACAGGAACAAAGAACCCATGTTCTCYTAAAAATATGTCAGAGAAGCAGAGAGAGAGGGGTTTGCTGTGTACTCTGAGGTTAGGCGGGTGGTGGTGTATTTACCCAAAGAGATGATAATACCCTGTGATTTATTCGGTCAAGTCCCATACACAGCACAGTCAATTGAAGGCCTCAGAGGGGAGAACAAGGAACACTCCAAAAGGGTGCTGTGAGCTCTCCTGCGTGTGGGGGAAAATGCCGGCGCAGCCTCAGCTGGAGGACGGTGATGTGTGGGGTACCCAGGCATCGAGGCAGCTGCGTGGTCGTAGCACGCAGGGAGAGCGGCTGGAGTGACCGCAGGGGAAAGGGGGAATGAGCTGGGCATGTGTGGAGCGGAGAAGAGGAGGTTGGAGAGGGGGTTTGTGGTGGTCTTCAAGCCTATAGCGGGCTGTTGCAGGCTTTGTATTTCCATGAATGCAAYAAGAAGTTTGGCGCTTAAATTGTAGCAGTGGAAATGTGGTTAAATTTACCCTTCTCCCAGAGCAGGCTTTGTGATTGGGAGTTTTGGCATATGGGCAATGGCCGRAGTAAGTGCTAATGACCCCAAATACCATCTCCTTCAACAGGTRTGAGCCAGTATCCCATCAGGGAGTATCAGATTGGGAAAGATGGCCTAAGGCTGAGAGCATTTGGATTTGAGACAATGATGAGAGAGACCAACTGCGGGCTGTGGTCATAGAATCATAGAATGGTTTGGGTTGGAAGCGACCTTTAAAGGTCATCTAGTCCAACCCCTTCAGTGCTGATGCTGTTTCACTTCAGCACATGCCAGACTGCTTTCCGCAGGGGCAGATGGTTAAGAGCAAATAGCCAGAAGGAACATACACAGAAAAGCAACAGTCTTGTAGTTGCGTAGGACTTTGGATGTGTCCAAGGTAAGATTTGAGTGGGAGAGGAAAYACCTTTTGTTACGCTAGTTCGGTTGGGAAAGGCAGACAAGCTTTTGGGTACACCAGCCCATCCTCAGAGGCTGCAGCATCGAGGATTCATTAGGAAATGCCGGCAGATGGGTTGTCTGCAAGGCCATGATGCAGCCCCGCTTTGTGGAGATGCCGAGGGGATATACGTGCTTCCTCCCGTTGAAGGGAAGGCCTGTGTTTTGATAGCCAAAAGGAATGAGATGCCATCTCCCATCTGTGCCTTCGAAAACCTCCCTTCAGCTAAGTCCACGAGTGCTTGCTGATGTTCTGTAAAATCCCAGTTTTGGTCAGCAGCCAAAGAGGCAAAGGGCTGTGAAATGAGAAGCTGCTGATAAGGCACGGGGCCGGGATCTCTGAAAGCCACGGTGTGTTGCCAGCTCGGTTCGGATGGCCGGTGAGATACTGCACAGGACTGACAACACGCAGAGCAGCGAGGATGCTAAGGCTGTGTGACCTGTTTGGTGTCAGCCTGCATGCTGCTGCTCTTCGAAAGCTTTTACCTTTGTATGAGGCCTCCTTAGACCGAACGCCCACCCACCCAACTGCCCCAGAGCTTTCTGGCCTGTACTGGCAGGAGATGGGAGAAGTGGACTTGCCCAGCATCACACTGGTCACCTATGGTAGAGCAGGGCTTGGACTCCAGGCTTGCTGGATACCATATCAGGACCACRTTCGGTAGGAAGGCAGTTTCATTGAGCTGCCCTCTGTGGTGGGACTTCGTGGTTATCAGTGGTGGTGCTGCTGAGTTGCTGTTGTTCTCCTGCCAGCCCCAGTGAGTGCATTGAACGCCGGCTGATCGCAGCAGTGGGGTGTATTCCTTTACCTTAGTGCCTCAGTGAGAACGGCTCAGAGCTGTGGAGTGCAATACAATTTGCATTTCTAGGCAATTAAATGTCAAAGCAAAGTCAAGTTGTTGGCTAGCTGTCAAGCCTGTTTACGACTGTGCCAGACTACAGCACACAGATGGTTATTAAAGGCTATAGGACAAGACAAAAGAATGGTCAATACACTCAGTGCAGAAAGAGTAATTGCCCCATGGGGCTTTCAACCTGCTTTCTCCTGTGTTTGGGCTAGGACTGGTAAAAATCATTGTTTAATTGGGTTTAAATTTAACTCCAAACAAAGTAATCAGATTTAAAGACTTAATGCAGTAATGGGATGGAAGAGCTAAAGTGTGAGTAACTGCGGAGGCAGACTGAGTGGGAAGGCAGTAATTGGATTGAAGGATGGAACATAATTTTAAGGCAGAAAGCGTAAGATCTGCAGCGTGCACCTTCCTGGATATTGGGCAATGCCAGGACCTGGATGCACTGCCTGGATGACTACGTGGGGGAAGATGCTTGATGCTCACACGCAGCAGTGGCCAGGCATCTGTGTACTCTTGTGTTAACTGTACCCCAAAAAGTGGGTGTGCTGATCCCCTGGCAGCTTTGCCTGCAGGCTGATGGTCTTGTTTTGTTTGCACGCGTGTGCATCCATAGTGCCTTTATTCTGTACAGGACACAGATCTTGGCCCACGAGATCATAACCTGAGTCTTTGCTTACATGTTTTTCCATGCACCATGGAGAAAAGCAGAGTCTAAGGAGACAGGGTTTGCCTGGTGGGACTTTCCTCACCATTTACAGGAATGTCCCCCAGATTTTTGAATAAAAAGATGCAGCAGTAGTTTGTGCCATTCCAACCTAGCCAGACCCAAACCTTGCCCTGTTACTGACATGATTGAAAGTGGTTTAAAGCTCCTTGACCTTTTCTGGCAGTCCTTCCCCTAGTGCTCATTTGTTCTGCATAAGTAAGAGCATTTCATAGCAATCCCTGGGGAGCTCATTTTTTTCTGGATGGACTCAAGCCCTCTGCCACTCCTGGAGCCCGAAGGAGAAGGGAGGTCAAGTGGAACATTGGCCTGGGGGATGTTTGCTAGGTAGATGGCAGCAGGTTGCTGCTGCGTTGCTTTTCCTTCGTTGTGAGAGATACCAAACCTCTATCCTGATTGCTCTGCCAACAAACCTGAGTCTGACCTGTGGGAAATGGGCTGTTCGCTGGGTATTTTCACAATGCACGGGTGGGTTTAAGGAACTCTGCAAGAAAAATGATGAGAGGATCTCGCCAGGAAAGTGTGGACCAAAACTTGAGAGGTTTGTCTCAGTATGGATGCGGCCCTGGTGATCGACCCATCTTTAACACATTACAGCTTTGAGCSTTTTACAGCAATAAGCTGAAGCAGGGAGAGGGTTTTGCTGCTTCATGTATATAATTAACACTGGCCATAACACCATCACTGTTTCACATCCTACTCTTCATGTCACGGGCACATGGGAGTCCTTGGGAAGAGCTGACAAGCTTGACCATAGCTAGATGTTCCTSAGCATTGTGCGGAGGCCTGCTTTGATGATTGCCGTTGACCAGAGAGTCTGCTTCTCTGTCTCTAAAATGTTGGTGGGAATTCATAGCACCCCACAGCCTCTCTCTTCCCCACAACCAGGGCTGCGTTTGCCACATGGCTAGAATGAGCCCGTTCCCTCCTGCACTGTTTGGGAGCTAATGGTCTTAGCGTAAGGCATGCTTGCATGAACAACTAGGTGATGGGGACTGGCCTGGACGTGTGCCTGACATGCAATTGCCAGAGGTGGCCAGAGATGCCATGCTCACAGGACAGCAATAGTGGCATCTTGGTCATATGGTGACTATACCTCTAGTCCTACGATGGATGTACAGCCTTCCATCTCTGTAAGAGGCTCTGTTGTCTCTTCTGAGGTCTTCCACTAGCTTGTGGGAGGAATGGTGCAGAAGAACCTGCTCTTGGAGGGTGTTATTGGTGCATCCTTTACATCCCAAAGTAGTTTTCCCAGAGAATGGAAGCTGCTCCTGGTCACAGCAGTGTTGTAGGTCAGAAGGTGGCCTGATGTCCAGGCTTTTACCTTGCAGCAACTTTTCTCTTGTAAATTCATTTTTAGGCAAGTTGAAGAACGTATCTCAGGTTCTGTCTGTGCTGGACAATGGGGATTTTCTTTGGTAAGACAAAGAGCAACAGCCAGAGGATTTGTCTGATCTTAATGGAGAAAGTAAGTGATGTTTGGCCCAGCTCTCCTGCCGACATGAGGCCAAGCAAGAGCACTTYTGTTAAGGGTAACACCATGTGTCGGCATGCTATGCCTGGGGGGTTGCCATGACCCGCTCTTCCCTGTGCACAACAGGGAGTGGAGACCTGGATGGATGCAACACCAGCACACTCCTTTATCACTCACAAAAATACTAGTTTTAAGCCCATTTCTCCAAGTTTTGCAGCATGCCTGAAAGCTCCTGAAAAGAGTCCATGCTCTTACCAGTGCCTTCCCACCGAGCCATTTCTCTTTTTATCTTGTTCAGCCTCCTCCACTGCCCCTTGTTTAATTCCAGACCCCTTGTAGAGGCAGCTCCCTCTCCGATGTGCCCTGGGATGGTCCCTGGAGCTGGCTGCTTGGGGTTTCTTGTGTGTGTGTCACTTCAYTGGCCCAGTGTTCACCTGAGCCAGAGGTGAGTGCTGGGCTGTGGGGGGCTGCTGCTGCTGGGAGGATGACCTAGAGACAYGGCCACTGCATCTCAGAGGACAACGCTTGGGGTAACAGGCCAGCATCAAGGGGAGGCTACACTTGGAGCTGGCCCGGGAGCTCAGGACACAAATTGAGTGCCTAATACCTGTTCCCTTACATCTACACCATGGGAAGGGGAGTCAGGGGCTTGGAGGCTTATTCAGAGTGAAGGGAAAATGCCACAAGGAGCAGTGACCTAAGGGGAGGTTAGGTACTAAGCAGCTTTCTCAGGAAATGCAGTGTCTGGTTCTATTAATTGCCTTTCTCTCTAATTAAAGCTGTGCAATGAATTTGTTACTTTTTAAAAACAATAATAATGCTATTTCAGTGGCTGCCTGAGATGTGGAAGATCTTGCTTGATGAGCCAGTTCCTTCTGACCTGCAGAGTACTCCTCCAGGAGCTGAACTCTCTGCTTTCCGAGGCTGATTATAACTAGATCAGTTGCCTTGATTACCTTGCACTGCCGAACGTTATTACTCTCAATATTTGCTGTGCACTGRCTTCCTCAACAGCTGTGCAGCAGACCGGTAGGTAACTCTATGTCAATAAGCCATCTCTCTGTTCCCCTCCTGGATGCTCGTTCAGGGCTAGTTCTACGTTGGTAGGGGTAGCAAAGGAAAGCAGCATTAACAGCAGCTCTGAGTAACATGCATCTTACTTTCCGGGGCACCAGGAAGCCAAATTTCTGCAGTTTCCCTTCAGCACAGACTCGTTTTCCGTGTGTTTTTCTGAGTATTCCTAGTAGTCGATCTGCAACGTGTCCTGCCCTTCGTCATCCCTAGAGGAGGGACATTTGTTGATCAGGCCAGAATGTGCCTGATTTCAGCAGGCAGCCCCAGTGATGTTAGGAGGTTGACAGCTATACTCTTATACTTCTCCCCTGACTGATTTCCATCCAAGGAAGACCTTGGSCAGCCAGGCTTGACCCCAATCTGCTCATCTCAAGCAGGAGGCCACACTGCAGCTCTGTGGTGCCATTTGAGAGCTCCTCCAGACGCAGCCCAAGCAGGACAGAGCTGCACCCAGGCCAATGAGCCCAAGTGCCGGGAATGCTGACGGGGCTGTGGTGTGATGCTAAGATGTGCTGCCTGGTGTCGTGCTCAGCTCTCGCCTGCAGATTTCTGACACCACCGCTTGGCCAAAAGCTCCGTAAGCAGGACCAGGCACGCTGTCCTCATCTGTGATTCTCTTCTCTTGGCACGAGGGCACGCAGAGCTCTCAGCAACCTGGACCCGTTCCCATCTCCTCTCTTGTTTCCGGATCTCTCTAACTGGATTCAGCTCTGCTCGTTTCATCTCCCTGTCCCTGCGCTAGCAGCAGCTGCAGTCGGAAGCGGGGGAGCCTGGCGGAAGCCGTGCCCGGTGGGAATGCCCCTCTGCAGATGAGGARAGGAGGCACCCCAGGGCAGAGGGGTACGTGCTGTCCCTCCTGACTCCTCCAGCCATGAGGGACTCGGGCTCCAGTCTCCAGCGGGTGGGAGCCCAGGAGGAGCAGGGCATGGCCCAGGCACTGTGTGCCCAGGGGTCGGAACCCATGGAACAGCCACTGGTGGCTGCAGTGACAGTGCCCACGAGGCTGCCCTTYGCCACGCAGGGGTTTGCTCCAGCACTCAGCCCTCTGAGGGCTGAGGAGCAGCAAAGGGTGCTTAAACCTCCTTTTTCCACAAATATAGGAAGAGCGTGTGCAAGATGGTGTGTTCCCAGCTTCTCCAGAGAGGAGTGCAGGTGTAGTTGTGTGCTTATTCTGCCTCTAAATTGCACCTCTAGCAAAGAACCAGCCCATCTGCCTGGGGATTTGGCTGGAAGTGCAGGTCCAGGGGAGCTACGAGCATTTCCACCCGCTCAGGACACTGCGTGTTGCTGGAGCATGCCTTGCAGGGGAGGGGAGAGAGCCTGGAGAAGTCACTGCTCAGCTGCAAGCTGTCCTCTGCCTCTTGCCAGCCTCATTCATCTCCAGAAACATAGCAACACTGACACACAGCAAATGAGCCCTGTGCTTCCAGGGTGGTTTGGAAATGCCACCGGCCGCACGAGAGCAGCTATAGTTCAGCGTGSTCCCAGCTGGGTCACAAGTGATGGTAATCAACCATCATTATGATTGCACTCCTCAAGACATGGCTCAGCACAGTCATTAAAGGGAGCCGCGTGCTGCTCTTGCTCTGGATGGACTGGCTTGCACCAGGATCCTCACCTTGCCTTTTCCAGCCAAAGCACCTCTTTGCTTCGTCCCATCAGCCTCATTACAAGCCCTATAGATCYGCCCGTACTTGTGTTGCTGGCACGTGTCACTTTGGTGTCTGCATCCATCACATCTGCCCGTCTCCTCAACCCAAAGAGCACTCCTTTAGCATACGCCTATAGGGCTGGAAACGAGCCCAGCCCCACGTTGCGCCCTTGGTACCTGGGAGCTGTGCCCAGGCTGAGGGAGGATCTCCGCGGCGCTGGTAGGTCAGAGCTGGTAGATGATGTTGGTCATGTCCTTCGCAGAGCTCTCACTGTTGTGGCAGTCAGAGGCTGTGCAGATGCATGAAGTCAGCAGTGAAGTCAGCCTTATGTCAAGGCTTGGGCATCACTAATGCCAACAAGAGGGGAGCCTTCTTCCCTGGGCTCTCCTCTTGGCCTCCGGCACTAGCAGGGTTCATGCATCTGATGAAGATGGTGAGCAAAGACTGCTTTTAGTTGATGCCTTCTTGTTCATTGCTCTACAAATTCCCCACTATCTCACAGCAAAGATGTGTGGCTTTGCCCTCCGTGCCTGTTTTGGGCTACTTTGGACTTGCTGGGCCTGGTGACTGTCGATTGTAGAAGCAGCAAAGCTACTCCAGAGTTGCAGAGGCATGGATGAAGACGAAACAAGGGCTGATGTGCAACTTCACCACCCTTCACCGTTGGCAAGATACTGCTCCTGGGTGCACTGAGGCCGGGAGAGGGGACTTGAATCTACATCAGGCCTGGCTGAGGGAAGGAAAATGAGGGTTGTGCATGAATGCATAGTCCAGCCTGTGCTAATATCCACCCCCCAGTTTGCAAGGTTGGCTGTGAGTGCTCCAGAGGGGAAGAGATGTGTCCTGAGGATCCCGTTTGGATCTCGGCTAGCTATAGGCTTTAGAGCTKGGAGCTGAGTTTCTTGCTGCCTGCCATGCCCTGAGCTGCCCCACGAGGGGTAATGGGGAGGAATTTATTCTAGTCTYGCTTGCAGGAACCAGCCACTAGCAAAGTTCATGGCCTTCTTGCCGGGATTCAGATCGCAGAAGAAGCCAGACTCAATCAGTATCATCTTGGTTACAAGACTCCGAGGGAGACTGCCACMCAGACCAGGATGTGGAAACGGCCTAGCTCATACAAACAGCCTGCAGTAAACAGCYGCAACATGTATGTGCAATACTCTCAACCTCCATGTCCACCCTGACGTCTGTGTGCAGAGCTGCAGCAGGACCTGGACTCCTCTCAAGGACACAACCTGGAAGATGCACTCCAGGAGCACACCTAATGCAGTGCAGCTGAAGCAGGACCAGGCGAGGGTGACTCCAAAGTGTCTCTCCTCCTGAAACATGGAGAGCGTGGACCTCAGCATCAACTCACTCTACAGATCTGCGCCGGTCAGTCCACAATATTTGGCCTTTTTTAAATAGTTTCTCACCCTTACCTTGTTTGCCCCTTTGTGTACCCGTGGGCAGGCAGCAGACCCTTGCTTAGCTTGTGTTTTTCTCAGCATCCCTGTAATAGAGCTGGCAGTCCTGTCTGTGATTTCAAAGGGACGTGTGTTAGGTTTTGCCAATGAAAAGCTAAGATGATTTGTTGCTGAGTGTTAATGAAGCAAAACAGGAATTAATTGGACAATATCAAAGAGCCTTTACTAGATGCTTACATTTCTTCTCCCTAAAAATCAAAGCAAGGACCCTATCCTATATCAAAGCAAGGACAGAACATCTTCAGCACATCCTCACAGCAAGGAGCAGCCCAGGACATTACATACTTCTTGTATTTGTCTAGTCCAAGGACTAAGGACAGCCAAGCAAGTTGCCACACATGAATGATGCACACTGAGTGTCCCTGTGTGCAAAGGTGGCCTTCGTCATGGTGCAAGGAATCATCCTAGGTCTACACTCTTCCAGGGGGCTAAGCTAAACCAAGCACAGCAGTGCTTGAGACATAGAAGGTCRCTGTGGCTCCGGTGGTATCTAATAMCTTCATTTGGTGTCCCCACGTTTTTGG
Source organism: Oceanodroma leucorhoa (assembly GCA_030449065.1). Lineage (NCBI taxonomy): Eukaryota > Metazoa > Chordata > Aves > Procellariiformes > Oceanodroma > Oceanodroma leucorhoa. The sequence goes on along the minus strand of JASVER010000057.1, from coordinate 3,534,883 downwards.
AAGCAAGCCATTGGCATGTTATCTCACACACCACTTGGCAGCCGTATCTTCTGCTGGAGAGTTTTGCGTGCCTGATTGTTTGCCCCTTGAAGAAGTGGGGTTAAAGTGCAAAGGTGCTGGAAGTTGGGGGTTCAGGTCTTCCTCCTCCTGCAGGCTTCTTCCAAAGCCTCCTGAGAAATCATTGCAGGCTGCAGAGCCCCAGCTGTCCTGGCCACAGAAGGCCTGCGAACTGGGAAGCAGCAGGTTCAAGTGAGCCCAAGGATTCACAGCAGGAACAAAATGCTCTGCGGTTTCAGAGTGGAGGAAGCTGCGTGTGACCTGTCCCCTCAGGCACCCACAGCCCGGGCATCCCAGCTAGGCTGTCATGCACGCTGATCCTAGCAGAGGGTCTGGAGGCCAGAGTTTTTCTTTTGCAATTTTGGCATAACGATTACATGCATTAAAGTCCCTGCAAAGAGAATATAATAGATGCTTTTACCCTAAGTCTCTTGCTTCCATAGTGCTGACTAATGYGCAGTTCCAGGGCTTGGCGACCAAGTCGCAGCAGGTCGTTTTCAAAACATCAGAAATCTCCTTTCAGAGAGGACCCCTGAAGCCTGGGGCTGGTCAGGACGTAGACCCCCGTCCCTTTCTTCCCTGGGCAGCCAGGCAGCGAGCTGGGCTAGGCAAGCCACCATGCTAATACAGACAGACTGATGGCCATTGCCACTGCTGCTGCAGGTTATAACTGAGACCAGGCTAAATAAAATGTGCAAGAAACTCAGCGTGAATTCAGCGTTACCCACGGCGAGGCTGGGAGGAGGCAGAGCAGCGTGCCTGCCYGGGGCCAGGGAATCCCGGAGCCACATGGGAGGCAATGAAAGGGTTTTAGCAAGGTCACGCTTGAAAAGAATATATCCTTGTTTTATTTCCAGGCTGGAGCCTTTGAATCAGTTCTGCCTGCTGAGGAAATACACTGCCCTAGTGTTTGCGTGAACAAAGCCAGCGGCCGGGGCCATCTGTGCGCCCAAGTGACAGCACATCGGTCCTGGGGGCTTCGGCTCCTTCGGTTACTGCAATCATCATCTCACAGGGAGCATAGGGGAGGTGATGAGGTAGGATGGGGATCCCAAGGAAGCAAGCGATCCCACAAACACAGGGCTCGGGCCCAGAAATGGCCCAGACACAGGCTTGGCCGCGTACCGAAGGGGTTGGTGAGGCCAGCACAGTGCGGCAGCAGGCAGGCATCCTGGTGACATCCAGGCTCGCAGGGGCAGGCAGCTGTCCCCAGCGTCCGACCTGAGCTCTCAGGGCTTGCCCTTCACGGGGGCGTCCCCAGCGCTGCTCCTGGGGACCCTGCCTTGCCCTGCCCTCCCCAGACCCAACGAACTATGAGGGTGGTGAGGCACTGGAACAGGTTGCCCAGAGAAGTTGTGGATGCCCCATCCCTGGAAGTGTTCAAGGCCAGGTTGGATGGGGCTTTGAGCAAACTGGTCTAGTGGAAGRTGTCCCTGCCTACCACGGGGGGGTTGGAAATAGATGATCTTTAAGGTCCCTTCCAACCCAAACCGTTCCATGATTCTGTGATTCTATGAACCACCATAACCCTGCGGCAGCTCCTTATTGCAGGGGAGGACAGATGCACGTCCACGTGCAAGATTTCACCTTGATACGCAATGACTTAGGGCGGGCGGGAATAAATGAAAACAACCTGGGCTGAGCTGATAAGGCTTCCAACTCCAACACTGCCGGGATTGGCAGCGATTTCTGCTCTGTGCTGCAGCACCCAGAAYGGCTTTGCTGTTTTGTTATCAAAGCTATCAAAAAATAAGTGGATTTAATGAAATTCTACCAGTTGGCRGGCAGCAGCCCAGCTTCAGGGCTTGGCAAGGGGCAAAACCCACTGCATCACCACCCCCAGCTCGCGGGAGGGCTGCAGACAGCCTGTCTGCCTGGCAGCAGGGACGTGAGGTTTTTTTCCCGGCTGAATTCTACACTGCCTCCATCCTGGGCTGGTCCACGGTCCCTTCAGGAGTGGGGCTTCCCCCTTCCAGCTTTGGGTGGCATGCATGAGTCTCCTGCATTGCTGCCTGGGGACAGGGGAAACTGGTAGAAGATGAGAGAAAGGAGAAGGCTTGCAGAAGGAGAACTCCCTGTGCACAAAACACAGTCTGTGTCCCTGGGGATGCTGAGCACCCTCAGCACCTCCTGCTGTCTGTGGGCACTGGGTGCCCTCAGCACTGCGAAGGGGTTGAGGGCTGGGTGCTCCGCTGCTCCACGCAGATGGATACAGCCATGCTGGGTTGGACCCTTGGCCATCCCAAACCCTCCGCATCCCTCCCAGTTTGCACTGAAAGGGCTGTAACTCACCCGTGCTCCATCCGGGGCTGGGCATCCTTGTGGAGCTGCACGTGGGTGCTACCACCGTGGAGGCAAGACACCCCAAAGTGTCCCCATCTCGGGTGACCTCCCCTGCCAGGTGCTTGGACTTCCCCCCTCGGGTTCTGCCTGGGGTTTTCCCAGCATTACAGAGGCAAAGAGCTGCGTGCTTCCCCCAGGAGGACCCACCAGGGTCTTGGATTAATAGTAGCGGGTGTAGTGGCATCTCTGCCTGTTCCAGAGATGCAGGGACCCCTCCGCAGGCCTTGGAATTAACTCTGATGTCAATACAAATTGCCCCAGAGATAATCCGCTCTGCAGATGCCTGCCTGCCCCCGAGAGCCAGCCCGCCTTGCACGTGCGGAGGATCATCTGCTTTGCAGACCCCAGCTGCCCTCCGGGCTGCTGCAGAGGCAGCCGGAGCAGCCCGGCCCCGAGGCACCCTCTCCGCATGGAGCTCCTCTCCCAGGGGCTGCTGTATCTTAATCGGTTACGTTTCACCTTCCTCCTGCGTACCCCAGTTTCCCCAGCATAACCACAATGAAGGAGGAGAACCCAGGGCCCCAGTACGCAGTGGCAGCAATCGCTGCCTTCCCATCCCTTGCTCCCCCCGTTGTCTGCAGCAGGGGAGCGGGAGCCGTTCCTAGGGTTCATTTCCAGCCTGCAGTTTGCATCCAGGAGCTTTGCTCACAAACCTGGCTCTGCGTGCGTGTGTGTCCTGCTGACAAGCGTAGGCTCTTCCGTCTGTTACTTTATTTGCAGCTTTATGTCAGGCTGGGAGCACATCCTTCTCATGGGAAGCCAGGAAAACCTGAGCTGGACCGATGTCAAATGCGCAGCAGCAGAACGGCGTGGTGTTGGGAGAGGGGTAATTCACGCCCACGCTCTGTTCCTGTTGCCAGCCTTGGCTCAAAGTTGCAATTAATTACAGGTGAGATGGTTTGGCTTTGCTCACCCTGCGGACACAGAGCCTGTATCTACTCTGCATCCCTACCAGCGGCGTGTCAGGGTGGGCCTGGGAGTGAGCGCTGGTCTCCAGCTTTTAAGGCTGTTTGCTSCCTGATTGCTCTCCCAAGGTGCTGAGGAGTTCAGCGGGCAGAGACCGAGTGGGCTGCAACGAAAGCGCTGCTCTCCACCGACCTTTTGGGCACGGGATGAGGTTGCCTTGGGGTGTAACCCGCCGTCTGCCGCCCATCTGCGTTTCCAGTGCGATTTCAGGGGACTCTGCTCCCTTAGCAGAGCAGAAGGGAGAGGAAGAGGAGGACCTTTGGGGAGGTTCAGGTTTGATAGCTGTAGCTGCAGGGGTGTAAGGCAGTTTTGGTAAGAGGTCTCCTTACACAGGTAGTAAGTGCCTAGCCCTGTGTGGTGTCACATCACACCAGGAGCTGGCTAGAAGCTGCTGTCTGTGAGCAGTGATCAAATAGAGCTGTTTCTGAGTAGGTTTCAGGCTTGTTTACTTGCCTTCCTCGGAGTAAGCACACAGGGATCACTGATAGTGTGCGAGAGAAATGGGGAGGGGGGCTGGACTATTCAGTGGGAGCAGGGGCAGCRTGGCCAGCGGTCATGAGGGTGTTGCTGGAGAGCAGTCAGGGGTTTTAGTAGTCTGAGTGATTTTCAGGTGGACAAAGGAGGAACGAGGAGAGGGGTGAGGGCGTGATTTCATTTTGGCATTTATCATYGCTGGGAGCAGGCTCAGGAAGGAGCCTCCCCCGGGGCGGCTCGGCAGGTCCCTTCACAGCACAGGGCAGAGCCAGCTCCCCGCGGTCGCCTGTCTCCCGTGAGGACCAGCCCCTGCAGAACCCCGGGACRTGGCACTGTCCGGTCTGGTCTCCCCTCGCCCCGCGGTGCAGGCTCGAGTCTCAAGGGGCAGGWTCAGCCTAGGCTGCAGCTCCAGGCAGAGCTCCTGGTTTCTCTTCTTAGGCAGCATCGAATCCAAAAGTCAGGCTCTCGTGACTGGAGCCAAAAGCCAATTAGCAGCAGTTTAGCTTCATCAMCTTCCTGACTGAATGCAAGTTTTAATTAAACATCCCATTTTAATTAGTCAGGCATCACATACAGTAAGCTTGCCTCAAGATTCAAAGGCTGTAGGTCCTATGCTTTAATTGAAAGAAAGAAGCACRTGACTTCAGCATCTGTGACAGCTCCTCATCCTTTCGAGGGTACAAGCAGAACAGCTGGGAGCAGCATCTTTTCTTGCCATGGCTTATTCCTCTTCTCTTTTACCTCTGTATGGATGCTCCAGCAGAGGAACTGGCTGCGAGATGACTTGGTTGGAAGGAGAGAAGAAACAGAGTCTGGTTGCAACACTTGGGATGTCAGAGCAGGTACTGGGCTCTCAGTGTAATGCCGAGAGCTCTTTTGGGGTGAGTTTTGTGTCCTGGGGTTTCAGGGAGCACCTAGCCCATCTGTGGCTGGTGAGGAGGTGCAGTCATCTGAAATCATAGGTGCAGATGGCCTTTGAAGCAAGCATAGTCTGCAGCAGCCCAGAGGAGGTGGCTTTCAAAAGGCACGCACTTAAGCTGTAAACTCCTTGCTACAGGACCTTGTGGGTGATAAAAGCTTACGTTGGTCCATGAGGAAACAGGACAGTTCTGTGAAAGAGAAATCCAAGGGGGGTTACAGAGGCTACATGAAAGCCATGCCAACCTCATGAGGTTCCTGAGCTGTTGGAGGCTGGAAGAGCACCTTTGTACAGAAGGTGTTGCACTGGGGTGTACATTTGGCCTGACCTTGTACCGAAATGTCCTTTCTTGATCTCGTTTGAATTTGTGACCTTTCACCATCACACACAAGCTTGCTTTCCTGCATGTGGATGCAGCCCTTGCGGGCTGGGGACAGGCAGCGCAGAGCTGCGCAGCTCCTGGGTGGGCAGGGGCATGGGGAGCAGGGCTTCCAGCTGGCCAGGGGCCCTGGGCTAGCAACTGGTTTTTGGCTTGCAGAGGAACCCTCTTCTCCATTGAGCAGAGAAGGAGACTGGCATCTCTCCTGAGTACTCCAGGTACTTTCTCTAGTGTTAGAGCCTGCAAGCAAGTTGGGGTTTGAAACAAGAGCAACTGTTCCTTGCTCTTGTTGGTCACCAACGCTAGCTAACTTCAGACTTTTCCCGGTATGCCAGCTGGAGCTGTCACACAGAGCCGGCTCTGCAAAACCAGCATCCAATGCCGAGCGGTACCCGGTGCTTCCTAAAATAACAGGCTCAGCTCCCTCCTTGCCTCAAGGTAAACCTGGAGGAGCTCCATCGCTGGCAGCTGTGTTGTACGGGAGGAGAACCACACCAGCTCCGTCTGAGAGATGATGTGGAGTTTAAAATGTGCTTTTCTCCATTTCTTGGAGCCTGCTCAGCGCTACTGAGCCACCAGCCTTCTACACCCGACTGTGCTCACCCTGCTCTGGGACAAGGGAGAATCAAAGAGTGACAGAAATCCCTTTGTCAGCCGCTCCTGGGAAGGAGGGTTACAGAGCTATTAGCGAGCACAAAGAGGGGATGGATTCTCTCCTAAGTGCTCCGGGGATAGAGATTTAAATGCTTAGCTCCCATTAATGCTAATGTGAATTACAGAGGTCTCTTCTTACTGCCTTGAAACAAGAGCATTGAAAAAGAGGCCAGCTTTCTGCAAAGAACAAAATCACTTGATTTTAAGACGCCACTAAATGGGATTTTTCTTCATTTCACGCTCATTAATTCCCCTGCCTGTGCTAGCTTGGAGTGGGACTCTGCTCTGGTCCAGCGCATGCGAGCTGGCTGGCCCACTGCACGCTGGAGGACGCTGGGTCTCCATCCACTGTGTGGGGGGACAGTGGTCCCCAGAGAGGGGTTCCCGTCCCCGAGAAGCCCCAAAGATTTTGTTTCCACATGGATATGCAAAGTACAACGTTTCAGCTTTTCGCAGGGAGGGGAAATCCCTCCAGCGTGTCAGGAATATTAACAGCATCTTGTTCCCCGCGATCTGGTACAGCACCTGCAGGAGACAAGGCCTGAGGTCCTCCTGACCCCCTGCTCCCACGTGGAGAAGTCCTCCTGAGTCTCCATCTCCTGCTCCCTCCATGTAGATCACACACTTGTGGGAAACCTGTGACTCTGCCTTCCGTGTCCGGTGATTAAATCCTTCTCCGAAGCGACAGACTGCATTAAAGCTTGGGTTTGCTCCAAGGGTCGTGGCAGGTACCTGTAGAATTTACGGACCCAATCAGTCATTTAATTTCTCTCCGCAGCCTCTGACTGATTAACATAATAACAGAAACCAGAAGGACTTTGTTTTTCTGTGGCATACAGTTATGAATCACGTTGTCACTGCGCCTGCAGCGCTGCCCTTAATGAATACATTCAGGCATGCCTGCGAGTCCCTGCGCACATTCCCATACGCGCTCTGTTGTCGTACGGCATTAATTAACCTTCGTTTAATGGGCTAACCGTGATGGCTTGCAGCTCTGAGTCCCCAGCGGGGTGAGTCTTGCCGTAAGCTGCAGGGATGCAGCAGGAGAGCTGGGCAGATGTTTGTTTCAAAGGGGACGTGTCCAGGAACGTGTCTCCGCTCTGGGAGAGCCTCAGCGTCATGGGGTCCCTTCCTGGAGATCGGCATGAAGCTCACGCTGATGAAAAAACAAACCTTAGAGCTTCCTTTTCCAGTGAGGAGCCTGTGGCCACCCATACGTAGGGACTTGAAAACAGCCCAACTTGGCGCAGGCGGTGCGAGCTCTTCCTGCACATCACTGTGCGTGGGGCAGGCCATGTCAGCATCCCAACCTCCATGCCGGGGACAAGGGACAGGGCAAGGTGTCCACTGTGTACCTCATCAACCTTATGATTATGGAAAAAATAAAGTTTCCTGACTAGTTCATAAACCTGCCCCTTGCTCGCAGGCAGTGGTGACATTGAGAACATCATCTCGAGCAGAGGGAAGGGCTGAGCTGAGGAGGGGGATGCCGTGCGAGACCTCGAGGATGGAGGCTCTGAAGGAGGTGGACCATCTTTTTGTGGACTTTTTGTAGCTGCGCCGTGGAAGCTGTTGCGCTGTGAGACTGGGGATCTCCGGGATGAAGGAGCTGTACATGGACAGTGCACAATGGCATTGCAGAGCTCTCATTAAATTTTAAGAGCACATTTAAAATGTTTTCTCATTAGGAAAGCCTCAAAGAGTTACGTTGATATAAAGATCCCCTTTCTGAAATGTATGTTGATAGAAAAAAAAGCCTTCCAAAGACTTTATTAAAGGAAAAAACCCACCATGCTGCAATTTTAATGAGGAGCTTGTAAACATAACAAACTCCCACTGATTTTCTCTATTAATTGCCTGCGTTATCGAAGACCAGGGCCCGGCAGCGCTTGGTTCTCAGCAAATCACCTTGCCGGGCTTAAGACATCTTCCTAAATCTGGGAGGGCTGGAGCCGTGTGTGGGCTTTGGAGGACAAGCATGGGGCAAGGCAACGGGGGCTTTTGCAGGGGCACAGGGAGAGGACGAGGCAGGGCTGGGCGCTCCCAGCGCCGCGGGGAGCAGCTCGGGCTCYGACCTCAGCTATCCTCCAGCCTTTGCTCGGGGAGGGGAGGGAGGAGGGATGGGGAGGCCCTGCTGAGCTGACTTAGCAATCCCATTTTTATTAGAGATGCATTCACTGATTAGCTCCACATCCTAATGACTCGGGCACGATAAATTACAAAGGAAATGCAGAAATCGCTAGGGTTACATTAAYATCTTCTGGGGAAGCAGCAGTAAGGTCATTTTCTGGGCCATTAAATGGTTGCCATTCGTTTGTTACCTCGTCTCTTCGATAGCAATTCTTTTTTTCTCKATTTCAGCCCAGCGCCATCTCAGCAGGCGCTGCGCTCCGGTGACCTCGCGTCCCTTCTGCACCGACACTCTCCCTGCTCCCCTCTCCCGTCTCACCTCCTCCCTCTCCCCGTGCCGGCGTCCGGGGGGGCATGGCACGATGGGGCAGCGTCCTGACCACAGGAGGGACGGTCACATTAGGTTTTTGGAGATTTGGGGATATCGGCCATCTTCTGGGCCGCCTTCTGTGTCTGCCACAAAGAAGGATCGCACCTCAAAACCTGCGTGGTGTTTGCAGGCATTTTGCAGCCCACAAAAGAGGCAAAATCTCTCCCAGAGGTAAATTGTCACGGGTGATTTGCCCAGCTCTTGAGATAATAACTCTTACTGAAATCACGGCAAAAAAGGAAGATTCCAGAGTTAATGTTTGGCAAGTGCCAGGAAAATGAAAAAGCACAGGACATGATGATTATTATTATCGTRTTATGCAGCTCAGCTCAGCACGGGCCGGAGCAGGCTGTGGGTGTGCGCTCCCACCCCGAGCACCGGAGGAGGAAGGGGCAGTCAGTATTTTGCATGGTGATGGAGGACCCTGCTTTGCCTTAGCTTTCGGGAGGGATTGGGAGATTTTCAGTCTGATTCGGGTGGCCTGATCTGTGCCCTTTTGGTGATCATCCTCAGCAGATGTGGGTCAGATCCTACAGGATTTTTGGTGTCTGGCTCYCTGGAGAGCACAGATCCAGGGGAGGTATTGACTGGCTCACTTGGAGACCCAGGATGGATGTGGCTTGTCTCTGAGCACCCAGGGAAGGCTGTGGAGGAGGTGGACACTGAATATCTGCTTCTTAAACCCAGGGCATCCATGATGATGRCCAGCCCTCCTTTTCCTCTCCTTACCCTCAGGGCAGCAGGGGCAGGACACCTCGGTGGGTTGCTGAAGGCTGCGCACCCCGAGAAAGCAGTGCTGGGCTGCAGTCCACCCCCAGCCCAAATCACACACGCATCAGCTCCTCCAGCACAAGGATGAGTACAGGAYGTGGAAATGACCCTGCTCTTTCTTCCCCCTGCAGAGCCAGCTTTCCCAGGCCCTGAACGGGTTGTCAGACAGAGCCAAGGAAGCAAAAGAGTTCCTGGTCCAACTCCGCAACATGGTGCAGCAAATCCAGGTACTGTGCCTCCTGGCTGAGGAACAGCCCCTTCCCACGGGGATGAGCTGCTCTCTGCAATCCTCTGCCCCATCTCCCCGACTTGGTTTGGTGGATGCTCTCCCAAAGGGRCCCACAATCAGCACCTACCTTTTCATATTACCCCCTGCAGCCCTCCCAAAAACCGGTGCTCCCAAAGCTGCTTGTGTCACGGAGTGAGCAGCAGAGACCCCAGCCCTTCCCGTCTCTGCCATAGGCAGATCCAAGGATGTGGCAGGACGGACCAAACCTGTTCCTCACCTGCCACCACCACATTTGCCMTGAGCCAAAGGTGTAAGCACCCCATGTGCTAATGGTACGGATTTGTGTGTTGCAGTGGTGCAACTGCGTATATAAAAATGGCCTATGTGATATCATAAAAAAAATTGGGTTTCCCAATTGCAAGGGAGACGTGCCCTGGGCTGTGATGCTCTGCTCTGACYCGCAGGAGAACAGCGTGGAGTTCGAGGCCTGCCTGGTGGCCCAGTGTGACGCCCTCATCGATGCCCTCAACAGAAGGAAAGCCCAGCTGCTGTCCCGGGTCAACAAGGAGCACGAGCACAAGCTGAAGGTGAGCCCCTACCCACCGGCTGGGCTGCTCAGAGAGCTTTCTGCAGGGTTGGCACCGGACGGGGACGAAGACCGTGATGCTGTTGGGGTGGAGCRCCGCGGGAGGGATGGGGAGGTCACTGGAAAGCCACTCTTCTTGCTTTTCACATTAGCTGAATTCCGTTTGGCTGCRGATGCCAGCCCACCCCCAGCGTGACAGGCTCTGATCAAAGTGCTGCTTCCTCCAGGTGGTGCTTCCCACTGAATTACCCCATTACTGGACCTAATAGTAGTCATGAGGTCAGCAGAGCCATGTATACAGCATTGACAGGCTGGAAAAGGACTTTGTTCATGCCCCGTGTTGCTTCCAAGCTACTAGCATGATCCTGCAGGATGCYGAGTGCCTGTAACTTCTGCTGGCTTCAGCTGAAGTCCTGGGGCACTTGGTGTCATGAGATGCCAGTGTTGTCATCAGGAAGGAGCAGGAATTGCTCTGTTTTCTGTGCTTGGTGGGCACCTCATGGCCTCTGGGTGATGGTTGCACTGAGAGGTGAATTGCTGGCACTGGGGGAGCCGAGATGCGGCTCTAGACGTGAGCGTTGAGGTCAGCTGTGAAAACGGGCTCCTGGCTCGTGTCGTTCCTGCAGTCACTACACCGTGTGGTTTGGGGCTGGTTTGGGGGCTGAGAGGGGAAGCAAAGGGCCAAATCTCACCGGGGACCGGTGGAGCGGGTGTAGCAGGGCCCAGTATCCGTTGGACAAGGTAGTTGCACCCTGGCCATCGCTGGTACGGGCCCCCTGAGGCATTTCACACCAACATCACTTCGTGCTTCCAGGGTCCCTCTTCCAAGAGCATTTCAGTGCTTGGGCCAGAAACATCTGTATCTCTTCTCTGGCTCCACTTGCATCCCCCCTGGCCTTGCTTTGGGCCATCCAGGAAGCTCCCAAAGGGATTCCTGGACCTGCCTAAAATGAGGGAGGAGGCCACCAGTCTCTGGTCTGCCTGCAGACGATGGGCATGCAACACGAGGGCTTGTGAGCATTTCCATCGGGAGAGGGACAATAGCAGCTTTGTGGGACCAAGCCCAGCATCAGTGCTCGGTGTCTGACAATAAAGCACAACCCCAAACAGGCATGCCACGCCGCCAGCCTGTCTTCTAGGCGCAGAGAGGACCCCCCTTGCCTGGTGGATTCTCTTTCCCTCTTTCCCTTCAGAGCATGGTTAATTAAACTTTCACAAAGCCGGGCAGCACAAAGCAATTTCCCTGCTCAGCACAACCCGCGGAGGCCTTTCACTTTTTGGCCGGAGGAAAGGAACTGCATCCCACTGCTTGCTCTTACCGGATTGCCTGTCTCCCCAGCATGTGCATCCCACCCCCATCCACCCTTTTTACCAGCCGGGCTTTGTCATTAGGCAGGCCTAGCCCTTAAAAAAMGAAACAGCCCCTGCGTTTCAGACTGGACTCTGTTAAAATCAGCCCTCCAGCCTCCCTCCCTGAAGGACCAAGCTCTTGCAGCTCCCCACGTGCCGTGGGAAGGGAGCTGCACGGGCAGGAAGGGCTCCGTGGCACTGCGTGCTCCAGCAGACGTGGCACATGAGCCTGCATCCCGTTATCAGYAGCATCACAGCAGCTGCTGTTTAAAATCCAGAAGCTGCTCCCCTCTGCTCTCCAGCCCGTGGAGTGTTGGTCAGCTTTTTAGCCTGAAATGAGTTGATTTTCCCTTTCAATTCTTGCGGGGGGCACGGGGAGATAGGTAATAAACGCAGCTGTGCTGCCTTGGCCTTAGCCTTGTATGGGGAGAGTCATGCAGCGCTGACCCACCCGAGTGCCAGCTGAGATTTGCTTCCCAGGGCTTCAGCATCGTCAGGCTGGGACACACARCCTTGGCACGCAGCCCAGGTCAACGCACATCCTTCTCCTCTGGCTTGGGGACAGGGACAGAGAGGRTCTTGCCTGCTTTCACAAGCTGCAGACGGGACAAGGTGTTTAGGAGAGTCTCAGTCCTGTTGGGTACCTCCCTGCTGTCCTCCTTGTGCACGCACAGGGTCCCCGAGCCACACCAGGCCACCAAGGTGAGCGTTCACCACCAWCCCTGCAGCCTGGTCTCTTGTGCCCCCCTCCCTGGCACTGCTACTGTCTCCATGTCCTCTGTCACCCAGGGGAAGGGGCTGCCCAGGTCATCGCCGCGTGGGGCAGTTTCCCCTTTGCCCCCCTCCCGTGAACAAAGGAAACAGCCTTTAAGATGGGAGGAAACGGCCTCAAGTTGCACCAGGGGAGGTTAGATTGGATATTGGGGAAAATTTCTTCACCGAAAGGGTTGTCAAGCACTGGAACAGGCTGCCCAGGGAAGTGGTGGAGTCACCATCCCTGGAGGTATTTAAAAGACATGTAGATGTGGTGCTTAGGGACATGGTTTAGCGGTGGCCATGGCAGTGCTAGGTTAACGGTTGGACTCGATGATCTTAAAGGTCTTTTCTACCCTAAATGATTCTATGATTCTATGAAAGGCAGCACCTGCAGCTCCAGCTGGGCACGGGCTGGGCTGGCCTTGATCAAAGGGTCAGGGGAATGCGAGGAGACGTGAAAGGGGAGCAGCATTGTGCCTGGAGCAGCTGCCTCCCGACGGGACGTCCTCTCTGCTGCCCGAGGCTGGGGGGGAATCACAAAGCCCCCAGCTTTCTCCCCGAGGCTCTGGAGCACGGGAGGCGTTGCAGAGGGAACAGGAATCCTTCCAGGGTGTCACGAAGGGTTGTGCAGGGTGTGAGACTGTGCAGCAGAGGGGCCACCCCCCCACCTCCGCCTGCCCCGTCCACAGCAGCACGCTGCGTGCTCGGCGCYGTCTCTTCCTACGCATGCCCTGGCACACACTTTGCACTGAATTTGGACCCATGGTGGGTCCTGCTGCAGGGCTTGTCCTGGTTGATGTTCATATTAGGACAGGACAACATTGGCTGCTGGCTTGTGGTGAYATCTTCACCCCTTCCCATAGGAGACCAGTCCAGAGCATCCTCGCCTGGCCTGTGTGTCCACTTGCTACTGCCATGTCCCCCAGAGCAAGTCAGCTGAGGAGGAGATGAGCAGATAGATTGACCGGTGAGACTTAGCTGTGCCACCCAGGAACCCTTTCAGATCCAAACTAGTTGCTCCAGCAGCCGGCATGGAGCCCTGGCTGCAGCCGATCTCTTCGTGGGCTGCCCCTCCTGCCTGCTGGGAGGTTGTCCATCATAGAATCATAGAATCATAGAATCATTAAGGTTGGAAAAGACCTCTAAGATCATCGAGTCCAACCATCAACCCAGTACCCATGCCCATTAAACCATGTCCCGAAGCGCCACATCCACACGTTTTTTGAACACCTCCAGGGATGGTGACTCCACCACTTCCCTGGGCAGCCTGTTCCAATGCCTGACTACCCTTTCAGTGAAAACATTTTTCCTAATGTCACGRTGTGGCACCGTGTGAGCGAGGAGGAGAGGCACGGAGGGACAGAGCCTGCCGGCTGGCGCGGTGCCACAGGCGCCTTTCACCGGGGAGCCCAAGTTCCCGTTCCCSTGCGGCACCCGGAGTTGGGCTTGGCTCGGCTTCAGGACTGACCAACTTTGGCTTSACACATATTTCACGGAGGCAGGCACAAATCCAGGTTTGCCTGTGGGCTAACACTAATTGCTCCGGAGGGGGAGAGGTTTGGGAGGAAATGAACTCGGAAGGGATGTTTCCCTGCCTTTCCCTAACCTCTCCCTACGCTTGGATTCAGATTAAGAACCCGGGCTTTAAAAAATAACATCTGGAGGAGCAGTGGGGCCAGGTGCCCGCTCCACGTCCGGAACAGACCCCCTTGTCTGTCCTGCTCCTCATTGCTGGCCCTGGTTTTCAAAGGACCAGCATGGTCTTCCTCAAGGGAAGATGCCCAATGGCACGGCTGGTTTGAGCAGAGGACATAGAGRCTTCCCTGCAGTGTTGTCCCAGGAAGAAATCTCTCCTTAGAGCACAGTATCCATGAACTGAGTTCTGTGTGCACCTCTTTTAAGCTCTCTGCAGTGTGGTGGACAGTTCTGGCCTTCTTCTGGCCTTCACCGTGGTGCTTTGGCTGCAGAGCCCTTGTCACATTCCCCAGAGGAGCTAATTATATAGGAAACGCTCCCCAAGGGCTYCTGTCCATAGCACTGGATCTCCAGAAATGAATTGCTGGTTCATGACCCTTCTTCAGGGGTTACAGTCAGGATTTTCCAGGAAGCCCAAGGGAACTTGGTGTCCCCCATTGGATTAGGTCACTGGTGATCAGGACTGGTGTGAAAGGAAGAGAAACAGGACAGAAGCACAAGTTTAGTTTCCTGTACCGTACCATTTCTGTACGGAAACACCAGACAGGACACACAGGTCAGATAGATAAGCTCATCACGAGGTGTGTTATTTCCCGAAGATGGAAATGCCAGACCACTGCTTTCCTTACAAATCCCTCCATACCCTGCTCTATTTTCCTCCTGCCATGGTGTCTGAGCACCTTGGGAAGGGCATTGGCACCAAGAGCTGGGCACTGAGGAACTCTGCAGAGCTGTGATYGGGCTGCAGGGGATGCCTCTGGTTTTCTGATGTCCCTCAAGCTTTCCACTTGTTTTGCTGAAGAGCTGGATCAAGTCTGTCCTCTGTAGCATCTGTCCATGTGCCATGTTCTCCAGTGGCTTTGCAGTGGAGACCAGGTCTCCATATTGCACCTTCCCATGCTTGCTGGTGCCTTTGATCAAAACGGGCTTGTGCAAGCCTCCAGCATCGTACAGGGTTATTAACGCAGCAGCTCTGCTTTTCCCAGCTCTGGCCTGAGCCTCCTCTCCCAGTAGCAAGAAGCAATCACCATGGAAACATCCACCTGGAAATGCTCCGCTCAGAGGACGCGTGGTTGTGGGATTCAACACAATCAAACCATCGCGATCTGTCCCGGGGATTTTTCCATCTGGGATTTTTCCATCTGGCGGCGAAGCACAGCAGCACTGCTCCCCGAAACACCGCCCTTTGTCCCCACGGCCGGGCAGGTGACGGTACCCCGGCCACGGTGTGCCCAGGGTGAGGAGGCTCCGTGTCCTCCACGTGGCATCCCCGGCAGGACTTGTCCCGGTGGCTGAGGAGCCAAGGTTCAAGTGAGGTTGAGTGCCTTGAAAACCAGTTATCTAGCCAAGTTCTAAGAAGAGGAGGAAGGTGAGGAAGACATTTAAGTAGAGATGAATGCAGATGTTATTGCCTTCTAGGAGCTGTATTAAAATGTAAATTATAGTTAATGTCATCTTACAGGGAAKAAAAGCTCTTGAAATAAATTTCCTATTTTAAGGTAGTAGTGAACTGCTGTGAGTGCACAGCAGAAGTCCTTTTTATAGGCTGTAATTAGCAGCCAGGTTCTGGCTGTTGCCTCCTTTGGCACCTAAAGGGAAAAAAAGGCATTTGATAAAAACGACCACAAACAAAATGTATGGAGCTGCCCAAATCTCGCCAGCTGAGCCGTTAGCTGTTTCCCAGAAGATGCCACCGTTCAGTGAGATGTGTTACCCGCATAGCTTCAGGAGAGGTTTGTGAACTGTCTGCCTCCATGCAGAATTCATGGCAGCCTGGTTTTCCTGGCCATCTGGTGAATCCTGCAAGCCTTTTGAAGCCTCCTGAGGCTGCCCCTCAGCCCAGCACAGCCCCGTGTGCTTGCATGAGTCAAAGGCTTGAGGAACTTCCAAATTTTGCTTTCGGCTCTCTTCAACAAAATACTCTTCATTACTGGCGTAACAGGGAGCTTGAGGTACCCCAGGGAGTGGAAATCCCTGATGCATGAGGAGAACCACAGGATGCTTAAGGCCGTATGGAAAACTTCTGGGCTTCACTGGCCCCGCTGGGTTTAGTCTGTGCCTTCAAAGGTGTGGGAGATGTTTATGTCTTATTTTTAATACCTTTCATTTCCCTAATCAAAGCGACTCATGGAGTCTCACTGTTCCTGTCTGCGTCCCATTTTTCTTGTGTGGAGCGCAGAAGCTGTAGAGCCACGAAGCCCCACTAGGTCCCAACCAAAGAACCCTCGTCTTGCCTTGAAAACGGCTTGTTGGTGGTGAAGGGAAACGTGGATTTCTGCTGTCGGCTTGGCTGCTGTGTAGGTGCAGCAATTAAACTGCTGTTTCATGCTTTAGTTCTCCAGATGAATAGGTGCTGGAGCCCCGAAGGGGATCACAGAGTTACAGAAGGGCAGGATCGCTGGGGCTAAAGGTGTGGGCTGTGACAGAGCCACAGCCACTGCTTTGGGTGCAGTTTCTGAGCACCTAGAGCAGGCTGCCTCCAGTCGGGGTTTGAATGTCTCCAAGGCTGGAGACTCCACAGCCTCTCTGGTCTGGTCTTTGACAATCCTTATGGGTAAAAAAGCTTTTACGTATGTTCAAATGGAATTTCTTGTATCTCAGTTTGCGCCTACATGCATAAAGATTTACGTAGCCTCAGTGGCAGCCTGCAGCAAGCACTTCCACTCCGGACCAGACCTTTATTAGCAGGGATAATCTGCGAGGAAGCTCGGTAATTACTCAGTCTGGAGCTGCCCGGCGCTGGCCTCACCTCACCCTGCTGCCRGGGAGCGGGCAGGCTAGAGGGGCAAAGCCGGGGCTGACATTTCCATGACCCATCTCCCTCCTCCCAGACAGTGCCAGGAAGCTCCGCAGGTCTCACGCTGACACGGGAGCAGCGGTGGCAGGTCCCCTTGCCACCGGTAACCCCGTCTCTTGGCCAAGCGGGTGCCGGGGGAGCCAGCCGCCTGTCCAGGGCTGTCCTGGGACACCGTGCCTGTCTTCACCGAGCAAATGCTGTTTCTGGGAGGCTCACGTCTGGCTGGCGGTAGCAGATGGCCATTCTGCTGGTAATACTTCAAAAGCATCTACTCAGGCAGGGAGAGGCTCACAAATTCATTATCCTGGGCAAACCAGACAGCAATTTAAGCTGCAAAGAAGATAAGAAGATTGTTTTACCAATCCCATCTTTGCTGTCTTCCTGGCAGCATGTGCATTTCCCCAGAGAGGGGTCTCACGTGAAAGGAGGAGGCTGCTTTTCTGGGCGTTCAGGGTGTGAATCCCACTTGTCCATCAGCAGCCCAGCAGGCAGGGAATGCAAAACCTTGCTCTGGCTCGGTAGTTGGAGTCAGGATATGCTCAAACAGCAAGGTTAGAGCCCGCAGGCTGGGCTTACCTCACACTTGGTGGTCTGCAGCTGAGATACCCTACATCTGTACAGCCGACAACCCTTGCAAGAGCAGAACAACCCCCCAACACCCTCTCTCTGGGCAGAAGAGATCAAATTAATGCAAGGGGCTGCTTTGCATTGCCTGGCAGGGGCTGCAGGTTGCTGCAAGGCTTTGCACCCCCACTGCACCTTCTGGATCCCACCCTGAAGGACTGACCATCCCCACGGAGAAAGGAAGGCCGGGGGCTTGCCCACGCTTTCAGAAGAGGTCAGCTTAGGAGTCCAGATCTCCAGGACTAGCTGCTGCCTCTGCTCCATCCCAGCAGACCCATTCCAGTGCACTCAAGTGTTAGAAACTGGCACTGAATTAAGTCTTCCCTCTAATAACAGCGTTTGAGGCCAAAACCAGGGTGTGCCGATCATGCTGCTCACTAGCCCCGTCTCAGAGCGATCCAGCATCTCTGCAAGCCTCCGTACACACGTCTCCTCCGAGGAGCAATATGGGAGCTCCCACTGCTGCCTTGCCCGCCCTGCACATGGGGTGTGCTGGCTGCAGCCCCCTCCCCAGCCCCCCGGGCTTCCTCCGGCCTCCCTCTGCCACAGGCTGGGATTGCTAAAAGCAACCTCAGGGGGGGGCTGTGCAAACAGCAACTCCCTAAAAAAAAAGGAGCTAGCTGGGGGAGTGCTGCATAGCATTTCACGGGAGCAGGTATGTTGTCCCAAATTGCAGGACTGGTGATTCTTTTCTTCCTGTTAGGTGATTAGAGGTGATTAAATTATAATTAAGCAACACATGATGTGATTGATTGCCCTGCAGGAGTCATCACCCCCCTTGAAACCTAGGTTCATTCACTGCAGGAGGCTGACATGTGCTTCATTTCACCTCCCTGTCCCTCGGACCATAGGGTTGCTCACAGGAGGAGGTGTTCCTCAGCCCAGGGTGGTCATTCGAGCGCTGCTGTGCCTGTGGAGCAGCAGGCATTCACTGGCTGCCGTGCTGAGGACACAACTGTGCTTTCAGAAGTGTTAATCACTACTTATTGCAGTCTTTTCCATCACACTGCAGCTGCAGATGCTGATGCGAAGCTCGTCTTTACTGGCTGTAACATCCTGAATAGCTGTGGTCTCTAGAGCTGCGTAGCTTTGTTCAGTCCTAGTGAAGAACTTTACACAGCTTTAAAGCTCTTTCAGGCAAAAAAAAAAAAAATAATTATCTGCCATGGGCACGTTCCTCTAAAGCATAAAATCTCTCTTTCTGAGCCGCTCTGCCAATCTGCCATCCACCACCAGGTGCGTCTGGCTGTTCTGCTGAAGAAATCCCGCTGATGCCGGGTGCGGACCCGCGCCGTCTCCTTCTGCAGGGATTCAGCCTGCGGGAGCACCTTGCACTTGTTCTGAGGGACCAGTCAACCTTCAAATACACCCTCGCGGTACCGGAGCCCGAACCCCGTCCTCCCTGCTGTGTTTCAGGGAAGGTCAGCAGAGCCCGCAGGCACCGGCCAAACCACACGCTTGGTTGTACTCCGCTGCTGGGATGCTGAAACACGTTCCCCTGGGGGGACCATCTGTGGGTGCAGGAAGACGTGCTTTAGCGTGCAGCCTGGGCAGCCCCAGGCAGAGCTTGGCGTGCTGTAGGGAGCTCTGCTACAAGGCGTTGCAGGATTTATGTCCTCTCGCTGGCACACCTCTCCCTCTGAGCTCATCCCCAGAGTCCCGCTGCAGCAGGTGGAGAAAATGAGGCAATTCTGCAGCGTGGTCCATCTCAGCTGATAGGCAGATGAGCATCTCAAACAGATCATTAGTCAGGGCTGAAGCTGGGGGAGGTGATGCGTTCATTCCCTTTGGAAGTACCAAAATACCAGGCTTGCTCCTCACCTGGGGCGGTTGGGTGCGGCTGCCCCAGAGCCAACCCCGCAGCCTGGCTCCGCGCCGGGGATGGATAGAGAATCCCCACGGAGGCTGCAGCAGCAGCTGTGTGTGTATGGAGGTAGGCATTTGCTTTGCATGGAGTTCATAAGCTGCCATTTGGAAGCTGTCTTAATTAAAGACAGAGCAAGGATCTGCCCTACTGCTTTGAATAATTACGTGGGTTAGTAATTTTGAGCTAAGCAAGGCTTGTTGTTGTTCACCAGGTTTTCAAAGATCTGGGGTTCAGTGTATGAGTCTTGGCCAGTTCTGCCTTTTTCTCTTCCCTTGAGTCTTTGTCTCCCTTTGCGTTGCCCTGCCCCTGCCCCCACCCAGCACCGAAGCCCGTTTGCTCCCCGTCTCCCAAAACCCCGCAGCTCCGGGCAGTGCTGTTCTCCTTGCCCCATTGCAGGTGGTGCGAGACCAGATTTCTCACTGCACGGTCAAGCTGCGCCAGACCACGGGCCTGATGGAGTACTGCCTGGAGGTCATCAAGGAGAACGACCCCAGCGGCTTCCTGCAGGTTGGTGTGGAGCTGCTCACGTCCGGGCTACGAGGGGGCTGGGAAAGGCATTGCCCAGACGAGGGCCCTGGGGTAACGCAGCAGAGTTGGGGGAGTTACACCAAGGATGATGTCCCCAGCTTTGCCAGCCATAAATCAAGGGCTAACCTCTCGTCGCCTCCAAGTCACAGCAGGACAGAAGCAGAACCAGTCCAGGGACATTTCTTACTCTGACCGGAGGAATAGAGGGTTGCAGCAGACGGTGGTGTATCTCTGGAGCAGTGATCATAACGTGCTGTCCCGTGGTTCTCCAACGAGAGACGGACATACAGCACTTGAGAACTGCATCCCACCGTTCATTCCTGGGCTGGTCCCTTTGGTACTAGACCCTGCCTTTAAAATACTCCCCAGAGCTCCTGGGGTCCCTCTGCCAATCTGAGCCTGCAGCAAAGGGTGATACTAGAAACCACGTGTGATGTCCCAGCCTTTGGCAGTCAGGGGCAGAAGTGGCAGCCTGGGAGGCGCAGGGAAAGTGGAGAGCAGGACAGGGACAAGTCACAGCACGCAGCCCAGGTGGCCYTCGGTACCTGAGGCTGCTCCTTGCCACCAGATCTCCGACGCTCTCATCAGGAGAGTGCACTTAACTGARGACCAGTGGGGAAAGGGGACGCTCACACCCCGGATGACCACGGACTTCGACCTGAACCTTGACAACGCCCCTCTGCTGCAGTCCATCCACCAGCTCGACTTTGTGCAGATGAAAGGTAAGAATATTTCCAGTGCCTTTCAAAAGCCTGTCTCTGCTCACGCTGAGTGYGTCCATGCAACTCATCACAGGGAAGGGGCAGCAGAGGACAGTTTCTCATCTTCTCCCAGCAAGATTGGGCACCCCAGACCCAGAGTTATGCCCATTCCTGTGTATCTTGCACCCCTGGGCCAGCCATCTGCCTCCCTGTCTCCAATCCCTGGGCAGCTGTGTGCCAGATCAAGGTGCCAGGAGCTTGGTTTTGCCTGGCAGTGCTTTAGAAAGTGCTCTGCAGTGCCAGGAGAGCCAGGCTGGTCCCTCCTTAGCTGGTGGAGATTGGGACCAGGGCCACAAGGCACTTCCCAAACCTCTGCTCACACGCGCTCGCTTGCTCAGTGCTCAGGAGCATCTGGCATGGGCCAGCTGGCGAGCTGCCTGCTGCGGGCAGCCACCTTGTCCCACCAAACACAAAGGCAMAAAGAGCCACACCACTTGGCTCGGGGTCTTTCCTCCCTCCCTTCTCCTCCCTGTTGTTTTGAACCTTCATTTCAATTTTAATTTCCTCCTCATTCTCCGTTCCCTCTGTGCTCACTCTCCCACACCACGGAGAGCCGCTGCATTTGCATCGCTTTGCAGGAAGCAGAGAGCCGCTGCAACCTGTGAGCAATTTGCGACTTGGTAAGCCCTGGGAAGCCGACAGAAGATGCAAATGGACTGTGACGCAGGGAACTCAGGAGGACGTGGAACATAGGCTTGTACCTTCAGCTGGTGCAAATGAGCTGCCTGGAGGACAGGCCACCAGCTGCAGGTCTGGCATGGCTCTTCATTGCCGTCAYGGGTGGATTTCCTGACTCAGGAGCCATTTGCACACACTGGCATTTCTCAGCGGTCAGACACAGGAAGGTTGTTGACCACGCGCTTCCTCTGTAACGATAATGAGTGTCTTGAAATAATGGCCCTGCTGGTATTTGCTGCAGTGAGAGGGGTGCGTTGGGCACGGCTGCTGGGAGCGCTCGTCGTTGCTCATCGTTAGCCAGGCTGTTAATTTGAAGTGTCAGTAACATTTTTTGATAGCGAGAGGAGGCAAACCCAGCAAGGGCTGGATTACTGTTTTGCTTACACACAAGTCGTGGAGATGTTAGCATGTTCCTGCCCTCCCTTTTTTCAATTTAGCCCGGAGGGTTATTTTTAATTAATAAGAGCAAATCTGCTGCTAGTTTAGCTGCCCACCCTCCTCTGTGGAGGCACGGCAGAGCTGACATAGGCTGTCCTCTAGTCTCACCCTCACTGTGGAAGTAACTTGATGTTTTGTAGACTTTGCAGAAGGTTGGGTTTAGATCCCAAAAACGTGTGGCAGCACCGGGGGAGGCAGGGCAACACCAGAGGTCTCGATAAAGAGCAGAGATGAGCAATATGTACAGGGCATCCCGCATCCATTGCCGGCACATGCTGGGCATGAGCAGTATCCCTTCTGCTGTATTAGCTGTAACGTGAGGTCTTTCTCCACTCGGTTTCTCCAGGCTCTCAGCCTGGTGGTTCCTGCAGAGGATCCGACCCAGGAGGGGGGGGAGTCACGGAGGGAGGTGGTGAATGGAGAACCTTTGCCAGCGAGTCCATCTTTTCTCTCCCGAGCATCTGTGGCTCCTCATCTTGTCTGGATTCTCCACATCTTGTCTGGATTCTCCATGTCTTTTTTTCGTTGGTTCTTGTCAGACTTTGGGCAGTGAGGATGAGGATGGAGGATGAGCAGCTCTGTTGAGAGGAGATCTGGGAGGGCTCTCCCTGGCCAGGGGATGGGATGTGTCAGTGGACATCCCCTTTCCCTGTCGTGCTGTCACCCCTCCGTGCTYTGCAGAGCAGAGTCGGGCTGCGTTACACACCTGCAGATGCCCAAATACAGCAGYTGGAGCAGAAAAAGCCCTGACAGTCCTTTATGTCCCCTGTGTAGCTGATGGGAGGCTATAGGGTGCACAGCCTCCCAGCTGCGGTTGCAGCAGCATGCAGAGGCTGAGGACAGGGACTGTCTGGTGCCTGTTCGGAGACCTCTCTGAAATGTGCTTGTGCCTCTTGTGTCTCCCCGGGAGGTGYTCAGCAACAGGAACCGTTTGCTGGCTGAGCTGGCAGAGGGAGCAACCCTGGGGGCCCCACAGGAACCCCCGGAGTGGGTGCTCCGCTTGGGACAGCGTGGAAGGACCGTGAGCCTTTTTTGGCAGGTTAAGGGCTATCGTTCCCTAGCACTAAAACAGCAGCGCTGAGAGACGCTGATCTCTTCGCCAAGTCTCGCCGTTCTTGTGATYGCTTCCCCTTTCAGGACAGGCTCTGCCATGGCAGAAAGATCAGACGCTCCCCACTCTGCAGGGCCCGAGGTTTGTCTCTGCTACTCCGGCATCACTTGTTTTGTTGCAGTGAATTTGTGTGGTGGAAAAGTGGAGCAACGCTTGCTGCTGGGTTGTAGATAAGGTCAGGCCCACAGCTGTAGCCAGCTCTGCAGAGCCTGTCTGGGAGGGTACCCCAGGTTTGGGACCGGCTGCTGTGAAGAGTCCAGGCAGTTCTATACCAGGTATATTGTTGCGCTGCCRTATTTCACCAAAATCCATTAGAAAACAGGAAGAAAGCAGAGAAGCTCTGGGGAAATCTCAGCTTCACCTGGCTGCAGGGTGGAGGAATTTGGTGAAGCTTGTTGGGAGAACGATCCTTCCTGCTTCCTCCCCACCTCACACCCGCGAGATCGCAGTTACATCCCTTGTGCCGTGCTGGCTTCCGAGGCAATAAATGCATCTTCCACGCTCCAGCTGAACCGTGCATGCGGCGGCTATCCCCCCGCTCCTCCTCTGTGGTGCTAGCAGCCAGGGTTACACTAATTTGTGTTTAGTTTCCTCCCCAGTGCCGGCCCCCCCGATCCTGCAGCTAGAGGAGTGTTGCACCCACAACAACAGTGCCACCTTGTCCTGGAAGCAGCCCCCCTTGTCGACGGTGCAGGTGGAAGGCTACATCCTGGAGCTCGATGACGGCAACGGCGGCCAGTTCAGGGTAGGTGCTCGGAGCACAAAGCCAGTCCCGGCGGCAAGGTGTTGCTCCAGGTTCCAGTATTGTCCTGCCGTGAAGTGACCAAAGAGTTCCCCAGRCTTTTTGCAAGTCTCCTCCTTCCCTGGAAACGTGAGACTCGCTGCTGGGGTGCCCAGGGAAGCCGATGGTGCAGATGAGGTGCAGGCTCTTTTGGGGTGCAAGGTTATTTGAGGGGGTGGAAATATCTTTCTAGTGACCAATATGACTTGCAAAGAACACATTTGAAGCGCCATCTTTTTAGGTTGCTAAATATTTCATGCAAGGTATGCTAATTGCCGTGGAAGACTCATGGTTTGCCAGCTGCCAGCAAGCAGAGGTGTTTAAGGCCTGAGGGCTTTTAAATTGCTGTAATTACACAATTAAAATATGATTTTTCTCTGATCCGACACGCTGATAATTATCCTGGCGTGTTCACATCCACCGAGAGCAGGCGCAGGGACCAGCCCATCGCATTTTCTGAATTTATCCACAAGAAACACAGGCAGGCAGGAGCCGGAGCAGAGTCGAGGCAGAAGAGAGATGATGCAGGTGGGATCTGGAGAGAAAAGGGAGCAGGAGGCTGGGTGTGGGGAGGCCAAGGCTCAGCACAGCCACCCCAGCAAGGTGAGGGCAATTCCCCAGCAAGCCAGTCTTCTTTCCTCCCACCAGCAGTGGGAAGGGGCTTGGATGTGCGTGGTGTTCCTGCCGCTGGGGTTACAGAGGGCTGCTCCAGCCGATGGGGCATGGCTGGTGCCACAAAGCGGAACGTTGCTGGCTTCTCAAATCACTGAGTCATTGTCCTGCCCGAAAGCAGCGAGTTGGCCAACTGTCAGGCAGCGATTTGCCCAGTGAGCTGGGAGTGCCGACTGTCGTACTGGTGACAGTCCCTGCCGAGAGCACGTCAGCGTGTAGCCCAGCCTGAACCTCCCACGCAAACAGGCGGGAGAGATTGGGACGGTGTCCTGAGGCAAGAGGACTCTGCCTTGGGGCATCAAGCCACAAAGGGACTCCTTGCAGTGAGCCTGGGGTGGTGAAGTGGGAGCTGTGCTCTCTAACAGGATGCCAGCTGCGGGACAGCTCTGTGGGTGCTGGAGCCCAGGTAGATCAGGGCCACCTTAGCGTCCCATCACCGATCTCACTCGGTTCATTAGGACACCTACATCGCGCTCCTTGACCCCCAACACTGGCTCGTCGCTGTTCCCAGGTCCGCTGTGGCTTAGGCTGCTCCCAGCCCTGCTCAGGGTCTCGGGAGGGGTGGGATCCATCACCTCCGCTCTGCAGTGCAGGGGAGCGTGCAGGCACCCCTGTAAGCTCTGGGAACGTGCACCCACCCRTGAGGAAAGGGGCTAGATTCAAGCGTCGGCTCTGGAAGCAGCAGCACCGCATCASCCCGGGCAGCAGAGTGCAGCAGGCTCTGGAGTGGCAGCAGGGCAGAGAAGCTTTCCCACGTGGGCGAGCTGCCTGCGCAGAGCCTCCATCTGCTCCACGAAGGGCAGCAAACAGGGCTTTGTCTTGGGATCCGCTAAATATAAGTTAATGTTTTGTGAGCCCTGTGTTTCGGTAGCCCGTAGGCCTGTTCAGCTCTGCCCCTGCTCGCACAGCTCCGTTCCTCTGAGCGGGGCGACAGCAGCAGAGGCCGGTGAGTCAGCGCCCGTTCAGTGTGACCACCTTGTTTTCTTTCAAGGAATGCTTTGATCCTGCCACCCAAGAGCATGGAAAATTGTTTTCTGCAGGGACGTTTCTGTGTCCTGGGCTCAGTCTGTATACATTCCTCTCTGGCAGAGCTCGTCCGGGATTCACAGGGAGCTTGGCTGGGGTTGATGCCTTATGACTTGGTCATATATGAGTAGCATATCCTTCCCCTACAGAAACTGGTTTTATGGCACAGTATTGTCAAGGAACAAATCATAGGGCTGTTTTGCTCTGCTTTAGCCATATCCAGTGCTCATAAGTCCGTCCCAGATAGCAGAGCATGGCTGAACCCCGTGCATCACGGCCGCCGGGAGCTGTCGTCCCACCCCTGGGACTCGGTGGTCTGGGCACTAATTGTGCTTGCTTTGCAGGAGGTGTACGTGGGCAAGGAGACCATGTGCACAGTGGACGGGCTTCACTTCAACAGCACGTACAGCGCACGTGTCAAAGCCTTCAACAAAACAGGAGTCAGCCCGTACAGCAAGACCCTGGTCCTCCAGACATCTGAGGGTAAGGCATTGCAACAGCTCCAGCCCGACGCGCTCGGACACTGCTCACACGCACGCTTGGGGCCCCTCCAGCCCACCCAAGCTTAGCATTGCAATACAGGGAACCGCTCCGCTGGTCCTCCAGTACCTCAGCAATCATTGCAGGAAAGCCAGCACTGATGGGCGGAGGAAAGGTTATGTCAGGAGCCTTGAACGGTGCCCGAATTTCTTTCTCACCCCTTTCCTTTGCAGAAGGTGTTCTTTGGGGAGGTACAGTGAGAGGCATCCCGCAGAGAGGTATTTAAAATTTGGTTGCAGCAGGGTTTGTATTACACAAAGGGAAGCTCAGATGTTTTCATTAATTCCGTTTAAAACAAAACAACACTGTCAACATTGCTCCTGAGACACTAAGGGCTGTGCATGGCTGCACAATGCCGTAACCGCACGATGTCTCCTCCAGCCCCTGGCAGTGCACGACAGAGAGCAGAGGGACTGTAGAGCCCCACGGGTGTCCTTGCCGACCCGCGGGGTGTACAGCCAGCCTCGCCGGCATCATCTGCATCACCCCCGCACCGGCAGGCTCTCAGTTAGAATATTAAACACTCCCTTGCAGGTTGCAGAGGAGTCTCCCCGCCTGACTTTAAGTACATTTGTCACACCAGGCACTTAATCTGTCGCAGAAAATTGGCTTGCTTCTGACACGCAGGTGGAGAGTCGTAAGGCTAGCTCCAAGAAACGAGGTGGGAGTCAGAAGCAGCAGGCGATGCAGCCGTGAAGGAAGGAATCAGCCCCCACCAGCATGACTGCTGCCCCGTAGCCTTGCTGCCAGGCAAGAAACCCCTCCTCGGGAATTTTCCACACTCGGTGGAATCCCTTTTCCATACTCCCAGACTAAAATCTGTCTTTTCCAAGCCATGTGAAGATTCGTTTCGCAGCAGCGTTGCCAGACCTGGCTGGCAGCTGGCTCGAGAGCAGCAGCGTGTTCCTGCAGCCCCAGCTGCTGCCGGCAGACACAGTCTGGGGTCAGAAGGGAACACACGCAGCTCGTGGGGCTGCCGGTGGGACAGAAGGAGAGTGAGATCCTTCTTGCCACAGAGCACCTCTGGTAGCTTTGAGCAAGGAGAAAAAAGGGTTTTCTGCTGAAAACTGATTTACTGATAGAAACAGAGCAAGGCTACGCAGAGCATTTTCACTTGCTTGCCTGCACTCGTCCGCAGGAGATAACTGTTCCAGCTCAGAAAGAGCATGAGCCAGGTTTAAATGCGTGGGCAGGACAGGTTGGCGAGGAATGGGACTCACGTGTGGCAGAGAGAGTGGAGAGCAAACCTGTGACAAACCCCTCTCATGCGAGAGGCAGAAAACTCAAAAATCAGGCCACAAAGGCTTTGGCACGTCCGTCTGAGAGCTGTGTGCGTGTTTGCAAAGCTGGGCACCAGCGTCAAGGAAGCTGTGGTGTTCCTCTGGAGATCCAGGGAYGGGACAAGCGGGATCCAGCCCCGCGCTGGGGTGGCCAGGACCGCTCCCAAAGCCTGAAGGTCAACAGTTCTCACCCACTTCACTACCCAGCTTCACCAGCCTTTGCAAGAGACAGCAGAGCTCTGGCTTCTCATCACATCTGTGTCTYGTAAGACCCATTTGAGACACAGCTTCCTAACCAAAACCAGTTGGGCTTTAAGTTATCCCAGCCAGGAGTTTGCAGGGTCCCCCCTATGACCTTTCCAGCTCTGCTTTCCTCTCATAGGTGTTTTCACTGTCAAGCCAAGCTCGCCTATTGCGCAGCTCCAAAATACGAAGAAACCTGGGAGAAAATAGCTGTTCATGGTCCCAGCAGGCCAGGCTGTACCTGGGCCTGGTGCCTTGSTCTGTGCCAGCAAACAGACGTTTCACTCTTCTGAGCATCAGATGAAAGTTTCCTGCATTCAGCCTTTTCACTGAACGGGCTTTTGCATTTGTTACTCCAGCGCAAAAGAAAGGAGGAAAAGTCAAATGGCCCTGGAGCATTTTCTGCTCTTAGAGGCCATCTGAGCTTTTTGGACTCAAAGTGWAATAAATTACATCTGTGTGCAGCTTCTGGATATCCGAGTGACTTGTTGAATAGAGCCGCCTCGCACATCGTAGCTCTCGGTTAGGCTTTTATTTCTGGCCTTTCCAGCAGCATCAGGCCTTTAAGTGCTATTTTGTCTGAAGTAGGCTTAGCTTTCCCCTTCAGCCATGCTCTGCAGCTTGCTGCAAAGTGTTTGTGCAGGAAGAGGGGACAAAAGAAGAGACGGGCCTGATATGAGAAGAACATCTCTCTGAACACGGCTGTCCTGCTACAAGTGGTTATGAGAAATTCTGCTTAGAGGGTGTTATTTAAAAGCTGGCTTCTAGTCCTAGCACACAAGATCCTTATCCACAGCCTGTGGGAGTTAACTGGAGTTTTTCTTCTGCCTTCGGTGAGCAGTGAAATGGGCTGCAGAGGCTAGCAGGGAGTGAAATGTCTTGCAGGGTCTCAGCATCTGAAGAGAACAAGGATGAGAAGAGAGTAAAATTGTGTCTGGGCCTCTGCAGGCACGCGTCTGTGGTCCTGCCCAGCCGAACAGCCAAGGTGAGCCAGCCACCACCGACGGGACTGTCCCACGGGAAGTCAGCACACGTGCAAGCCTACAGCAAGGTGGAGAGCACCTTCCTGGCCTGTGGTGTGGCACGTCTCCTCCTGCTCATCCCAGAGGAACTATGTTTTCCAGCTGAGGAAATTGCAGTTCACTCTTYGAAGCTGGTGCTTGGTGCCACCAGCAGGGCAAGGTGGCTCCTGGCTGGGAGCAGGTCTGTGCCCCAGAGCCCTTCCCACATGCTGGGCCCTCTGGGCCTTCCCAGGGATGAAGATCCTCATCATCAGCAAGCGAAAAAGCATCAGGGGCTGCCATGGTCCTTACCTTGAACTGTGTCCTGATGTCAGGCTGTTTCACAGCAGCCCTAGGATATCTCTTGCCCTGTCACGTCTTAGCCAGTGCCTCCCGGGACCGTCACTGCAGGCTCCAAGGCACTGCGATGTGGGGCCTGAGCTAACCTCKCCGTTCCTTCAGCGCCTGCGTGAAGTTCAGCTGTAGGCTCGCAAATCAGTCTGGAAGAAAGTTAGCAAGGTCACCCTGTCCTTAAGCACAGACACCTTACAAAGCTTGGCCGGTGACAGCTCTGCTTGGCTRCCCTCGGCTCCGGGAGACCTCTGGTCTCCCCCCAGCCTSCTCTTCTCCGGGCTGGGCAGCCCCAGCTCTSTTGGTCTTTCCTCACCCAGCAGATTTTCCAACCTCTGGCCAGTCTCCTGCYGACTTCAGGACCCAGTCTGTTTTTCTCCTGGCACTTTCCCATTTTCACCCTACCCACAGCCGGTGGTTCCTTGCTGCATTCACGGCTRCGGCAAGAGCAGCCTCTGAAGAGGCCTTGCAGAAGCCCCTGGCTCTGGTCTGCTGGTCGTGGTGGGATGCAAACGGCCGCTCCCAGGATCTGGCACCTAATGCACGGTGGCAAGGAACAGGGAGGAGACCTCCCAGTTGCAGTRGGATTAGGGTCTGCAGGTGGGCTGGCTGCTGGGCTGCTTTTCTCTACAAGGATTTCTGAGATGGTTTATGAGTCCCTCCAGTCTTGTTTCTTTCCATGGGCTTCCCAGCAAGCTGGATGATGGGATGAAGGACCAGCTCGCCCCAGGTGCAGATGGAGAAGAGGAGCTCAGCAGTGCTGGCTGGGACTGTCCCTGCCTGCTCCCCAGGCCCAGATCTGCTCTCCTGGCTGGTGCAGAGCTTCGACCTCCCTCCTGYCAAAACCTGCTGCTCTGTTCTCACCCTTCCCCGGGTCTCTTTGACTGCCCACACCTCGGCCTTTCCATGGGGCTGCTTCATGCCTTCGGCCACACTCTCCTGGGCACGTGCCGCCTGTGCTGCCTGCAGCCATGCACGGAGAGGCAGCACGGGGGAAGAGCCGTGTCTCCGCTCCCCCTTCTCTGAGCTGCTCTGAGTCTCCAGTTTTAGGCATGGCTGCAAAGTTTCAAGGCAGGCCTGGTTTGGACTTCTTGTATCTTTGGTGGGACACAAGCCTAGGAGCAGAGGATCAGGGAGGAACATCTGGCTTGTCACACCCTGTGCCCTACTGTCCCCTCTCCCGGGTTCCCAAACTTGGCCRACTCTGCCAACACCAGGAGCAGCCGCTCCCGACTGCCCCTGCCACCCGCCTGAGCTGGGGATGTGGCAAAGGGGCTTGGGCACCACCCAAGAGAGCCCTTCTCCAGCCTAGTCAAGCACCAGAAGYTTTCCTCTTCTTTCAAGCCCAGTTCCTCATCTGAGGCCCAGCTTTAAGTTCCTYACCAGCCATGGAGTGACCCTCAGCAGCAACCAGGGCTTTTTAACCGGCAGCTTTTGGAAAGGGGTGAACAACACAAGGGGAGATGCGCTGCAAGGAGCTATAGGAACATAAGATGCTAGTTAGGGAGAGCCATGAGCCCGGCTACTCTTGGTGGTAGTTCCTCTCACTCTTGGTAGATGTTAGAGGCACGTCCCTCCCTAACCTTGAGCTCCGTTTATTGACCTGTTGTGCAATAATTTATTTAACCCGTGTCTGAACCTGCTGACACTCTTTGCTTCCACAGCCTCACRCAGCAGCAAGTTGCAGAAGTTACAATCCACTTTGCAAAGAAAYGCTTCCTTTTATCTGTTTAATGCGATTTCTAGCTCAATCCGTATTTACAGCTGAGACGGGAAGGCTGGGGATACAGTGTCCAGGAGTCTATCTGATTTGAATGTGTGGAGGATGGTGGACCCTACATTTTCATGCTAGCATATCCCTTGACAAGGCTAGGGAAGAAATTGCAGGAGGTGACCATTTGTGGTAGTGGGGAATGGAAACCAAGGACCCAAGAGGTTCCCTCTACTCTGACATATTGCTGTGAATCACRAGTTAAATTCTTACTGTAAGGCTCAGATGTGTTTTGACAGGTACAAAGGGATACCAAGAACACAACATCCCGAACAACCTTTGAGTAAGGTGGGTGCTTGGTGGTACTTAGGGTTATATAGCTTAGTACAGCCCTGCAAAATGCCTTTCAGCGTTGCCAACCRACTAGCTTTTATGCCAGTAATTACYGTGCACAAAAAGGTATGAGGTTTATTGCWGAACGACGGGAAGGGTGCGTGGTAACTTGTGAATTTTTCTAGGTGCATCACTGTGAAGARGTGCAGGACTCCCTTTAAAGAAAAGCGTATTGAATTTGTCATAATGACATGGGAACATTTTGGAAGCTGAAAATATCTTTATGGCCGATACTGTCAGAGGCAAGGCTTTCCTGAAGGGTCTCACTGGGTTGCACAGCACCAGACATTTCTGCTCCACGCGCCGTACGCACGCTCGCTGCAGCAAAGCAGGGTCCGTGCGTGCCGAAGCGTCAGTGCTCTGGTCCGAGGTCTGGTCTCGGGCGATGGAATGACACCGTCCGGCAGACCCGATTTCTGATCTCTAGTTTGCATTGATCTTACGTTTAGACACGCAGTCAGAAGAACAGACCCTCCCTTTTCCAGTGCCTTTGGAAAGATCGCAGCTTCGTAGAATGAGTCCTTTCTCCTCCACCCTTAATCTACAACCCAGCTTTCCGGGGAGATCCTACTTTGAGCTAAGATCTTCGGCCCACCAGCTGAGCTTGCATTCTTCTTTACAGTCCCTGAATTCAGCCGGTGAGCTGAGTGCCTCTGGCATTTCCTCTTGGTCTGTGCTTCTGGGCATCTCCAAAGTATTTGTTTGTTTTGTTCCGTTGTGTTTGTTTTTCCCATGACATGCGGATGGCAGGGGGAACTCTTTCTGTTTGTCAGTGGCCTGCTCCTGCCGCGGAGGGACTTTCGGTGGCWTAGACCTCGTGGTGTGTTCATTTGTACCTACCAGCATGGGCAGTTGCAGGCGTGGGGTGACGGAGCAGCACAGTAACTCCTTACGTGGGTGCTGTTCTTGGCAGGGCCGGCATGGCTGAACCATTTCGCACAGCCAGCCGGCAGAGCAGGTCCCTCGTCTCTAGTTTGTATTGATCTTGTGTCTAGGGACAGTCAGAAGAACAGACCCTCCCTGGGAGAGACCCGTGGGGACATCTCGATGGTTTGCTTTCCCTATACAACCAGAAAATGCAGCCTCTGCTGTGAGATTTGTTGTGTGAAATTAGTTTGCTCGATTAAATCTAGACCCCTCTTAAGAAAGAAGCAAGTCTAGATGCAAGCAAGGTCTAGCTAAGGCCAGCTCACAGACCCCTTGCAGTCTGGCTTCTTAAGACCCTGCAGATGTGGGCTCTCGTCCGCTCGGCTTTGAGCCCTGGGCTCGGCTTTTGCAAAACCGGACGTGATCGTACCGAAGTCTTGTTTTCTGCAGAGCAGAGGAAACCACTCCCGTGATGCCTCGCTCGTCTGGCAGCACCCACAAGCGCTTTGCTTGCCTCCTCGCGCCCGGTCCTCGCGGGCCGTGGTGGGACGCAGGCAGTACGGGCAGAACGAGTGACGGTATCGGGCAGCCAGCGAAGGAGCCGCAGGCACAGTGCATCTCTCAGAGCTGTTTTCTAACCAGTCTTTGCACATCTTTCGTTGCTAAAGATCCTGGGCCCCGATTCTTCCGCCACTCTGGATTTACACCACTCCATGGGCTCCAATGGAGTAATTCACTGCTTTCTCCGGTGTAAGCCCAGGAAGAATGGGGGCCCCTGATTGTTTGATTTCCATCCCATAACCCGGAATGAGGAATGCTGCAGCATGACCCTTGCCAGAATAACTGGGGGCCCTGTAACTTTCTTTTCTTTGTGCTTTTTATGTTGTTTTTTTTTTCTCATCGTACTGCTGTGCGTTAATGGCTTGAACTCTGTTTTGTTACGGACGTTTCTTACTTTGTGTCCAGTGTACCGAGATCCCCTGCGATGGCCATGAGCAAGACTTGTGTGTGCAGTACGGACCCCTGCAGCYGCGGTCTGGGGTGGTGGGGCAGGGCAAAACGGGGTCCGGAATGTGCCCGTGTGTCCGTGCTGTTTCACGCTGAGGTGAACTCGTATCGCAGCGATGCACAGAGACCTTGAAAACCACTCTTTGAGTAGGGGCACGGGGCGCGATTCATTAAAACAGCCTCAGGAGGTGCTGCTTGGCACTCGCCACGGAGCGCAACTGCGGCCAGATGCTCGCCCACCAACACGCACGTCAGCAGGGTGAAAAGCCTGCTTCCTTGCCAGAGGAGATGTAAAAACCAGTCACAGAGCAAGATAGGGTTTTCCTTAAAATCCAACACCCGTCACAAACGCCCTCCCGTGCAGTGCCAACACCGGGCTTCACGTTGCCCTCTCCTCCTGATGAGGACGAGCTCCTGGATCAGGACAAGCTCCCGGATCGGTCCCCGGCCGCGGTCCGGCTCCCAGGAGGTGTTTGCAGCCAGCAGTCAGGCACAGCCCGGTCACAGGAGGATGAAGGGCACCCCAACACATCCTGCCCCTGCAGCTGCACCCGAAGCTACAGCCCGGTGCCCTTTGGGTGCTAGCGGGGGTCTGAGGCCAGGCGTCTGCCCCCAGGGACCCCCTCTCCTGCTCCRCTCCTGCCCCGACCGCACACACGGCAGGGGAGGCAGCCGGGAGAGCTCCGCGGTCCCTATTCACTGGGCACACCAGTGGCTGCTCTTCTTTCATCAGTCCCTGTCCTCCAAGGAGTGGGTTCGTTTTTTAAATTACTCAACTGAGGGTCGATCTAGAGAATACTTACCAAACRGCTAAGATATTCTGCCAAGGCTAAAATTTCCTGCCCCTTTTCTGGAGGAAAGTCCAACTATTTGGCATCCCAAGCAGGTAGCAATCAGACTTGATGCTCTGGAAGGCTGTGATGGGATCTGGCAGTGAAAGAGCAGATACTCCACACTTCCCAGAGGTGAGACTCACCAAAACAGCCAACAGTCCGCACTCAAACTCACGGGTCGTATGCTCTCCATGCTCTCTGGCTTTTAATGAATCAGGCCTCCCGTGGCTGGCTGGA
The DNA here is from genome assembly GCA_030449065.1 of Oceanodroma leucorhoa. NCBI lineage: Eukaryota > Metazoa > Chordata > Aves > Procellariiformes > Oceanodroma > Oceanodroma leucorhoa. The sequence goes on along the minus strand of JASVER010000057.1, from coordinate 3,501,457 downwards.
TGCTTAGTTAAAGGTTAAATGCTCATGAGTGTTTTTCAGGCGGTTGTTGTTTCTTAGCTGTGATGTGTGAAATGTAGTATCTCTTTATAGGATGCAATTTTGAGACACAAGGAACGCCGTACTCTCAATTAGGCAAGTATATTTATTACAATTAACTGGCACCTACTCCATGTTGCTCATCCTCTTTTCGTTTGTTTTTTTTTTTTTAATCTTTAACTTTTCTTTGGCRAGTGAGCAGCGTTCCTTGCGCATACCCTGCTTGCAGGGCGCACTCGGATGTCATGGCAGTAGGCAAATTTGGAGGAGGAACGGTCATTGCCATATGATGTAAAAGCACTTTAAGTTTCCCCCTATATGGTTTTAAAGAGAAGCCTGAAGTCAGTGCTCTGGAAGCGGCCCTGTCATTAAGAACTGATCCTCCTGCTCAAAGCAATACGCATTCCAGTTCATTAAGGGCGCTTGAACGTGGGCCAAATGCCAAGGAGGTGATTAGCTCCTCTGCAGCTAATTGGAGCGAGCGCTCGTTGTAGCTGGGTGCCTGTCCCGTGCCGACTGCTTCCCCCGGGGCCGCGGCGCTCCGCGAGGTCAGGCCTCTTCATTCCCTCGGGAGAAGGAGCCCCGTGCCCAGCCCAGCAGGATTCCCTCCTCGGGCAGCTCGCACRCCGTGGCACCCCAGCCCGTCCTCGCTCCCTCTCTCCCCACCCTTAACGCAAAACGCTGAAAGCTCCGTGCGCTCGCTGGAGAAGCAGGCAAGCAGAAATTGTTTCTCCTTCCTTTCTTTACCCAACTTCACGTGCTGTTTTCTCTCCTGCATGCCTTTCCTTGGGGATGACCACAGTTGACATTAAAAAAATGGTGGCAGGTACGGAATCACCTCCGTCAAGTTGCAAAACGGGGGCACCCGCGTGCATGTGAGCTGTCTTGTGAAACGATCCAATAAATCGATGAATAAATCTCACCGGAGTGTTTTATTTTTCAAGCCGTATTTACTCCTGCAGGCGTGAGAGTGTTTTGGGGATGTGTCAGTTCACGTTTCAGTGACCGCTGGAGAAAACCACCTGGGGAACCGGGCTGGTGGCTTGTGAAACCCCGTGCCTCTGTCTTGTCGAGGACGTGACACTGTGTCTGTCAAATTTGCAGTATCCGAGTCCCGTGCATTTAAACCAGCAGCTGTACCGAGTCGTGGAGGTTTTCAGGCATTTTCCAGCCTTCCCATGAGCTAGCTCTTGTCTTACGTGTGGCCGGTTGCTCTGCAGGGAGGTTTCTGGGTGTGACGTAGCATCTCTGTCAATGTAGACCTTTGTATGTGCTTTTGGTTCCCAGGACTGCCAGCCCTCAAATACACACACAGAGCTTATCTGCTAATCCTCAGTCCCCTTCCCACGCTGGGCCCGACCCTGCAAACCGTTGCTTGCATGAATAACCCTTAGTCGTGCCAGAGTAAGTTACGTTAGCTAGAGCCTGGAGACCTGGCCGGGATCGCACGTCTCCTTCTGCTAGGGCCAAATTTTAGGAGATCATGAGGATCCTGCGGGCTGTCGAGCTGAGACAGACAGACAGTGGGAGGGGATGGAGTCAGACAGGCACCGGCGAGCAGCAAAACCAAAACTCCTCTGAGTCCCGGCCGTAAAACCTCAGCCGCGCAAGCTCAAAGCATCCCTCCGTGATGGAAGGTGCCCTCCGCGAGCCAGCAGCCCCCTCCGCYGCGCAGCTCCCCGCCTGCTTCTTGCTGCCACGTCGGTGGGCAGCAGCCCGAGCCCCCGCCGTGCCCCCGCGYTCCGTGTCGGCCCTGCATGCAGCATGCGCTCTTCAGTCTCTGCTCCACGTGGCTCGGTCACCGGTGGCCGTGCTCCCGCCAGACTAACCCGATGTCGTTTGTGTATTCCAGTTGCTTGGTTTTCTTTCGATCCTGCCTCTGCCCATGCTGACATCATCTTTTCTAATGACAACCTGACTGTCACCTGCAACAGCTATGATGACAGGGTTGTGCTGGGGAAAACGGGCTTTTCCAAAGGGCTCCATTACTGGGAGCTGTCGATCGATCGTTACGATAACCACCCTGACCCGGCCTTTGGTGTGGCACGCATTGATGTCCTGAAGGATGCCATGCTGGGCAAGGATGACAAGGCCTGGGCCATGTACGTGGACAATAACCGGAGCTGGTTCATGCACAACAATTCGCACACCAACAGGTACGTGGTCTGGAACAGGGTCTTCCTCCCAGAGACCACAGCCCCGTAAGAGCCCGTGGCTTTTCCAGTGGCACCTACAGGTGCCCACGGGAAGGGTGATACCGCTCCTAATCGCCTCTATTAGAGGACGTGCCCTTGCCCCAAGCGAAGGACAGCCCYTGCCTCCCTGGTTCTGCCTTCCTCCAGTATTCCTTCCCTGCCTACTGCGATTCTTTCYGTGCTGACTCTTCCCCCGAGCACACACGGCACCGCTCCTGTGTCGCATCCCCTTCCCCTTAAYACCCAAAGCCTCGCAACTCGCGCAACAAGAAAATAGCGTTTGCCTTTATCCCTGTGCCACGGCTACCGCTCGCTTTCCCCACGGCGCAGTGGGGCTGGGGGCTTTGAAGCTCACGGTAGCTTGGGGAGAGCCTGGTGTCACCTTCCTACAGCCTGAAGGGCCGTTCCCTGATGGGTCAGCGGGTTTTGAAGTGGTCCCTGCAGCTTTGCACCCCAGGTCCACTTGCTTKCCCCCATGGTTGCGTTGCTGTGGCTGCTCCGGTAGGTGGGTTTGCCCTCAGGGACATCGTGGCAAGCGGAGAGCACCTCTGCGGGGGGCTTCAGGAGGAGATGCCCAGGGACTCGCGAGYGTGGCTGGGATGAGTGCAGGTCATGGCCTGGCTCCTGGGTGAGCTGTAAAGTTCATTGTCAGCCGTTGAGGTCCATGGCCTGAACCCTGAGCCGGGAACAGRAGGGACATTAAGCCACAGAGACACTCCGATCTTCTTCTCGCCCCCGCAGAACCGAGGGTGGGATAACGAAAGGCGCCACAGTGGGAGTGCTGCTGGATTTGACCAGGAGGACCTTGACGTTCTCCATCAACGAGGATCAGCAAGGGCCTGTCGCCTTCGAGAACCTSGAGGGCCTCTTCTTCCCCGCGGTCAGCCTCAACAGGAACGTGCAGGTACGTGCTTTGACCGTGCTCTGGAGCACCGGAGCAGCGTACCCTGCGGCTGAGCTTGCGGGCAGGCTCCCTGTAACCCCGCTGTCACTGCAGTGTCTGTTGATGCTCAGCAGCCTGGGGACTTTGTGGAGTGGGGAAGGGCTCTTGTGCAGCAGGGGCAGCTTGGAAAGAGCTAAACTTGCACCCTAAACCACCTGCGAGTSTCTAAAACCAGGACAGGCCTTCCTGCAACCGCAGCTGCTGCCTCCGGCTCCCTGCTCCRGGTTTCTCCATCAGGGCTGATGAAGCACCAGGGTTCTCCAGCCCTCCCTGGTTGATGGGGTTTGACAACTCCATTTCGTGATACTACCCTGCAAGAGCCTCGCCAGCTCTTACAGCTCTCCCAGGACCCAGATAGGAGCACTACCAGGGAGAAGGGCACCTTTTAAAGCCTATTTTCTTCTGGGGAGTTTCAAACCTCTCTTCTCTCCATCTCTCCCAAGCTCTCAGCTCTCCTGAACATCACCAAGCGGTGGCTCCCTGGGCCTATCCGGTATTTTCATCTTTCGTTTTTCTTCTCACTAATCTCATGCCTGCTCTCCTCCAGCAAGTCCCCCGTGTTCGCCGAACCTGGCTTTGGCACATCCACTCTACCACCGCTTGCACCTCCAGCACTGCACAAGTGCCCAGGCACATCCTAGGACACCTGGCACGTAAARGATGACCTCAGGGTGTCGAGCACTTTGGCATGGTCTTCTGCAGTGGATGTCAAAGGCATCACCTCTGTGCAAGGGCAGAGGCACCAAGTGGCCTCCATAAATTAGGGATCCGTGGATTAGAGCGTGCTCTGCTATGTTGTCCATTGGGATACAGGGCGTGCTGCGCCGTCACCGAGACAGTGACAGTTTTCCAGCAGCACTGGGGCAGAGGTTGGTCAGTGCCATCCCAAACCCTGGGAGCATCCCCGTCGGAGTGTCCCACCCCAAGGGCCTCGCAGGCAGCGGAGTCTGCCCGGCTTGGAGAGGGGCTGGCAAATGTGCGACGTGCCGGGGCTGTGCCAGTGTTTAATTAGGAAACATTAAAGAAGCCCGTCTTGTCTGTGCTGGTTTTAGAGGTTACTCTGTTAATTTGGTGCGGTAAAAACGTCCTGCTCTGTGGTGGGTTTAATTCCTACCACGATCTTCTACACAGCCCTAAAAGACGAGCGCGTTTCTAGAGCCCCTCTGCTTTCTGACAGTTCTCTGGGCCAGGCAGAGCTTAAATCCCCTGGCAACAGAGAAGTCCCATGGGATGCTGATAAAAGGCTGCTAATAAACCCAAGYCATTCATTATCCTTCTTCAAAGGTGTAAGAGTAATTAAAAATCACTCTAATTAGGAGGGAAATAATTGTRTTTTAGACAGTTTTCTATAAATCTGTATCTGAAGGGGAAAATGCTGCTGTTCCAATAAAAGAAGGAATTGTGCTTTCCTCCCAAATTAAAGTATGTGTGGAGGGAACTGAATTACCACGCGCAGCTCCTCGGCGCGTGCGTGGGTATTTGGAGGAGCTGGCCCCTTGCCCGCTCAGTCCGTACAAGCGGAGCCTGCCCGTATCCCTTCCTATGGACCAGGGTTTTCCTAGACGCGGTGAGCATCAGGTCTCTGGTATTTCTTTAACTTTGCCTTTGTCCCTGTGTGGCAATCTCTGCTGCATCGCTCCCCATCCCCAGACGATGCCGGGCCGAGCGCCCASCTCCCATTTTGCACTTGAGCATCCCCCCACGCCGTAGCGTGGCCCTGCCCCAGCACCCTGCTGCTGCTCCGCTTCCCCGCTGCAAAGGTCCTTCCTCCCACCGGCAATCGCCCACGTCCCCTCCACTGTACGGCCCGTGTTCGGCTCGGGGGGCTTCTCGGAGGTCTCCTTCTGTACTGAGCGGCTTCGCCGTCCTTCAGCCCCCTCCATACCCTTTTGTCCATCCCACCTGCAGAAAGACCCAACTGCTGCCATGTCCCACCTCTCCGGCAGCCGACTGTGGGATCCATCCGCAGCCAGCTGGGAATATTTGAGCCTTGGCACTTCATAGGGGCCCCAGCAGCGCAAGCAAGTCATATAACAGCGAGATGGAGCCACCGCCRTGGTCCTGGGGCCAGCCTCTCCCACCCCCCAGGTCCCCGCCGCAGCAGGGAGGATGCGCAGCGGGGCAGGAGGAGCGGTGGGCTCCCTGGGACCTCTCCGGCCGCATCCTGCCTCGACGTGCCGGCTGCTGCGCATCCCTCCCTCCCGCCAGGCACGGAGGGATGCAGCTGAGCCCTGTATCTCTCGTTGYAGGTGACGCTGCACACCGGCCTGCCCGTCCCCGAATTCTATGCTTCGCGCTCGGCCATGCCATGAGGATCCTCCCGGAGCCGGCTGCCTCTTCTCRGGACGAGAGGAGCCAGCCCGTTCCCTCCTGCGGGACGAGGCCGGCCGCCGAGCCGCCGGGTCCCTGCTCGGCCGCCGATCGGAGACAGGGAGGCGAAGCAAGAAGGAAGAACCTGGCTTTTGGCCATCTCTGATCTCCGCCCTCCCACGCTATCCTGTGTGTGTGCGCTTCGCTGTTTAGCTCTTTTTGGCTGATGAAGTACCTAGGTAGCCTGAGATGTTCCTCTGTGTCCGCTTTTAGGTTTGGTTTTATTGATTTGAGTTGGGGTTTCGGGGAGGGGGGGCAGTTTCGTCTCGTTTGGCAGAGCGCTTTCCCCTCCCGTGGGGCTGGCCGGAGGGACCCCCGCCACGGGAAAKCTTTCGCCCATGCCAGCCCCATTACTTTGCAGGATATTTCTTTCCCCCGTGGCCTTTCTTGCAGAGCGCCCTCGCTCACGTGTAGAGGTGGGTCCTGGATTACCAGTCAGTCTCCGCGTCCTTACCAAAACGCCCGGCCCTGTCCCTTGTCCCCCGGAGGCGTTTCTGTGGGGCGCAGCAGTGGGGCAGGGGGGGGCCGCCTTGTTCCCGGGTGCTCTGGGTGCCGGCAGGCCCTYGGTCCGGTGCCAAGCACCCGCGCGGTGCTCTCCCCCTGCTCCCCACAGCCCGGCGCCGGCACGCACGCCACAGCCATAYGCCAGAGAGCCCTCGCCCGGCTCTTTGGAGATTAGTGTTTATTTTTTTATAGTTGCCGTATAAAGCCTAGCCTTAAATACTAACTGATAGTGTCCTTCTGTTCACCGGAGAATTCATTCTGCAGTGAGGGTCTGACGGAGAGCCCGGGGATGGGGATGGGGACGGGGATGGGGACGGGGATGGGGATGGGGATGGGGACGGGGATGGGGACGGGGATGGGGATGGGGATGGGGATGGGGATGGGGATGGGGATGGGGAGGAAGGAGAGCTGGCCACAGCCCTGCCACGCACTCAGGAATACGTGCCCGCTGCCCCGCCTGCTGCCGGCAGCAGTTCCCGTCAGCCTCCACTCCCTACCCTGACTTTCTGGTAATCCAGAGGCAGGAGAGGAGCGGGAGGTCGCGGGCACCGTGCCCGGTGCCAGCCCCCGTTCCCGTGCCGAGGGCGCCTGCATGCGCATGTCCCCACGCTTCGCTTTTCGGTCCCTCGCTGTCTCCCCGGCGCGGCTGGCGGGGCTGGGGGAGGCGGTGGTGCCGCTGCCGGGCGGGTGCCAGCGTGCCCACCCTGGCCGGAGAGCCGCAGCTCATCARTCCGGGGTCGGGGGGGAGCTCCAGGAGTACCGGTCCAGCAGAAAGACAAGTGTAAATAGACAGTCCCTTCCAGCGTGCCCTCTCTCTAGGACGGTCCCATTCATTCCCTTGTTGCTCTGGTATTAAGTTTACCTAATTTATTGGATGGGTGCTATCTTGTTGACTTACACCGAGGAGTTTCTCTCAGCTGCAGGAGAGCCGTGTTGCGGGACAACACCGAGCAGCTCTTTGGTGAATTCCTGACGAGCCCCCCGTGGCCGGCTCACCCGGGGCTCCTCTCTCAGCCGTTATCCCCCGGTTCTTTAGGATGTTCATGGTGCTTATTAGACTCCCAGTGATTGTAAGACATCGTCCCCCTGTACCGCGATGATAGCTGTACTGAAGAGAAGTGTCATGTTTGCTGTTCTAATAAAGGACTTTTATGAGAGAAGGGCAGAGCTTCCCAGAGCATCTCTGTGCCGCCACAGCCCCTGGCTTCGGTTCCCGTCTCGTCCCCCCGGTGCGGGTCACCACAGGGCACTGCACATCTCTGCACTRTTGGGGGGCAGTGGCAGAGAACGGACAGAACTCGGTTCATGGGAGGGAGGGGGGCATGGGAGCYAGCTGAAACCCAGCGCTGCGGCAGCACCATGAGATGACCGAGGGGCGGGGGGAGCTCGTGCCGCCGTGTCCCCTTCCCCGGCACAGCACCCCATGATGGTACCACAGCCGGCGAGGCAGCAGCACCCACGGGGCAGCRGGGACGGGAACTTTTATTTTCCACCCCACGACCAGGAGACGCCCCAGGAGGCAGACGGGTCATTGCACACCCCGTGTTACGCCCGCGGGGCTCTCGGGGAGCTAACCSAGGCATGGCCATGAACCCCAAATCCAGCAGCCCCACATCCCACCCAGCCTTTTCCTGACCCTTTCCCTTCCCCATCACACTCCTGCCTCCCTTCTTCRTGTGCACGAGGAGCGGTGACGATTCCCCATTCCCAACGTGGGTGCTGAGCTGGGACAGCGGGAGAGGGAAGGGGGCAGCTCCCAACCCCACTGCCCCACAGCGACACGGGGCCCACTCGGGGCTCCCCGCTCCATCCGCAGCCATCAGCAGGGGAGTTTGGGGGGCCGAGGGATGGTCCTGGGTGCCAAGGAGCCGGGATATAAGGAAGGAGGGATGGCATCCAGCAGGAGAGAGGAATTACCTAGGCTGGCTACAGAGCAGCATCTCCCTGGGGGGGACATCCCTGGGCAGCCACCCCACCACCAGCCCCTGCCTGCAGACCTATCCGGGACAAGAGATGGTGGCAAGGACCAGGTGGGGAAGAGAGAGAAAATGATAGAAATCACGAGATGTCAAGAAGTGGAAGAGCCCAGCACCGTTGTGATGCGGTGCTGGCAACACTAAAATCCCCTGGGGGGGGGTCTTTCTTCCAGAAATAGGGGCAAACGCTAAGGGACGAGTGGTGGTGGGGCCATTTCTGAAGGAAAGGCAAGGATGGTTCTCCCAGGGGCCTGAGAAGGGCTCGCTGGTGGGATATTAGCGCCTGCTCTACATTTTCAGAGTGCTTCAAGAGTTTTCAATGTGAGGCCTCTGAGCTCATCGCGGGCTCAAGTCCAGGGCTAAAGAAAAACCGCTAATGCATCGCATTAAGTGCATTTATGTCTCAGAACGATGCTCATCCCTTCCAGAGAGGGAACGTGCTCAGGACACCGGAGATCCGGGAAATTGCATCCTCCCYGCAGCACGTAGAACCCAGCCTGTAAGTCACGCACGAGGGAACAACCCAGGGCCAGAGGACACCCACCGCCCGGGGACGGGCCCCGAGGCGAGGGCAGAGCCATTTGCCAGCTGCATCCCCGCTCCGACTTCCAAGCGAGCGGCGCCGGAGGTCTTCTCAGGCTGCCCAAACCCACCCAGCGCTCTGCCCCGCGCTTGGCAGCTCTCGGAGCACTTTGCATGGCACCATTTGCATGGCTGCAATTTCCACCTGCGTTGGGAGGGCAGGTCCTGGAGGTGAAATACCTGCTCGAGGGACCGAGCCGCTGTCTGCTCTGCGTCTGGCATTTAGTGAGAAGAAAACCGTGCCCAAGCTTCCACCCAGACARTAATCCTTCAATTTGCCCTGCGAAAAATCAGGAAGATGGGTCACATTCCTTCTTTTCCACATTGCAGACGTGCAGTTTGGGCTGGCTCAGGAACCAAGCCCTTCTCCAAAGGCTTTGGTGAGCCRCAGCACCCCTTTGCCAGGACCCGGCTCAGCCTGGAGCCTCGTGCCGAGCAGGGTGACAGTCGGGGTGACTGCATTAACCCCAGGAGCACGCGTGGCCCGGCCAGCCCGCAGGGCAGCGGTTGGGTTGTCTTGTTCTTCGGCCGCGTGTGGTTTAATTTTGCAGAACTGGGCAGGGAAAAYGCACCAGGTTGCGCAGGCACGGCTGGAGGAAGAGGAAGAGGTGTTGCGTTGTAGGCTCAGATCAGCTATTCTGGCCCTCGGGAGGAACCGGAGGCGGGCGGCAGGGCAGGGCAGGGCTCCGCAGGCAGGCAGGGCCGGCAGCCCCGGAGCTGGGCCCGGGGAGGCGGCTGGGAAGGGCCCGGAGCCGCTGATCCCACGCCATTTCCAGCGGGATTGCGGAGCGGGCAGAGAAGTGAGGAGGTGAGGGGAGAGGAGGCAGGGGAGACGGCTGCAAGGGAGGGGTGCAGGGGAAGGGGGTGCAGGGGAAGGGGGTGCAGAAGGGGGGGTGCAGAGCAGCAGTCGGGCAGGGGTGGGATCGGTGACACTTTCCGCCTCGGCCATGAGAGCGGCTTTTCCCTGCGGGCCCGGCGGGAAGTGCCTTCCAGGGGCCCCGAGAGCGCCCGCGGGGCCGGGCGGGCAGAGCCCTGCGTGGGGCGGAGTCCCGCGTGGGGCGGAGCTGCGCACCCGCCGCCGCCCGGAGAAGTGCGGGGGGAGGGGGCCGTGCCCGGGGCCGCGCCGCTGCGCCCGGGGCGGGGGGGGACGACACAGCGGTGCTAGTCCCCCGGCTCCGTGCCCCCCTCCTTTTTGCGCATCCCCGGGGCGGCGCTCCCCGGGCCCACCCCCTTTGCGCACCCGCGGGTCGGGTGGCGGGGCGCCGCTCCCCCCCCACGAGTGGGCGGCCCGTGGCGGTGGCCCGGCCCCGGCCCCTCCCCGGGGCGCCGGCAGCCCGGCCCCGGGGCGGAGGCGGAACCCGGTGCCGGCGCCCAGCCCCGCCGCGACGGTGTGTTTGTGTGTGTGTCCCCCCCCTTCCTTTCCGTGCCCCCGCAGCCCCGCCGCGATGTCGCGGCCGCTGTCGGACCAGGAGCGGCGAAAGCAGATCAGCATCCGTGGGATCGTGGGAGCCGAGAGCGTGGCCGAGCTGAAGCGGGGCTTCAACCGGCACCTCCACTTCACCCTGGTCAAGGACCGCAACGTGGCCACCCCCCGCGACTACTACCAGGCGCTGGCCCACACCGTGCGCGACCACCTGGTGGGGCGCTGGCTGCGCACCCAGCAGTACTACTACGAGAAGGACCCCAAGGTGGGAGCGAGGGAATGCCGGGGGTGGGGGGGACACCCCTCCTTGGTGGGTGGAGGGTGGTGGGACACCCCCCCACGGCTTCCAAGGTGGGTCCTGCTTTATGGCCGGGGTGGGAGAGGGGGAATTTGTACAGCCCTTGGGTGCAAACTCTCCTTCTGTGAACGTGCTAGAATACAGAGAATGGGGGGCTCGGTTTTTTTGGGGGGGGTTTAGGGATATTCCCCCTAACTTTGCCGAGTGTAGGGGCTGGACTTTTAACAAGCGAGGCCACTGTCCTTTGCTTTGCAAAACAAACAGAGCGCAGCTTGGCCSGGGGCTGGGTGCAGGGCATGGGAACAGCGTTTGTTGTCCTGCAGCGCTGGCGTGGGTGCGGTCTACCCAAAGCAGCTGCGAAGCCTTCTAGGGCGAATTAGTCGAAGGGCTTAAATGAACCCGGAGCCAGCCACAAGCAGGTCTTGTTTAAAATAGGCGCAAGCCTAATCTGCGCCACAGCGATCCCGAGTGTGAAAGATCCGGTTTGTGCAGGAGTTTTTGCGCTGCTGCTCATCTGCGCTGGTTTGCACCGGGTGCGGGGYTCTGGCTGCCGGGGGGATTAAGCGGTAATCCCCTCCTGACACCTGGACGGCCCCGACGCCTCCAGTTTCCTCCCTGCGAGGATGGCCCCCATGAACACGTCGCTGGGACCGTGCTCGACCCCCCCGTGTTGTGTAGGGGTGAGGAAAAAAGATGAGCCTTGAATCTGGGAACTCTCCTGCGTAGCTGAGCCGTGCTGGGTGCCATCTGCCCGGCATTTCTGCCTCTGGCGCTGCTGGGGCCAAACCAGTAAGCCCAACCGATCCTGCCCAGCACATCCCATCGCCATCCCCAGCGCGACCCTGCACAGGTCCTGGGGAAACCTGTCAAGTCAGCGACTTCCTCCAGCCTAAATCCTTCCTTAAAACCTGCCGGTGCTGACGCCGGGGGACAGCTTACACAAGCCTCCGCGTTACCGGCCGCATCCCGCACCCGTCGTGTCAGCAGGAGGGGAGGCGAGAACGTGCCGTGCTCCTGAGACCGAAGCCCATGGCCCCGCAGCTGCCACACGGCTTGCTCGGTTTTCCGCTTGCTTTGCAGCACGGGGTGACGTTAGGAAACGTCTCCTCTTTAAAGTTTAACTTTGTACCGCCGCGGCCACCAGCATGCTCGGGGTGACCATCCTGGAGCTGTCCCTGCTCTCGGACAGGGCGATGGGGCTTGTCCAAACAAACCCGCCTTGGCGCTACCCTCTTCCCGGCTTGGGAAATAGCAGTGGCAGGAGAGCAGGGCTGGGGCTGCAGGACACGGCCGCCTCCGAGGAGCTCCAGCCCTCAAATTCCTGGTGCAAACCACCCTGCTCTGTTGAGAGTCAGAGTTTTTCCTCTTGCTTCGAAATAACACCCGATAGCGGCTTCTGAGGTCCAGGGGAGCCTCCTCCGGCCCCAGGGAAGGTGACCGGGAGGTGGTTTTCTCTTTCAGAGGATTTACTACCTCTCCCTGGAGTTTTACATGGGGCGGACGCTGCAGAACACCATGATTAACCTGGGGCTGCAGAATGCCTGCGATGAAGCTGTCTACCAGGTGAGCATCCCAGGGGGTCGGTGGGGACCCGGACCRGGAGGGCTCCACGCTCTCCGGCTCCTGGGGATGTGCGTTTTTTACCGCATCAGCTGCGAACTGCTCCCTGAGCCACAGGGGATGCTTTAGCAGATAAACACTGCTCCAGGACCTGCTCTCAGAAGGCCTGGGACCACAGCCGGTGCTGGCAGCCTGATCGGGGCTGCCCAGCCCGGCGGCTGAGGGATGCAGCACGGTGCTGCTGAGCACCGGCGGGATGGAGGCTCAAGCCCATAAACTCATGGTTCAATGCATGAGGCCATTAATAGTTATAATCAATGGCAGAGGGGAATAAAACCTTGGCCTAACTCAACCCCAGCCTGGCGCTGGCACCATGTGGCACTCGGGTTGTCGAAGGTTTTTGGGTGGCTCCTTTCCCCCCCACCCTGTGCTCGCACCCCGCATGGTCAACGCCGTCGTATGCGGCTGGRGCGGTCGCACAACAGCAGGAGCAGCTTTCGTGCAAACACSTTCAAAGGAGAGGAACTTATTTTTAGGKKTTTTTWATTTTTTTTATCGGCTGACCTTGCAGTGAGGATGGCAGCTCAGCTGGGGGTGAGGGTGGAGGGGAAGAGCCTGGGATGCTACGTGGGGTAGCCTGGGGAAGCAGAAGGTGTGAGGTTATTTGGAAATCATCCTCTTCGCAGCAATGGCAGGTAAAACTCTGAGGGAAATCCTCCTTACTGCGTGTGCTGAGCCCCCCCSGACACAAATGCCAAATGTTTCTAAAATAAAATGTTTGGCATAATATAAATCACTTAAGATATTTCCGTAGGCATTCGGGGCTGCCGATGAAATTCAGAGCTAGTGCCGTGAAACACCAGGGAGGCTGCGCCCGGTGCTGGTGCTCCCGGACCTGCCTGYGACCGGCCGGTTTAGGAGATGGTGCTGCCCACTTACATGAGCGGTGCAGGRTCCGGTCCTCCTGCACGGGTGGCCGTGGGACCGGGGTTGTCCCTGCTTACTGTGACCATGGGGCATCGAGGGGACRTCGGACCAAGAGGTTTCTGTGGGAAAAGGTGGCTCAACCCTGGCAAGGCACCGTCTTATTTCCCGCTGAGCTGCCCGAGGAGCTTTGCATAGGCAAAACCTCTTCCTCCCACAACATCCCGGGCTGGAAACTTTAAATTTCCTTGTAAAAGTGGTGTAGCTGCTTCTCTGGGAGTCCCTGTCAAAGGGCGATGCCTGAGGCCAGGGGGACGGGCACCCGGGTGCCTGCCCCAGGGGGATGGGGGTGCTGGGGGAGCAGGAGCACGGTGCCTGCCCCCGTGGGGCTGGGGCATGGAGAAAGGGAACGGGCCTGGGAATGAGCCCTGGGAGACCTGCCTGAAATGTCTGGGACCGCAAGAGCAGCACCCTCGTTATGGCTGGGTGCCCCCCACCCCTAGGATCTCATCCGCAGCGAGGTCGAGGACATGTGTGTCCCTTGAAAAGGCTGGTCCCTGCCACAATGTGGAGTGGCAGTGGAGAAGAGGAACTGCTTTGGACGCAAATCCCCCACTGCAGGGATGGGTCTTGCAGGCTCGGGTGCCTTCCCACCCCTCCTGGAGCCCACCTGCAAGGGGGGACAGCAGCGGTGGGCGCAGGGCAGCACCCGGGGGTGCGTGCCGGCAGTGCCTCCCCTCCGYGGGGCTGGGCACTCCGAGGGCCTCCAGCCCATCACCTTCTTCTCGTCTGTAGCTCGGGCTGGACATGGAAGAGCTGGAGGAAATCGAGGAGGATGCCGGTCTCGGCAACGGCGGTCTCGGCAGGCTGGCTGGTGAGTGAGCCCCCGAAACGGTCTCGTTGCCTGGGTGGTGGGGCACAGCCCTGGAGCCTTCGCATCCGCTGTGGGGGGGACCTAAACCTGGGGGGGGTTTATGGCTCCAGCTTTTCCTTGCACGGGGTGAGAGGCGCAGGGTGGCCGGGGAGCAAGCGGTGGCCGCTGGCCCTGGCTCGTGTCTCTGCAGGGCAGCTGCTGGCGGCCATCGGCCCTCCACGGGGAGAAGGACCYGCTGGCTCCCCGGGGAAGTGCCGCTCACTGCTCTCCTCCGTCCCTGGCAGCCTGCTTCCTCGACTCGATGGCGACGCTGGGGCTGGCAGCCTATGGCTACGGCATCCGCTACGAGTACGGCATCTTCAACCAGAAGATCCGGGATGGGTGGCAGGTACGGACAGAGGCGCACAGCCCTCTTCTTCCTCCGGCACAGCCAAAGCCCCGAGTCCAGCCTCCCCTTTAAATCAGGCCAAGATCGGGGTGTACGGACACTCTCCCTTGGCTTGGAGGCTGCTGGGGCCAGAGTCGGTGCTGTGATACTTAAAACTTGTCAGATGTTTTCTCAGACGAGTTTAACTTCTTAAACCGGTGCAAGCACACAGCATCCCKCCCTGCGGTGGGGAAGCTCGTCCTTCATCCCGGCTGGCTCCGGCGCGTGGGGCTGGGGATCAGCCCGGCRTTGGGGTTCCCAGTCGAGCCCGTTTGTGGTGCGATGCAGCAGCACGGGGTCCTCGCCGCACGCCCCGCTAATTAGCAGAAAGCTGCGARTCATCAGCGTGACATCCTTTCCTCCCGAGCCGGGTTTGTGCGGATGCCTGCCCATACAGCGGGGAYGTGAGCCGTATCCCCGCCGGGAGCAGGGCCCCTGTCTGGGGCTGCTGTAGGATCAGAGAGGTCAGTGCTTTCGCCTCTCCGGCATCTCCGCAYGGAGCCGCAGCCCTCCCTGCCCTGTGCCTCCTAGCAGCTCCTCGCAGGGGCTAGCGGGATGCTCTCCTTGGGAGTTTTCTGGCTGCTGCAGGCTGCCCTTGTCCACGTCCGCAGCGTGCCCTGCTCGGGGCCAGCACCGCCACGAGAGCTGCCGCGTGGAGCAGGCGAGGGTGGAGGAGTCGTGTCCCTGCTCCTGGCGGGGTGGGGATGGTGTGGGGAGGTCTGGGGGAGGCCAGATCCAGCCCCCCAGCCTGGCCRTGCTGCTCCACGCCTTTAAAGCATCAGAGGGTGGAAGAGGCTGGTTTGGAAATGCAATGGAAAATGTAACGTGTATCTGCAAAAATCCTGGTGGGAGACGACCCCAAATACCTGGAGGGACCCTGTGAGCATCTCCAAAAATCCATATCTATAGCTGGCAAGTGGAGGCCTTTCCCCCTCGGCGCTGTGAGCTAGCGATTCCCCGGCTGCTGCGTCCTAACGGGGCTTATCTCCTCCGACCCTCGTGCATCGCCCCTGCCGCCGAGAGCTCTGACGGAGCCGCGCCAAAGGCGATGTCTAGGCCAGGGTCTCCCCTGTAACAGCCCTGCCGGGGTAGGGAACGAGCCCGCTTCGTTAGTCAGCCTGCAGGCTGAGATCAAAATTCCAATAAAGAGGGTTAATGGCATCTYGGCGGCGGCACGGCGGTGTTAGTAGTGCGCTAAGAGAAATGTTGCTTTCGTCCCCACCTCCTCATCCCCATCCATCGCCCCTCCGGCACGGAGACCCRGGGTTCAGGATGCTCGGGGTAGAGCCCTGCCTCCGGGCTCACACTGCGGTCCCGAAATCCAGGTTTAGGGCAGACGGACTCCGAAGCATCATCCCCTTTGCCATGAGCAGCCGGAGCCTTTCCCGGCCATCCTCCGTGTGGCACAACCTGGGGAGGTCCCCAGGGCTGGGTGGCCCCGTCACCGCTCTCGCTCCCTCCGGCAGGTGGAAGAAGCCGATGACTGGCTCCGGCACGGCAACCCCTGGGAGAAAGCCCGTCCCGAGTACATGCTGCCCGTGCATTTCTACGGCCGGGTGGAGCACGCCGCCACCGGCGCCAAGTGGGTCGACACCCAGGTACGGGCTGGGGCGCAGCCGTGCGGGGAACCCCCCTTGCGTGGCTTGTCCCCTCACCTGGGGGGCTCTCACTGGCCGGCTGCACCCCGGGCACGGGTCCTACCGGTATCCCTGCTGGGGAGGGTTGCACTGGTGAGGCTGCTTTGCTGGGGTGGAAAAGGCAGTGGTGGAACAAACTGGGGAGGAGATGGACGTAGGGATGGGGACAGGTTTTGCTGCTCCACCTCTGCAGCCAACCTCTGAAATACCCAGAAGCACCTCCAGCAGGTCTGTGTGCAATGCACAGCCTGGCACGACGGCTTAAATTCAGCTTTTCCTGACCCTGGTAAGCCTCTCTCCATCCCCTGAGCACTTCTGGCAAACACCAGCTGCCGGGGGAGCCAGGGTGTCCCCAGGGCAGGGGCTGGGGGTACCAAGCACGTCCTCAGGCATGCAACCCCATGAAGGTGGATGCAACCCTGAGCTCACTCCTGTGGGAGGGTCTGTGGGATGGGAGGGCTCYGGTGGGGCAGGGGGGATGTGGGGGGACAGCAGCCAGGGGCACAGCCCGGCTCCGGCTGCCCTGCCGATGTCCTAGGTGGTGCTGGCGCTGCCCTACGATACCCCCGTGCCCGGGTACATGAACAACACGGTCAACACCATGCGCCTGTGGTCGGCTCGGGCACCCAACGACTTCAACCTGCAGGACTGTAAGTGGGTGCTGGTGGGGTGCCGCGCGGGATGGGGCGCGGGGGGGTCCCGCACCCACCTTATCCCCCTGCTCCTCCCCAGTCAACGTCGGAGACTACATCCAGGCCGTGCTGGACAGAAACCTGGCGGAGAACATATCCCGTGTCCTCTACCCCAACGACAACGTAAGTCGGGATGGAGGGGGGTCCCTGTTTTAGGGATGGCTAAAGTCTGCGGAGCAGCCCCTCTTGTCGGGACATTGCAGAGTGGGGATGAGCACGTCGTGCTGCAGAAATGTTCCCTGAGTCTCAAAATATAACATGAGGGCAAGCTGATGAACGTTGTCGGCATTTCCCTGCCCGCCCCTTGCAGCCCAGGACGGGACCTTGTGCTTCAAATTGCCCTTTGCATCCCGGCCTCTTGCCGCAGGTGTTCTTGCCGTGCCGCACGCTGGCTGGCACGCGGGCGCGATGGGACGTGCAGCCCCTTCCCCGGGCACAAAACGAGCTGCGGAGCGGGGGAAGGCGGCGAAGAGCGGCTCTCCTTGCTCTGCAGCCTGTTTTGGGCAGGCCCTGATGGTTTTATTTTTTTTTTCCCTGTATAATCCTACCCCAGCCTTCCCAGCTGGCGAGGAGAGCTGGGAGCACCACGGCTCCGGGGGGGGAGGTTGCCTCTGCAGATCCTCTCTCGCAGACCAGCGGGTTAATGTTTTGTACTGTGTGAACGGTGGTTTTAATTCTTGTCTTAGAAATAGCTCCGAGGTTTTACAGCCCCTGTGGCTTCCCTTCCCATCGCCCCGCTACCTTTCCTTGCAGCCAGAATTTTCAAACCAGGGCGAACAGGTTTCGACGATGCTCGGGGGGAGGATTTAAACCTCTGTTTGTACCAGCACATCTCAAACTCCCGTGCTGAAACCTGCAAAGCAAGGAGACGCTGGGGTTAGAGCTGCTGCCGACGCCAGCGCTGGGGGAAGCACGGGGGGCTCGCGCCGTGCCGTGCGGTGGATGTGTGCCCCCGCGGGTCCCCTGCAATCCTGCAGCACCCCGCTCCTCTGCTCGCAGTTCTTCGAGGGGAAGGAGCTGCGGCTGAAGCAGGAGTACTTCGTCGTGGCTGCCACCCTCCAGGACATCATACGCCGCTTCAAAGCATCCAAATTCGGGAGCACGGACAGTGTCCGAACCGTGTTTGATTCCTTCGCCGACCAGGTACGAGCCAGGGTTGCTCTGACGCGTGCCTCGGAGCCCGTTTTGACACCTCCCAGATGCACACTCAGGGATGGAGAGGTTTTGTGGACCCTCCGTGGGTGCCTGTGCCCAGCTGACTTGGGCAGTGGAACGCCCGCGTGTCCCCCGCGTGTCCCCGTGTGCCAGCCCCGCTCTCCCCGCAGGTCGCCATCCAGCTGAACGACACGCACCCCGCCATGGCCATCCCTGAGCTGATGAGGATTTTCGTGGACATCGAGAAGCTGCCGTGGAACAAGGTAGGGAGACCCGACCTGCTCCCTGGGTCCCTTCCGCTTGCACCCTCCCGCCCGCCCGTGGCAGAGGAGCTGGGGAACCAGTTTTGTAGCTGCTGGTGGCCTGGGGAGTGATGTGGAGCAGTCAGGTTGGGTTTAACCAGTATGGACTTGGAGGAGCCGGCTCAACCACCATGGGAGGACCATGCGTGGGTGCTGGCACCCACCCGGGGCTGCCTCCACCCTTGCCGCTCAGCGCCGGCTCTCCCCCCGGCAGGCCTGGGACATCACCAAGCAGACCTTCGCCTACACCAACCACACGGTGCTCCCCGAAGCCCTGGAGCGCTGGCCAGTGGACCTGGTGGAGAAGCTGCTCCCCAGACACCTGCAGATCATCTACGAGATCAACCAGAGGCACCTGGATGTAAGTCGGGGTGGCACAGGAGCCCTCTCCAGAGAGGGGGACGGGGACGGCACGCGTTGTGCCGTCCCAGTTAGGGGGATGCACAAACTGGTGATGTTGGGTGTGTGGCCGGGTGGTTGTGGCTGCTGTTTTGGGAGGTTGATGTATAGGAAAGCCCTTCCCACCAGTCTCTTGCCATCCCGCAGTTAGTGGCTATTTTAAAGACTTCACCCATTGCTCCAGGGTCTTACCTGTTGGCATTTCTTTGCTCCCTAAATGCTAAATTCATCCTGGATGAGGTTGGGGGTACAAAAGAGATGATGGTTTGGCCTCCTGGTCTGGCATCACGAGGCTTTTGCTGAAACAGCCCCACTGGCCAAGCATGTGCCCGCAAGTCCCCCTCCATGGGGGTTTGGGGGGTCCTTCTGGCCAGAGACTTCCATCCTGGAGAAGGGCACCCTTTGGAGGGGGTTTGCACCGTCACGCTGGAGTAAAAGCCACCGCTCTGGCTGGTGTCAAATGCATTGGAAGACATTGTTGTGGCCTCCTCCTCGGGAGCCATCGGGTGGGACGTCCCTAAACACCAGCACCGCTCACCAACTCTCCGGCCTCCACCGGCAGCACATCGCGTCCCTCTTCCCTAACGATGTGGACCGGCTGCGGAGGATGTCCCTGATAGAGGAGGGAGGCATCAAGAGGATCAACATGGCCCATCTCTGCATCGTCGGCTCCCACGCTGTCAACGGCGTGGCGAAGATCCACTCGGAAATAGTCAAGACTCAAGTGTAAGCGCAGGGAGGGAGGCGGTGGTGGATCACCCTCGGCTTGGAAACGGTGGCGGTGCCAGGCGGGCAAGCCTGAAGCTGTCCCCTCCTCGTCCTCGCAGCTTCGAGGACTTTGCAGCGCTGGAGCCGGAGAAGTTTCAGAACAAGACCAACGGCATCACCCCGCGGCGCTGGCTCCTGCTCTGCAACCCGGGGCTGGCGGAGCTCATCGCGGAGGTAAYGGCGCGGGGGGGAGCGCGCTGGCCCCCGATACTTCCCGACCCCAGGGACGCTGCTCCAACCTCAGCCATTTACATCTTTTAAATGGTCAAGCTCTGTTGGCATCTCACCCGAGTTCCCTGCTCCCGCTTTTCAAGCGCTGCTGCCTTTGCCGGGCGGGAGCAGCGTGCCCGATGAAGGCGGCCGTCCCCATCCCGCAGTCAGCGCGTGCCTTCTGCTCCTCTTGCAGAAAATAGGGGAGGACTACGTGCGGGACCTGAGCCAGCTGACGAAGCTGCACGAGTTCGTGGACGACGACCTCTTCATCCGGGAGGTGGCCAAAGTGAAGCAGGTGAGGGGTGCGGGCGGGGGGAACGCAGGCAGGGGGAGCAGGGGCTGGGGGCTGACGTGCTCCCTGCCCTCACCCAGGAGAACAAGGTGAAGTTCGCGCTGTACCTGGAGAAGGAGTATAAAGTGAAGATCAACCCTTCCTCCATGTTCGACGTGCACGTRAAGAGGATCCACGAGTACAAGCGGCAGCTGATGAACTGCCTGCACATCATCACCATGTATAACCGTAAGCCACCGCGCACCCCGAGGGGACAGGCTGCCCTGGGGGTGCACGAGCACCCCTATCCCCCGGGGCTGCAGCTGAAGCGGAGGGTGACCCCACGCTGCTGTCTTCTCCAGGCATCAGGAGGGACCCTGCGAAGCCGTTTGTGCCGAGGACGGTGATCATCGGGGGCAAGGTAAGTTGGGGCAGGAGTTTTAGGCATTTTGGAGGAAGTCCTTGAAAATGCCCTGAGGGATTTGGGCGCAGATGTTCTCGTGCGGTTGCGTCCCCGAAGCCCTCTGGGAAGCTCTGAGGCAGCACTTGTTGGGTTCAGTCCAAGCAAGGTTCTGYTGCTTATGGTCACGCAAGCCCCCAAAAACTTGGTGGCACAACACATGAGTTGGATGAGGGATGGGAGAAGGGCTGAGCGGGTGCTTCCATGGGCACGTGGGAGCTGGGTGCTCCTCACCTGCCCCTGGCACCAGCCCTCTGGGCTCACCCGTGGCTTTTCTCCTAGGCTGCCCCAGGATATCACATGGCTAAAATGATCATCAAGCTCATTAACGCTGTGGCTCAGGTGGTRAACAACGACCCCGTTGTGGGGAGCAAGCTGAAGGTCATCTTTCTGGAGAACTACAGGGTCTCGCTGGCAGAGAAAGGTAGCCCACGTGGGGCATGCCATGGGGATGGGATGTCCRCCCCGTGGCTGTCCACCAGCCCATGGTTCCATCACTGCGAGACAGCACACTTGAGGTCCTTCAGCACGATACAAACCCAAAGCTGGTCACCATGAGCCCCTTGTGTCCCTGTGTTTTGTTGGCAGTGATCCCTGCTACYGACCTGTCGGAGCAGATCTCCACAGCGGGCACCGAGGCGTCGGGTACGGGGAACATGAAGTTCATGCTGAATGGGGCTCTGACCATCGGCACCATGGATGGAGCCAATGTGGAAATGGCCGAGGAGGCTGGAGAGGAAAACCTGTTCATCTTTGGCATGAGGGTGGAGGACGTCACRGAGCTGGACAGGGAAGGGTGAGGGCTGGGGATGCTGCAGGGATGCTACCATGGGCAGCTGGAGCAGCACCATCTCACATCAACCCTCTCCTGCCAGGTACAATGCCCAGGAGTACTACAACCAGCTCCCCGAGTTGAAGCAAGCCATTGACCAGATCAAGAGCGGCTTCTTCTCCCTGAAGGAGCCTGACCTCTTCAAAGACGTGGTCAACATGCTCTTCCACCACGACCGGTGAGGCCTGGCAATGCCATCCATCCCCTGGGTTGGGTCTCTCCACCAAATTCCTGGTGCCCACGCAGCACARCCCCCTGCACCAACCACCCACCCTCTGGCTGACGAGGTCCCATTTTCTGGCCCTGATGTTGTGCACGTGGACGAGCAACGCTCTGCAGGTGCAAAAGGCTCTCCGAGTAYGGCACTTCACGCTTGCCGCATTAAGGCCAAGACACATTTGGGTGCACAGCCCTTGTCAGATGATGGGTGCTTCTAGGTATCTCAAGGGCTTTCGTGGCCGGAGCTCTAAGCAGCCAAGGGCTGTGGGCGTTTGCACCAGGGGAAATGTTTTCCCGGTGAGCTGACGCCGGGTGTCCCCTCTCAGGCCACCCATCCAGTCCACGCCGCAGCACCCGCGGGCTTGCAGGGCTCTGTACAAACAGGGCTTGGGGAGGCCAAATTCGGCTGAAGCGTTCCTGTTTGAGGAAGCCCCAGATCTGGCAGCCCGAGCCCCGTGCGCTGCAGCCACCGGCCACCGCCACGCTCCCACCTCTGCATTTCTGCCGCCGCTGACTTCCCCCTTTCTTCGCTGTTGCAGGTTTAAAGTTTTTGCAGACTACGAGGCTTACGTCAAATGCCAAGAGAAGGTCAGCGAGCTGTACCTGGTGAGTGCCAGCCCCGGGGGCAAGGTGGGGGAGCTCTGATGGGGGCACAACATCCTATCCTGGAGAAGGGGTCTGGTGGGGCTGTGCACGTAGATGGGTTCCTGGTGAGGGGGCTCCTGGCTGTGCTGCTGCAGGGGGTCCCTGGTTGAAAGCCGGTCTCGGGGCCAACGTGGCACCCATGGGTGCAAGCCTCCGGCCCCACCGTCCCACCACTCTCCTTGCAGAACTCCAAGGAATGGACCAAGATGGTCATCAGGAACATCGCGGCGGCCGGCAAGTTCTCCAGCGACCGCACCATCAAGGAGTACGCCCGGGACATCTGGCACGTGGAGCCCTCCGACCTGAAGATCCCGCCGCCCAACGAGCCCCGGGACGCGGCCGAGGACAAGACCCCCAACGGCACAGCGGCGTAGGGGCACGGAGCTGCCGGGGGAC
The DNA here is from genome assembly GCA_030449065.1 of Oceanodroma leucorhoa. Taxonomy (NCBI): domain Eukaryota; kingdom Metazoa; phylum Chordata; class Aves; order Procellariiformes; genus Oceanodroma; species Oceanodroma leucorhoa. The sequence goes on along the minus strand of JASVER010000057.1, from coordinate 3,479,356 downwards.
ACGAGCTGCCGTCTCTTAGTCTCTATGTTGCTGCTGCTGGCTTTCCTACGGACGGGGAAGGGGGGGATTTTTATAACATAAGTGTCGTGCGGAAAGCGAAACCACGTCGCCCTGTTGCTTGCGTAGGTGCTAAACATAAATTGGGGGCCAAGGGGCTGTTTGCTGAAGCCTGAAATTGGGGACCGGGCTCACTTGCACCAACGCTAATGCAGAAAGAAGGTGCAGGGGGTGAGCTGCTGGGGCTCAGTGCAGGACCGGGGGGGAAAGCACAGCTGGCCACAGCTGGCTGAGCCCTTGCAGGCGATGCTGAAGCAGGACTTGGGGTGCAGCTCTTGCCAGTCCTGAGGCATCAGTGCCAGGGGGGTTAAGGGGTGTTTGCAGTCAGGCCCGTGTACCCCCACCACTGCCCCATATGATGCTCCTGGCCACYGCTTGCATGGTCCTGTCCCAGGAGCAGCACCCAGGTCGCAGCAGTATCTCCATCCCCCGAGTAACCTGCCGCATCCTCGAGGCAGTGGGCGAATTAGAAAGTTTCTCAGCAGTTTTTATTACGTACAGCAGCAAGTTCAGTGCAACGAGGGGTTCCTGGGGTGGGTTTGAGGGAGCGCTTGTGGTCGCTGCGTGCAGCAGCTGGCATCACTTAATGTTCAAGAAGTCTCTGCAAAAAGATGCAATAAATCTTACACTGTATCACGGACCGTCCTGTGCTGCTTGAGATCCCGATTTCTGATCCCTGGATGTGGGGGCTGAGCTGGGCTTAGAGCAAAGCTGCATCCCCGCCCCCAGGGCAAAGAGGAGCTGGGGGCTGTCCCCAGGGCCACCTCCCCATGACACCCGGGCCGAGGACAGGCTCAGGGCAGCGAGGAGTGACTGAAGCTCAAAAATTCATGCCAGCGAGCACCACAGGGAGGGGAGGGGGCAGGGGGAAGGCACCTGTGGGGCAGGGAAGGATGCACCCATGGAAGAAGAGGCCAAGGCTCATTCTGTGCCTCCCCCCCCATTTCTGCAGAGCAGCACTTACTTCACCAGGGCGGGCAGCTCCGGGTTGGAGGAGATGTAGTCATGGCCCAGGCCCAGCTTTTCGGGAAAGGTAATGAACTTCACTTTGGTTTTGTCCTTGTAGGCGCTGCGTGCGGTTTCGAAGAGCTGCCATGGGGTGGGAGTGCGGTTAGCGGCATGCGTGGGGGACCCCAAACCCCTTCCCAGCACCCTGAGGCCAGCCACCCCCTCTCCCTCCCCTTCAGCCCCCCAAAACCAGTTAAAGCCCGTGCGGAGGCGATGGTGGTCCCCACCTTGCGGCCCAGGTGCGGAGGCACCACAGCATCATCTTCTGCATGCAGGATGAGGAGCGGGCAGGCCAGCACCTTCACGCTGYGGGCAGCAAGCACAGCACCAGGGAGTCACCCCGGAGCTGACAGACCCACAGGAGCCTYCCTGGGTGCTGCTAAAACCCCCAAYCCTGACCCCCCCCATCCCCATCCCAGCCCTAAGGGCTGGCTAAGGGCAGCTGAACTGCCCCAGGGTGATGCCCACGCCGCTCGCCCCCAGCACGGCAGCACCAAGCACCCTAATAACCTTAAACCCCYGACACAGGGTGCTCAGGCTTCAAAAACACCCGTGAACCAGGTGGCTTTTAGCAAAGGCACCCGCAAACACGGAGGGGAAAGGACCCTGCTGCAATGCGGGTGGGACTCGAGCACGTAGTGCCCAAAAAAAGGACGTTGGCTTGTGGACTTTGCTCAACAGTAATACTGATATCTGAAATTATGCAAATAAAAAGCCACTTTTAAAGCATGAGTAAGCTGGGCAAACACAAATCAGAGTGCAGGGGTGGCACGGTGTGACACGTCCAACCCGCCCCTCCTCGGCCAGCCCCCCGTGGGGACGGCTGCGCCCCATCCCTCCGGGCACTCACTTCTCGTTGCTGCGGAAGAACATGTTGCCCAGAGCTAGCGAGTCCAGGATGAGGTACTCGAAACCCGGGAACTGGCGGTAGATCTGCCAGGGAGAGAGTTGGGGGGGGGCTTTGTTTGCTGCACCCTTCCCCTGCCAAGGGGGAGCCCTGGGCAGCCRGGGCTGCCACTGCTGGGGGACACCCCGCGCAGAGCCCCCCCACCCATCACCGCTGGGGGACCCCGCGGGCAGAGCCCCCAGACTCACCTTGGTGATGGGGATGTGGGCGGCCGCCTCACGGATGTTGGTGTAGGGTGACTCCAGGACGACAGCATCAACCTGGACCCCTGAGGGCAGAGCGGGGCGAGAGCAGGCATGGCTGCGGGGGGGCTGTCACCCCCCCGGGGTTCCTGCCACGCTCCCGTCCCGGCAGCAGCCATGAGGCCAAGATGCCCCCGTCCCACTACGGAGGATGGGGACGGCCACTTGTCCCCACTGCAGGGGCTGAGCCTGATGCTTGAGCAGAGAGCAACAGGGCTCCCCAGCTCCTCTGCGGCYCCCAAAATCTGTCCAGGGGCGTGCAGAGCCCCGGGGGGACACTGCGCGGGGCCAAGCCAGCCACGCTGGCCCTTACCTCGCTCCTCCTGCAGTTTCCTTGCCGCGTTCGTGGCAATCCTGCGAGAAGAGAAGTGGAGGTGGTGGGGGGCAGCCGTGATGCCCCAGTGGGATGCACAGCACCCTCAGACTCCCCCCTCGCACACAAGGTTTCGCTTTGCACGTGCCTCCACCAAGGASCTGCTCCAACCCCTTGATCCGTCCCCGGGTGGCACCGGTCTGGCAGCAGCATCACAGCCCGGGGACCGACTGTGGGCTCCTGCATCAGCCGGCACCCACGGGGCATCCCCCCCCGTCACCCAGCCCCACACGTACCCCGTCCCCAGGGAGTGACCCCAGAAGAGGATGCTGCTGTTCCCACTCCGCGCTTTGGCCCAGTCGTAGAGTGCCAGGACGTCCGTGGTGAAGCCGCTCTCCGTYGGCTGCCCGCTGGAGTCCCCGTACCCTGCGGGGGACACGGCTGGGTGTCACGACCCGGGGTGGGACACTGGCCCCAGGGTGGGGTCACTCAGCAAGAGGCAGGGGGGTGCCTTTACCTCGGTAGTCRAGAGCCAGGATGTGGAAGTCAGCAGCCCCCATCGTCTGTCAGAGGAGCGGCGCCGTGTTATGGCCTGGGTGGGGGGGGCGATGCACCCCAGGACCCCCCAGCATGGCCGGGTTCACACTGCCCAGGGTCCCTCTTGGGTCCCGGAGCCAGCGTGAGCCTTACCCCCGCCAGGTCCCGGTCCCCTCGTAGGGGACCACTTACCTTCAAGAACTGGATGCGGTGGCTCGCAGCCCTGATGGGGAAAGAGAGGTCAGAGCTCAGAGAGGGACCCTCCAGGGACCCTCCCCTCCAGCACCAGTTCAGGCAAGGGATCTTTTCCCCGCAGGAGAGAGCTGGATGCTCTGGGGTGGGTGGGTTTTCACATTTCCCTTTAACTCAAAGGGATTTTCCTCCATCCATGGGGTCAGAAACCGCCGCAGCAGCCCCGGCCCCGTAGCGCCGCTGCCTGCTGCCCCGAGTTTGCTAGTTCTCAGCCCATGCAGAGACACTGCCTGAGAACGGCCGCCGCACYCGCCCTCCCCTGGCAGAGGCACGCAGCGGTCCCGGCCCCACCGCGGGTACTCGCCTGGTCCCCCCATTGCCGTGCAGGTAGATGATCACGGGGTGAGCATCGGCAAGCGCCTCCTCGTACCAGCCCTGGTCCTTGCCCTGCGCCTCGGCCCCTCTGCTGCCCGGCACCGTGTGCCTGGGGGGGACAGAGCAGGGTTACCCTGGGGGGGCTTCACCCGGTTTAGCCAGAAACCAGGTTTCTGACCGGCGTAGCTGTGCCCACCCGGGATGCCGGGGCTGCCCCGCTCACCAGATGCCAACGGTGACGCCCGGCTCGGTGGTGAGGTACAGGCTGACGGTGTTGTTCAGCAGCAGCTCCGGCCGCCGGAGGTCCACAAAGAAGGGGAAGGCCACTGATGGAGAATTCGCAGCCGTCACACGGGCAACCCAGAACCCCTCATACCCAGCTGCTTTTGCACATTTTCCAAAGCAATACGTTATTTTTTTGAAATAATTTGACCAGAAGCSAAGGGCCGTGCTACGACCGGCTCGGGGAGCAGGTAGGTGAGCACAGCCCTCTGCCACCTCCTCCCACCCKGATTTCTAGCCCCGTTGATGCTGTGCGTGCCCAGGTGTGTTGCAACTTTAGGCGGTAAACAGGGTCGGCGGCACCGCGTTATTACAGCTTGCAAAACACGAGGCGCCAACGGGAAAGGTCCCTCCGTGCCTCCTCTGCAAACCCACAGCAAAGGGGGGGTTGGATGGGTGCTGTTCCGGTGCCACCCACATTTTGGGGACCACCCCCATGGCCTCCTGCCTGCTGAAATCCTTGGAGGGGGGCTCTCCCAGTTGCGACAGCCCCCGGGCACTCACGGAAGTTCAGGAAGACGAATTTGGTGAGCACGACGGGGAAGAGGCGGATGAGGAAGGGCACGGAGATGTAGATGAGGAGCAGGTCCAGGAGGAGGGTGCGCAGCCGGGGGCGCCAGGTCAGCCGGCCCCTGCAAGGAAGGCACCTTGTTAGCACGTCCCCTCCCRCCCCAAGGGCTTTGGGGCACAGCGGAGCCGGGTCCCCGTTCCCAACCCCAGTCGTGACAGTTGGATACAGCGGCTTTTCCCCCGCAAGGGCCTGAGGCTGCCGTTTGTGCCCCCCCTGGGATCTGGTTCCCCCACGCCGGGGTTGTGTTTGGCTTTTGGGGACGGAGCCGAGGTATCGGAGCAGCCCCACCGTGACACAGCGTCATGAGAGGCCATGATCCGGTCCCCCACAGCCTCCCACGGGACACCGACGGGCAGGAAGGGCAGGGGACGTGCCTGGGCCGGGAGCTGCAAACCAAACCGGCAATAAGGGGCRACCAATACTCTGTGGCAACACCCCGAGCCGTGCCTGGTGAGACATGGTCACGAAGGTGTCCCCAGGCCCGGCACCGAGAGCCTCTGCAATTCTCCAGGGACAAGGAGGAAAACTGGGAAAGGGACTGGGGGAGACCACAGCACCGTGGGAGAAACCAGTCCCCAGAGCGATGTCCCCCAGTGCCACCAGCMCAGGGTGGGGAGCGTGACCACCTCCAACAGCGTCCTGCCCCGAAGGGCTGGGGGGTGCATCCAGCCGCCCCGGGCTGTGCCCTCTGCAGCGAGCCAAGAGCTGCAGATTGCCCRGCATCAACGTCTCTCGTGGGCTGACGGTGCTGGGCGATGGGGAAACTAGTCTGGGTGCCGGGGGATTTAGGGCAGAGGTTTCTGACAGGCGTCCAAGCACAGCTCGCTCCCTGCCAGCGCGTGCCCGGGGTCACCRTCACTACTGCAGAAACGGATTTTGTCCGTTGCCTGCCCTGGRGAGTGCTGCAAGATGCTGAGAAAGGGTTGCAAAGGGGGTGCCAGGGCAAGGTGACATGCTCCCCCCGGGCACAGGCAGCCTGTGCAGGGTGGCATGAGCCGTGCTGGAGCCACRGGGAGTTCCTCGAACCCCAGTTGCCCCCCCCCGGAGGCTTTGGTCTGAGCAGTCCCGCTGTACGCTGGCAGCAACGGGCCAGCAATGCCCTCGCAGTCGCTGCAGTTAATTATTAGGTGCTGCTCTTGGTCTACACCTAATATTCAAGTGTGGGGGTGAGCGCTCACACCCGCCCTTGCACAATACCTGCCGCAGGTGAGAACTGACGGGTCCGGACCGGGGCGGGGGCATGTGCCCACCAAGGTGCACCTCTGACAGCTGGCACGGCCACAGGCCACCGCGTGGCATCATGGGGACAGCAAGGTGACATAGGGACACAGCCACAGCATGGCATCATGGGGGGTAGGGGGGGCATGCCCGCGGTACGGGATCACGGCCGTGGCAGGGTGACATGAGGACATGGCCGTGGTACAGGATCACGGCTGTGGCAGGGTGGCACAGCCATGGCCGGGGGGGGACACACACGGGGTCATGGCCCCAGCAAGGTGACAAAGCCATGGTGACACAGAAGCACGGCCACAGCAGGGGATGACAGCCTCGGCAAGGCAGCACGGCCACGGCACGGAGGACAGACCTACGGCACAGGGGACGCAGGCAGGGGACAGGGGGACCCGGCGGAGAAACCCCGCAGGGGGACGGGGACACGATCCCGGGGAGCGCAGCGCGGCGCTGCCCGGCCCCGAGTCGCAGCCGGGCGCCCGGCAGCGCCCCCACGCCGGCCCGGCAGCCCAGGCTGGCGCACCGCGGCGGGTACTCACCGCTCCTGCCGGGCCGTCCCGGCCCTGCCCTCCGCCCGGGCGCTGTCGCCGTCGCCGTCGCCGCCGTCGCCCCGGTCGCCGCGCCGCCGCATCGCCCCGCCGACTGCCCGCGCCGCCGCCGCCGCGCCCTCCCGCGCCGCCAGGCCCCGCCCACGCCGCCAGGCCCCGCCCCACGCCGAGCACGGCCCCGCCCTACGCCGAGCACGGCCCCGCCCCACGCCTCCAGGCCCCGCCTACGCCAAAGCACGGCCCGCCGCTGGCAGCGGCCCTCCTGCCAGCAGGCCACGCCCCCATGCGCTAAGCCACGCCCTCTTCCCCGCCCCTTTGAGCCTCAGGGGGCGGGGCCGGGTCCGCCCACGTGGTGCCGCCGTGCCCTCCCCGGGGTCTGGGGGGGACCCCATCAGGGCTGCGGGTCCCTGTCCCCGAGGGGCGGGCCAGGGGGRCCACGGGGCCAGCAGCAAGGTGTCACGCTGGGAAAATTAGCCTTGCCATGGCAAGGAGCACAGAGGGAACGCTTCCGGGTTAGAAAAAAAAACCAAATTTAAACAAAACCAAAATCAAAATTAAAAAAAAAATAAAATAAATAAATAAAAAAAAAAAAGGTGCCAAACCAAAGCTGGTGTCTCAGCCGGACTCTCCACCAGCAGAAGTTGTCGTTTGGCTTCAGCTGGAAGGGGAGAATCCTGCTGCTGGTTCCCCTCTCAGCTGTGACTCCTGCCTGCAGCTGTCAGGCTGAGCCAGCCCGAACTTTTCAGGTTGAAACTTCCCACCAGGAAAAAATATCCCCCTTTCGCTGGTATTCCCCGTGAACCTGTGATTTTAGCCGAGCTCCAGTGGGACGTGATGGTGGGACAAGGTGCTGAGATGAGGCAGGAGCTGGGCACATAGCCCTGCACCCCTCCAGCACCCRGCACCCATGGCGGGTATTGGGGGGCGGGGGGGGGCTCAGCGGGGTGCTTATGTGCGGCTACATGAATCGGCGTGGTTTATGCGGAYGCAGTCTGCTCCAAGCCCTGAATGCAAATCCAGACAGGTCTGGTCAAACCGGGGCCGCGGGCAGGCGGGTGCGCGTTCCCTGTCGGCAGATGTTGCAATAAGGTGGCACAAGCCAGCCTCAAGCTGCTCTTCCCGTGCCACGGGAGGACGCAGGAGGACAGCCAAAGCGACCAGCAGATCTGGCTGGTTTTACACACGAGAGCTTTTTCCTTCCACCCTCAATTTTTCCCCGCTCCCAGTGGGCTGCAGCTGGGACACACAGCAGTGCGTTGCCACGAAGAGATCTCCCGCAGGGCTTTGCTGCCCGCAGGGATGGGCAGGGTGCAGCCAGCGCTGCCTGCGGGGGCTTTATTCGGCAGCGAGAGCCAGAGGGGATCCGCACGGAGTTATGGCAGATGCTTCGGCAACGCGGYGTGCGCACCGGGATGGAGCAGCCGTGCAAATATTTCTTGCAATAAGGAGCTGGCGTGGCAAACATGAGGGTCTCCTGGGCTGGGGGAAAATCCTGTGGCAGAGGGAGACAGGCACAGCCGCCGGCAGCAGCTGGAGGGGYGTGCAGGATCAGGCCCAATTAATGGTGGCAGAAATGCGACTTGTACAGCGGGGGCTGGACRTGCGATGGCAGCAACGAGCCGCGGCCGAGGAGGCGCGACACCGCTTAGCACGGCTCGCCATTGTTTTATGCAAAAAAATCAAAGTTTGAGCTTATTTCGTTCCAAACTTCTCCCCGCACCGGCTGTGAGACGGGGAGATTTCCGGCTGATTTTTCCTACGGCATCTTTTCCTAAATGCCTCCTTTGTTTATTTTTTCTTATGGTTTTGTAGCTTTTTTTGCTAATATTTTTGCTTTTTTTTTGGCCCTGCTTTCCCCTGGCCCGGCGGGAGGCCGGTGTGAAGGGTGTCTCGCCCGGCACGGCACAGCAGGAGGAGACCCCCGGAAGGCAGGAGCGGCTCTCGGCTCCCCCCCAGCTCCCYGGGCCGCGGCCGGACCTTTCCTGGCCCCCGCAGAACAAAGCGCCCCATTGTGCAGGAGAAATGGGAAGGAAAGCGTGACGGGGCAGCGAGAGCCGTGCCAGGAGGGTGTTCCTGCAGGGACCGGCTGCCCACGGCCTCGCTGAGGGGTCACCCACCGCCCGCGCAGGCGCCCGCCGCCGCTGACCCCATTTTCGGGTGGCTCCGTGCCAGCCCCCAAGCTCGGCTGTGGCGCTGGGTCCGGCCCAGCCGTGGGAGGCAGCTCATGTCCAGCAGTCCCGGATTTTCCCACATGCCCCTGTTTTTTTGTGGCGTGTATCACACGTGATGGCATGGGCGAGCGGAGGTTTCCTTCCGCCAAGCTCGCTCGGAAGGCGCTCGCTGAAAATGCCGTCCTCAAATGCAGCTGCTTGCTAGAAGGGGGCTCCAAAAATAGGCTGGCGGGGTCCGTGTCTGGCAGGGCTCCGTGACTCCTAGAAACACGCTTTTCTCCTGTGGGAAAAAGGAGGAAAAAATAAAATCAGGATGCCTTTGCTAACAGCCGGTCCTAAAAATGAGTCAGGAATTTGCACTGCGGCGATACAGCCCGGCACTGTAGAGCCTGGGGTCTGCGCGTCCCCGTGGGCTGGCTGGGGACACGGGGACACTGAGCGTGCTGCCTGTCCCCATCGCCTATCCGGCTGCACGCATGCAAACACACGCCGAGTTGCTTTGTTGGGTGACGGCGGAGATTTTTCGGGGCTGTCGCTTGGATTAGCGAGGCACCGGTGCTGTCGCGGCGAGGAGGAGGAGGGYGAGGGGGATAAAGGTCCTGGCACTCGCCGGGCTCGCAACAAAACAAAGCACCAGATGGTTTCAACTTCGGCATAATACGCGGTGAAAAAGTGTTTGAASCGGGGATGAAAAAGCAAATGCGGAAAGACAGAGAGAAAGAAAAGAAAGAAAAACCCTCAGCAAGTGTCAGAGCAGAAGAAAGCGTCGGAGAAAAATGGCAAATGTTAAAAAACAAAACAAAAAGCCCTCCCCGGCACAAAGCCGTGGCTGCTAACATCTGTCCAGCAAAGCCTCTCGCCAAGGCCCCCTTCCCTTTAAAGTCACCTTTTCTCGCCTCCCTCGTGGGGACACGGCCCAGTCCCTGGGCAGGGCTTTGCTTGACGCTGGGGGACCCGCTCGGCTCTGCCACGTCCCCGGCGCTGGCACTGGGGCAGCCGGCAGTGACATGCTGAGCGGGGGCACTCGGGCAGCCGCTGCTGCAGYGGGCTAAATATTTTATTACGCTTTTTAGCTCACGTGTGGTGTCCCGGGTGTCCCTGTCGCAGCCAGTGGGACTGTGTGACAAACCAGCCCACGTCTCCACTGCAGGATCTCGTGGGGTTTTAAGCCTGGTTTCCTACCGAAGCAAGGCTTATGCAACCCGCTGTGCATCCCTGCATCTGGCTGCGAGGCTTTTGTTTCTCCCTTGCTCCTTTCCCATAAATATTTTGAACCTGCAGGCCAATTTCAGAGTGGCCTTAAAAAAGGGAAGAGGGCTTAAAAGTTATTACATCCTTAGCGTTTTCACAAAAAAAGCAACAAAATAAGCCCACGCAATTGTGCGAGAGCAGATTGCAGTGTGAGTTGAACCCCTTATTAGCCACCAGAGAATCCACAAGCCACAACCCCTGGGGACYGCCGGCTCCCTGCTACTCAGCCTGTGCCTGCTGGGCGGCTGATGGCTCCAGCCCCTAATGAGGGCTGCCGAGGTGTAAGTAAGGGTTTGAGTTTTGCTGGTGACGTGGATGGTGCGTCAGCACCCCGGAGCCCCACCGTGGGATGGCTCATGGGGCAGAGGTTGATCCCTGGTTGTGCCCCCCCCAAAGCAAGTGGGGGGCACGGGCGGGTGGGTGTGCTGAGCCACCRTGGGTGCTGAGGTGAGTGGAAGGGCTGGGTGCCACGAGGCGCAGCGTGGCCCCCGCATCACAGCGACACAAGGAGACCTGRGGGGGATGCCAACCCTGCAGGCCCCGGGATGGCAGGAGGCCTGGGTGCCATGTCCCTGGGGGGGGGACGGACAGTGGGGTAACATGGTGACATGACCTTCAGGCATGGGGCAGCCCAGGTGACGTGCCATTGTTTTTTTGGGACAATGAGGAGCTGCAGGGCCATGTCCCCAGGGGTGCAGGACAGCAGGGAGCCGGGGTGATGCCACCCTGGGAACRGGACAGTGGGGAGCCGGGGTGATGCCACCCTGGGGTGCAGGATGGTGGGAACCGAGGTGATGCCATGCGGGGTGCAGGATGGTGGGGAGCCGGGGTGATGCCACCCTGGGGTGCAGGACAGTGGGGAGCGGGGGTGATGCCACCCTGGGGACAGGACAGTGGGGAGCCGGGGTGATGCCACCCTGGGGTGCAGGATGGTGGGAACCGAGGTGATGCCATGTGGGGGGCAGGACAGTGGAGAGCTGGGGTGATGCAACCCTAGGGTGCAGGACAGTGGGGAGCCAGAGTGATGCCACCCTGGGGACAGGACAGCGGGGAGCTGGGGTGATGCCACCCTGGGGTGCAGGACAGTGGGGAGCCAGAGTGATGCCACCCTGGAGACAGGACAGTGGGGAGCCAGAGTGATGCTACCCTGGGGACAGGACAGCGGGGAGCTGGGGTGATGCCACCCTGGGGTGCAGGATGGTGGGAACTGAGGTGATACCACCTGGGGGGCAGGACAGCAGGAAGTTGGGGTGATGCCACCCTGGAGACAGGACAGCAGGAAGTTGGGGTGATGCCACCCTGGAGACAGGACAGTGGGGAGCCAGGGTGATGCCACCCTGGGGTGCAGGACGGGCGAGCCGGGGTGATGCCGGGGGTGCGGGACAGCGTGGCGGACCCCACGCAGCTGTCACGCGTGGTGCGGGACGCTGCTGACGCCASGCGGGGGGGCGGTCCCGGGCGGTGCCAGCGGGGCTCCGCCGCACAAAGGCCGCCGGTCGCCCCCGCCCCGGGGCCGCCCCGCACCCCCGGGGCCGCCCCCGAGCCGCGGCCCAATAAACGCCGCCGCATTTGAAGGCAGCACCTCCCCCGGCCCCGCTCCGCAACGCTCCGCTCCGCCGCGCCCGGAGGCACCGGCAGCCGCGCCGGGTGAGCCCGGGAGGGGAGCGGGGGTGCAGCGCCGAGCACCGCGGGGCGGGTGTGGGGGGGTTACCGGGGAAGGCCCTGGCCGCCGCTGGTCCCTCCTCCGCGGGCGGTACCGGGGCGCAGCCCGCCCCTTCCCGGCGCGGCCGGCCGCGTGTGCGGGGCGGAGGGGAAGGGGCGCAGCGGGCGAGGTGGGTGCGCGGGGATTGGGGGGGGGGATACTGGGGGAGGGGAGACGGGGGTTTCGTAGCCGGAGGGGGCAGTGGGGGCTTTGAGGCGTGGGTGGGCGCGGAGGGGTGCCTGCGTGGGCAGGGGTGTGGGGGCCCACGCAGAATCCCCCGCCGTCCCCGGCAGTGGCCTTCGCGCCGGTGGCAGCGGTGCGGCGGGGTGAGCGGCACTGGGTGCTGCTCGCCCTCCTGCCAAGGGCACCCCGTCCCCATCCAGTTCCCGGAGAGATGCTCCAAACGCCCCAGAACTCTGGGGGTGCGAGCAGGTTCCGGACCGGCTCTCCCCAGAGTGAGTTGAGGAAGCAGCAGGCTGCGGCTGGAGGAATTAATAACAGCAGTTGTTTTGTCACTGGCGAAGCCATCRCTGTCACCAGGGCGGCAGATGGCATCTGCTGTCTGGTTGCAAACCATGGGCCCGTCACCTCAGGCCCAGCCGGGTAAGGATGGAGCTGAGGCCGTGAGCCAGGAAAGCCCAAATCCGCAGCCCGGGAGGGTTGGCTACCAGAGCCGGCTGTGCTGGGGGTTTGCCCTGCAAGTGGGTGTCAGTTTGGGTGGGTGCCTTTATCCTGCCTGTCTTTCTCATGTGCTCACCCAAATGGGGATGACGGTGAGAGGCTCACCGCACGGTCCCCGCAGCGCGATGGATGCGCAGCGTTATCGCCGTGATTCAGCACGGCGCGCGTTTATCGGGGCCGGCGCAGGGCTGAGCTCCGCGGGAATTACCGAATCCCTTATTTCCCGGCGCGCGAGGTGTCGCTGGATAAATTGCCGTCTCGCTTTGTTTACTTCTGAAATAATCAGCTTTGTGCCTATACCTTGGGCTTTATCGCACCCAGGGCTCCCCGAGTTATTGCAGTGCAACTCCAGCCCGATTTGCAAAATCAAAACAGATGGGCGCTTTGTTTTTCCTTATTGAGGGGAAGGCTGCTTATTGAAAGGCCCTATTACAATGCAAATACCGGGGTGGCGTGAATATTCAAAACACTGCGCTTCTTTTGAAGCTCTTTACATAAACTTATAGCACTTTATATGCCATTGCTGCTCTGCTAATCTGGAGTAGAGCTTGGTTAACAGAATCCCTTTTTTCTGCCAAGTTTGGAGGGTTTGGCCGCGTTTTGGGGAGCACGGTGAGAGGTGGCATTGAGGTGCAAAGCAGCCAGCGTTGGGCTGCAAAAATTATGACCGTGCTCAATGGGGAGGAGGAACCGCCAGCTGTAAAGCTGACTTTGGTGGTGACCCTTGAAGAGCCGGGCGTGCTGTCAAGTGATTTACCGATATTTGGGTGCTTCATTGTCCTTTTGGTGGTGTTTTTTTTTTCCCCCCCCCTTCCCTTTGGTTTCTGGGTGCGACCCTTTGTGGAACCGCTGCTCCCCAAGGCGGGACGGGGTGTTGTGGGGTGGGCTGAGCTCAGAAATCACCCTGACACAGGCAGCGGTGTGGGGGTTTGGGGGTGTACGCAGTGAATCACAGCAGCTTAGCCACAGCTGCGATGGATGAGATGGTTCATTAGGAGAAGGAGATAATGAGTTAGATGAGACAACCTTAGCTCTGGCTTTCCAGCAAGGGCTCAAGGGTCTGGTTTCGGTGGCTGCTGAGCCATAAACCCTGCCATGAAAAACTGGGGTCCTGGTGGGTTTTGCCAGCTGCRTTCGCATCGTCCCGGTTGTCGCAAGTGCAGAGGGAAGGGCAAGTTGCTTTTAACCTGCCCACACGTGGTCTTGCTCTTCAGCGCGGGGTGGGCGCTACTGAACGGTTGCATTTCGGGGAGCGGGTACTCGTGTTTTGGGGGTGGCCACGTGATGCTGCTCCGCTGGGCGCTTACACGCTGCTAATTGCCAGGCCCTCGTTTGAGTCGAGGCAATCAAGAGTAGCGGCGACAGCAAGGTTTTCCTTGCTTGTCTCGTGAAGGAGATGACTTGCTCGAGGCCGCTGCCTTCTGCGGAGAGCTGGGTGGGACAGAGGCAGCGTGGCCCACAGCTGTGCGCCCTGGAGAGGGGCGGTTGGTGGTACAGCCATGGGGGCATCCGGGCAGAGCATCCCTGAAATCTCCACGTCGTGCCACTGCGCAGCAGCAAACGTGCTGTTTGTGTTTATACTGTTCTGCGCAAAAAAAAAAGGCATTGCGCTAATTGTCGTGTTTTTACTTGATGGTGCCATTGATTGACCAGGTAATCTGTGTCTTCATTAGTTCGAGGCTAAAGCTTGGAGGTTGATATTGATTCCAGGCACTTAATATGCGAAGCAGTAATTACCATTTAAGCCTATGTTGTCTGAGTTAAATTTAGCTGAGAATTTAGTTGTATCAGGCCTCTACATTGTGTGCCGTGAAGGTTATCTGGCTCTCAGGAGGGGTTGGATTTAAAGGAAGGAAAGAAATGCYGGTGAAAACTTCCTTTTCTCATCATCCCCGAGTGCTTTGCTTCCCAGGGCTTGTTATAGGGAGAAGAGAAATGAAGAATAATGTGGTTGTGACTCCAAGTAGTTCTAAACCTGCACCTTTCTGCGCCGTCTGCTCAAGCCRGTCATTTTGGGGGACTTAACACGACACAGAAGGCCAGCTATAAATCTGAACAAAGTGATGCCCTATGCAGGGAAYGGCCCCTCTCCTCCTCGCAGGGGACCGGGGAGCCCCCGCTCAGCTGCCGCCCGTCCGCCCCTATTATCCTGCCGGCTCCGGGCCGCCCTCCTGCATCTCAGCTGCTGGCCCATCTGGAGCGGAGATGAAAGGCTGGGGTTTAATTCGGGCTTTGTGTGCCTCTTGTGTTCCCCCCCCCCTTCCCCTCTTAGCCCTTTCTCTGCAGCCAGTCTCCCATCCCCGACCCTGCAAGGCAGCCCCGGCGCGCGGGTGCGGAGGGTGGCTGCGCACGCCGGGTCTCTGATGCCGCTGACCTCATTATTTTGACTGCTGGGTGATGCCAAGCAGCCTCGTGAGCTCATCAGGTAGGAGGGTTGAGGGTTTTTTTCTTCCCCCCCCCCCCCCCCCCCCCCCCCTCCCATCTCGAAGCGCTGCTGAATAATTCAGCCGGGAGTAGGCATCTTGGGTCACCTTGCGCAGCCGGCTGCGTGCCGGAGCCGGCTTCCTAAGATGGAGGTTGCGCAGGATGCGTGCGGGATTGCCTCGCTGCCGGCAGCTCGCCGTCGTTGACTGACTGCAGGTAGGCGAAGAGCGTTGTCCTTCTTGATTTCTGATGCTTTTTATGCTGGAAAGCATGAAAACCCCTTCCCGGGTTGCACAGGGGCGGCTGGGTCCTGCCGAGCTGGTGCAGAGCCCAGTGAGCTCCGACCATCCCTCACCGTGGGGACATGCAAGGCTGCCAGGGCCACCGTGCCCTCGCCGAAATGTCACCTTGGCTATAGGGCAGGTCTGGCCCCAGGTAGGGACCATGCACCCAATGCTCTTCTCCTTTGRGGATCGTATTTTTCTTGCTGGTTTTATGGGCTCCCCAGTACCTCCTCCCTCAGCCCATCCGGACTCATCTGGGGTAAGCTTTTGGGGCTACCTGCTAGTACGGCACCAAGAGAGGGTGACCTCAATGCTCCGGCAGCACAGGTGCTCGGGGACACGTTGGGAGGTAGCATTTAGCTCTCTGCGCTGTCTAACTGGGGGAACTGGTTTTGGTGGTGTGAAAGTAGGGTCGGGTGCTGAAGAGGTCTCTGGGGGGCAGGAGGTGGCTGACCCTGAAGGTAAGAGGCTCAAAAATGCCTGGGAAACTCCATGGGTCAGAGTCACCTTTGCTGCAGGCTCGGCTGTGAATTTTGGGGCTGCCGGGGTGTGCAGGGTTCTCCTGATGCCAGTACCCGGCAGCAGCTGCTATTGAACCCTGCGTGTGCCGAACTGTGGGTGCAAGTGGGAAATGGGGTTGCCGGCGTGAGAACCGGGAAACTAGTTTGCTGCCTTCCTTTTGCTTGCAGGCACCTGAGTTTTGGGTGCTGACTCCTCCTCTGCACCCTGGGTTGAATGCAAATGCATCTGCACCCTTGCTCCTCCCCGCAGGTCTTGGGTGCTTTGCTAAAGCAGCCCAAGAGGCATCTGGGGGGAGAAAAAAACAGGACACGGAGGGTGTGAGGCTCGGGTAGAGCGGTGTGGGGATGGGGAGGGATTGTGTCCGCTCTCTCTTGAGGTCTGGCTGTGCTGCTGTGCTTGGCCATGTCAGCGCGGGAGGAAGGACAGCCGGGCTGGGCTATTTCTGTCCCGTGGACCCTGCGTGCCGCTTGGCACCAGCCCTGCATCCCTCAGCAGGCGCGGGAGCCCGGTGCTGCTCTGCGTTGGCATCCGCTCCTGCGGCCAGTGAAATCAAGGACACGGCTGCTGCAGTGTCTGTCCCGGAGATTTCCCAGTTATCCAGCTGCCTTGGTGGGACAGCTTTTCTGATTGCCCCTCTGCCACGGGGCGCTTGTGCGAGCTGATGTGGTGGCTCGTGATGCACTTGAAGATCAGAGTGATGCTCGAGGCTGCGGTGGTGGGCAGGGGGGTAAAATTGGGCTGCAGCTTGCAGTCGGGGCAGCTCCGCTTGTTCTGGGATGTCCGTGAGCACCGCCGGTGACACAGGCGGCTGCAGCAACCCTGCGATGCCGAGAGGGAAGAGGGGAGGTGGCTGCTCTGTAGCAGGGCTGGACGGCGAGGGGGTTTGGATAGGATCCGCTCTTTGGGAAATCTGGCAGCAGCGTGGGCAAGACTAAATTCACACGGAGACCTGGCTGGTGCTGGGTGATGGTCTGAGGCTGGCCGAGCGTCCTGGGGTTGTGTCCTTGGGACACCAGGTCCCTGCAATACCCACCGCCACTGCGCCCTGGCGATGACKGCTGCGGTGCCTGTCGTTGCCCCCCCGGGATGGTGGCATGTCCCCTGCAGTGGCCGTGCACGCCAAGGCTGTGTTGTGGCACTGGGTTACGCTGCTGCTGCCCCAAGCCGGCGGGGAGCCCCGCAGCCAGGCTGGGTAAATGGATGCCAGCAGAATCCTTCATTTCGGACAGGAAATTTCCCTCCCTGCTTCCCTGCCAAAACAGCTCCTGGGGCTGCAATGCTCTGGATAGAGGTGGGATGAGAGAGAGAAAAAAATTGTTGACTTGGAGGGGAGGATGAAGCCCGTGGGCGAGTGGTGTGGGAACCACTGGGGCTTTGTTTGCTGGTGCAGGAGACCAGCCGCATTTCAGCTGTCTCGGTGCTGGGGTCGGCTCTGCTCCGGGGCTGGGTTTGCTGCCACCAYAGCAGTGTCCCCTGTCAAACACTTCTCTGCCTTCAGACAGGGTTTGACTTGAAGTACCTAAAGGAGAGCAGTGCAGCGAGTGCCATGGGACCGGGCAGTGACCCAGCGGGGACACGTCCTCCCCAGGCACAGGGCACCCTGTGGCTTTGTGCYGGGGTTGGGGGGGGAAGCAGAGATGCTGCATGCTGGCATCAACAGGGCTGACAGCGCGTTGGGGCTCTCTGCACCCAGGCCAGCGTAAAAAGGAGCATATTTGATGCAGGGAACGTGTTTTGTGTTCGTGGTGGGGGGGTGTACAGGGTGGCTGGCTGGCCTGAAGTGTTTGGGGTGGGGGGAGAGGCAGCAGTTGGGATCTCCTGCCCTCCCCTCCGCAGGCAGAGCCCCACGCTTTGCTCCCTGCCGCTGGTGAGCTGTCGCTGCRGGGATGGTTGTTTATCTTCTGGCTCAGGCGGGCAAAGCATCACCTGCAACACCTGGGAACCAGCGGAGCTCAAGGGAACAATTTTCCCCTGCAGCACCTCAGCTGCTCCAGCTGAGCCAAACGAGCTGCTCGTGGAGCCAGCACGAGGGGGCAGGTAGGGACGTGCAACCCAGGGCTGCCCCAGCCACCCGGGCTGTCCCCACCCCGAAGGCTTGGCTCCACAGGCTTTTTTGCCTTGGTCTTTCTGCTGTGGGACTTCTGGCTTCACCCAGCGGGATACGAGAGGCTGGAGGGGTGGTAGAGCACCAGGTTCACTTAATGCAAACAAAAACTGCAGCAAACGGCCTCGTGGGGCTGCCCCTGGACCAGCCCTTGGGGTTTTCACCTTTGCATGCCATGCGGCGGTCGATGCTCACCGGCCCCATCTCTCCCCGCAGGTGAGCGTGGCAGGCTATGGGATGGATGAAGCTGAGCAGGACCAGTATGAAGCTCGCCTCAAGGAGCTCTTCGACAGCTTCGACAGCACGGGCACGGGGTCCCTGGGGCAGGAGGAGCTCACCGACCTCTGCCACATGCTGCACCTGGAGGAGGTGGCCCCGGCGCTGCAGCAGACCCTCCTCCAAGGCAACCTCCTAGGCAGGGTAAGGCTGGGGCGATGGGGGGGAGGCAATGGGGGGGGTCAGGGGCTTGGGAGCAAGGCAGCGCCGGGCAGCTGCTCCTGTGCACGTGGGAGGGTGATGGAAAGAGGCTGGATGTCTGTAATTTGTGAGTATCCAACAYCCCTGAGGCTCTGGGGCTGCAGGACTTGCGGCGTCTGTTGTTCTGTTGAGCAGGGTGTGCGCAGGGCGGCCTCTGAGAAGGGGATTAGTGATAACGGGGAAGGAGACTGCTCGCTGGTGTGTCTTCCCTGACTGGAGGCAGTCCGAAACTCTCAGAAACCACCGCTTTACGCTTAGCCTTGTGCGCTGGCATTGCACTGATGCAGGGTGTGTTTTTCCCAGTGTCCCCGGTTGGACTGAGTGCTGGGTCCCCGCTGCCCTTGCACCGGTGCTCGGCCGAGCGCACTCTGGTTCCCAAAGCACACGTGTCCCCCCGCACCGGGTAGTGCTGCCTCTGGCCTGGGTCATCTCCCCAAACCAGCTCACCGGGTGCTTGCACAAACTCTGCGGTGCTTGGGGTACACGGGGACCTAAAGCCAGGGCTTGAGCCTGTGATTTACCTTGACTTAAGCTGTAGTTAAACTGGCGGGGCCGCATGCAGTCATGCACGTTTCTCTAAAGTAGAGGATACTGTCCGACTCCAGCAGTCGCTGGCTGAGCCGCCTTTGTCCATGTTACCTGATGTTGGCATCTACAGGCAGCTGCGGTTATCACAGACCCACCTGGGATAGGTTTTTGGGGAAAAATGGCTCCTTTCTTCTGCAGGGCTGCAGTGTCCCGCCAGCCTGTGGAGAGGAGCTGTGGCTGGTGAGCACACCATGCTTTCCAAAGTGATTTTTTTTCAGTAGTGGTTGTACCTTTATAGAGTTAAATGCCAGGGTGTTGAGCACAAGCTGCTCGCCCTTGGGGACCTTCATGTTCAGCGTGGATGTCCTTGTGCTCCTGCGCTACCTCCTTCCCAGCACGCTGTGCTCGGAGTGTGTCAGATGCTTCCTTCAAAATCGCCCTGAAATCCCATCACTGCTCATTAAAATCAGAAAACACAGAGCAGGGCAGCCAGGGCTCTAGATAGACATGAGCTAAGCAGCYGTCCCAACTCCAATTTCCTATCAAACTGCAGTGTTCACGTAACAAAATAATTCCTTTAAYGAACAAAGCCTCCTCTTCCTCACCTGCCCTGGGGCCGTAGCTCTTCCGCTGACAGCGAGCAGCGCTGGCGCGGGAGCACGGATGGATCCAGACGGAGGTTTCTGACCTTTTGGAGTTGCAGCGTGGCATTTGCTTGAGCGCCGGCGACTCCGTGCTGGTCGGCTCTCTTGAGCTTCTGCCGCTCGGATGCTGTTATCTGGCTTTGCCGCTCGCAGGATGGTGGGACAGAGGGAAAGGAAGAGCAGCGCTAAAGATGTGGTTGTCACAGCTGGTCAGGGCTAAACAACAGCGCTCATCCCCGTGACCTGCTTAGAGTGGGTGAAAAGCAAAGTTAAATGCAGTAAATGCTCAGCCCAAAAACCCCTGCTAAAGCATCCCAAGAGCTGGGTCGCGCTCGCCCTGTTCCAGCCAGGAGCTCCATCCCTGTAAGCTATCCTGAGGAGCACTTTTTATTTCATTCCCCACCTTTGTCTTYGGGGATGGTTCTCACTTACAACCCGCAACTTGAATGTCAGAACAATTTTTGTCTCCGGCGTTTTCCTCATGTCTCCCCAGCATTTGTGCTCGTTAGCAGCAGCAATGGTCCGTGTCTAAGTGCGAGCCTGATTTAATAGCTATCGAATCCTCTGGGTTTCCTAGGGAGCTCGTCGGGAGAATGGCAGCAAACATGTTGCTCCCCGAGCGCAGACTTCTTGCACCTGCCCCGCCGGCTTCTTGCTGCAGATGGTCCCTCTCGGCGGTGGGAGCAGCCTTTGTTTGTCTGCACTTCCAGGGGCCGGGTTTTATGGGAGGGCACCGGGGAGGGGGCAGCGGGGGACGGTTTTGTCTGCCGAGGGGCGACCCGGCGGGGCCACGTGCTCGCTTTTGTGCCGGGGGCTCCGCTCTGGGGATGAATGCGGCGTGATGGGGCTGCTGGGGTGGACYGGGAGCTGAGCCGGCATCCCGGCGAGGGGCTGCACGTGCTGCCTTTCCCGCCCCACTCTGTGCGATGCTTTGGGGGAGTAAAGGGTGCACGCTATCTCCGGGGTCCGGCGGGGGTGTGTAAATCTGCCCTGGCTCACGTCAGAGCCAAACCATCCCAGAACAGCTTCTCTCCCGCGACTGCGTGCGGAGGCGATGCTCGCAGCAATTCCTGGGATTCCTCGGGGAGGCTGTTTCCTCCGGCCCCTTGCACTTGTCTCTGGGACCAGGAGGATGCGTGCAGGCGTGCCCTTCTCGTCTGGCCTCTCTGCCTGTTAATTAGCAGCTAACGCCGAGTGGTGTCTGGGGGACAGTGCTCACGGGCCGCAGCGAGCTCTTAACGCGCGGTGGCTTTTTGCRTGCCAGGCAGGAGACCTGGTTGCAAGGTTGCCCTGTTCCTATGTCTTCCCCACCTGACATTTCCCTCTGCAACCTTCTGGCCASTGCTGCTGGAAGGAGTTTGTAAGCAGGGACAGGACTTTGGGAAAAGGACTCTGCTCAAAGATGAAGTAGAGGGAGCTGGAAGGAGCCACGGATGCTCGTTTGCCCCAGAGAGACCGGGGTTGCAGACTGCTGCTTTGCATTGCAGGGACAAATAGCGAGAAGCAGCAGGTAGTTTGGCACATGCACGCTCTCTTTCTAGTGCTAATAAGTCACGGCTTCATAGGAAATTTGCTTTAAAGCAGGCATCAAGATTTCTCAGAGGTGCTGGGGTTGCTTAGCAGCTGGCAGCTTGGTTGGTCCCTGATTACCGTGGAGAAGCTGGGCTGGGCTTGCTATGTCTGTATTGGCATATTAGTCTTGTTTGCCTCTGATTTACTTGTTCTGGCAAAATTCTCCTCACCAGGGACTTAACATGCCCCCAGCACTGGGCAGAGCCCTGGTCTCGCTGTGGGTTTGCGGGGACGCGTGTCCTGTCCCTGATCCACACTGCTGGGTGGGCACGAACACACGTCGTGCCGTTGCCTCCCAAACTCTGCCGTGTCCAGGCTGGTTTGGATCAGCCCTCGAGTTGCTGTTCAAGGCCCCTGTGAGCAGATGCACAAGTTGMTGCTTCCAAAATACTCCAAATTCAGTTGAGCACATTGAAAACTTCAAATACCCCGACACTGTTTTGCTGCTCTATACTTTCTGCCTTGCATTTGTAAAGTTTTTGGGTTGGCTTGAGTGTCTGAGGCTGTTTTCCAGAAGGGGACAGTGCTTTGCGCAACACTTCTGCAGTTAGTGCTCTCYTCCCTGAGCCTGTCCAGGCCCATCCTTTTGCTGGGAATATTCTCTAAGCAAAAAAAACAACGGCTATTGATGCAGATTTGTGCCTTCCCACGTGGGCTGTTGCATCCCTGGAAATGCCCCTTGCACTTGTGGGGAGCCCGCAGCCTGCCCGGAGTGTGACCCTCCATCGCAGCACACGGGTGCGGGAGGTGTGCGGGTACCGAGCACAGACATGCGGGTGCTTCACGGTGTGGGCATCGCCTGCACCGTTTCTCCTGGGGATGCACATCCCCCCCGCCACGCACACCAGCATTTAGACTGGATGGAGATACAGAGCGAGGACATTGCTGGGGAGCAGTAGCAAGGGATTGCTTTCTTTAAAATGTGAGATATTGTAGCGTCTGTGGCTTTGCTGTCCCTTTGCTGCCTTGCCTGGCTTGTGCTTGAGCACAGCTCTAATTTTAACGGTTGCATTTCTCTAACTCTTTAAGTACTCTCTGTGTACAGACATGCAGCATCCAAGGTCAAATGTGCACCACAAACAGATACTGGTTTTCCTGGTTATCTGGTGTTAGGATGGGCCGGAGGTTTTTCTGAAGAAAAATATCCCCCCTCTGCCAGCTTGGCTTACCTCTACAGAACTGGGTGCTGCCGCTCAGAAGGCGTTGCGGGACCCTCTGAGCCTGGGCAAGCGCTCGCTGTGTGTCTCTGCGCTGCTGATTTGCATTTTAAATTTTTAAATCCTGCTGCACGGCTGACCGCGGCGCTGGCAACGGGGGCTGGAGGATGGCCGCCTCCTGCCCCGCAGCCTAATCTTCCCCAGGCTCCTTTGGACGTGGTGGTCATGGTAAAATCGCTCTGCGGCCTCGACGCCGGAGCCATCTGTCCTGCGCGCAGCTGCGG
Organism: Oceanodroma leucorhoa; assembly: GCA_030449065.1. NCBI lineage: Eukaryota > Metazoa > Chordata > Aves > Procellariiformes > Oceanodroma > Oceanodroma leucorhoa. The sequence continues at coordinate 3,457,293 of JASVER010000057.1, read as the reverse complement.
CGGCGAGGGCTCAGCCCCCCTTCTTCTTCCCTCCCCTTCGTTAGTGCTTCTKGGCAAACTCAAGTTACGGGGCTCCTTGGGCAGAGCAGGTTACATGTCAGTGGTGCTCTCCGCACCTACCCGGGTGGTTTCACTCTGCGTTCTCATTCGGTGTGTTTGCACGAGTGATGCAAAGTGATTTTTATTTTATTTTCTTGCTGCCGCGAGGTCCCATCCGAACCCAGCCCCAGCACCCATCCGAGGGACTGGCTCTGTCTGTCCCCGTGGCTGCTGTCGCCGTTCCCTCCCCAAGAAGATCCCACGGGAGGGGACCTGTTATTCGAACACCCTCATCTTTTATTCATCCTCACTTAGTCTAMATGTCAAGTTTTTTTTAATCGGGCAAATTCTCCTATCTCTGTAAACTGTCCTTTTGAAGTACACCAGCATTTGGAAAGGAATGGCAGCAATTAGTATTCAGATGAAGGCACCCCTGACAAGTTTCTTTGCTGAACATATTTCTAACTGTTTAATTACTCAGGGAACCTGTGTTTTAAACCGCAGGGGTGATTTGCACCGCCTGAGCTGCGGTGTGAGGTGCTCCCCTTCCCCGGGGGCCTGTGGCTGAGCCCCCAGCTCCGCTGTCGTCCCCTGCCTGCCGGGGAGCCCCCTTGCTCTTTTTTGGGCTGGCTCAACCCTGAGAACAAGCTGGCAAACTTCAGACCCGAACTTTGCCGCTTGTGCCTCCCCCGGCGGCATTAAAATCCCCTCTGACTGCGGCTCCTGCCCTTCGTGCCAGATTCGCAGCAAGCGACTCAGCCAGCAAGAGCAACTTTGGTGCGTTCTTTAAATACAATTCTTGTTCAATGCTAAAAATTCTCCTGAGATTTATTTAGCCAAAAGAAATCGTAGCAGCCAGCTCTGCCTCGCCACTGACCCATGTCAAATAGCTTCCCCAGCTGTCCCCAGGTTTCCGTCCCCCACGGCTGGAATTGCTGACATTCCCCAGCGCGGCTGTGAATGATGCTGCAGCCCTTTTGCAACCGTTCRTGGCGGTGAGGCAGGAGGCTTTCCAGGAAGACACAGAGGGAAAAGGGGGAAAAAAACCCCAGTGGTAGGATCATCCCTCCTTGYTTTTCCCATAGCCACACTCCAGACCTGGTATTTCCAGTCCAGCCCTCACAGAGCTGCAGCAGGCTGCCCTGGAAAGGGTGCGACTTTCTGCCATCCGCTTTGGAAAGTGTTTTCTGAAGCTTAATTAGGGCAGCAGAGCATTTCCACAACCAAGTATCTTATCACTGGTCAGGACTGGTATCTCACTGTAGGAGCCACTAACCCTGGCCAGGTCACCTCAAGCGATGGAGATGCTCCCTGGTCCTCTGGACACATTATTTTGGCTTCTCGCTTGATGGAAAAACCCAGCTAATGCACTAAAGTGGTGGCTTTGGGTGATAACAATCATTTTTTTAACATGTTTAAAGACACTGGCTGTGGCTTCATGTTGTTTGCTGTCATTTCTCCAGGCCTCAAAACTGAACAAGCTGAGGTTCATTCGCGCCCCTTGCCGAGGCTCTCAGCTCAGCGTGGTGGTCTGAGAGAGTYGCACCGCTGCCCATCTTCCTGCTGGATTATTGGCCTGATATTTAATTATCTGCACCGGTTGATTTCCTCCTTTCTTCCTTTTTTCCACAGGTCCATTTTGACCAATTTAAAGAAGCACTTATCCTCATCTTATCCAGAACCCTCTCAAATGAAGAGCACTTCCAAGAAACAGGTACAAGCTAAAATTCTCTAAAATRGTACATTTTCTTTGGCAAAGCAGATTTGGTGGCTCTTGCGGCGGATCTTAGAAGAGAAAGTGCTTTTTCGGTGCTGAGATAAGTTCTTCTGCTTGAGTGCCCAGACCTAGGGAGGAGGGAGAGTTAAGGTTTGTTGTGGAGCTTTGTACAAAAGCATTTTCTGAGCTATTAGATATTTATATCCCATTACCATGATCTAAGTGCCCAGAGAGGCACGTGATGTCTGCGTGTAGACRGCTAACAGCACTTCAGATGCTCAAGATGTCCCACGGCTGCTAAATGGGCTGAGGTCTCTCTATCCCACAACACTTCTGCTGGCCAGGGGATGCTTTAGGAGCTCTCCAGCTGCAGCGGATAGTTAYGGGCAGGCAATCAAATAGCTGATTTAATGCTGCTGCTTTTTCCCGGCTGGGGCTGGCACATCCCTTTGCCCTCCRTCGAGCGCTTCGGCTCTGAGGTGGTGCGACGCAGGCGCAAAGCCCCGGTCTGGCAGGAGGGTTTGTGAGCTCTGCCTCCGGAGAGCCTCCGCTCCGGGCTGAGCCGGCTCCTGCCGTCCCTCTGCGGGGGCTGGCGGTGGGATCCATCTCGGGGGACGGCAGTGCCTCCCCAAAAACCCGTGCTGGCTTTGGGTGCTACCTTGTTTTTGTGAAGATTGTAAGGGGAACCTCTCTGTAAGAGCTCCTCCTGGAGACGGGCTGCTGGACACAGAAATACCCCTCCGGTCCTGTTTTTTTTTTAAAGTCCATTCTATTTTCTTGTGTTTGAGATGAGCGGGGTGAGCTCAGTCCCGTAGGAAGCTACTCCGAGGGGTCTGTATTTCTCCCAGGGGACAGTCAGTCTGGCCCAAAGGTGCTTCTGAACAAGATGAGTCCTCTGACAAACCAGGTTGGGGCCGGTCGGAGAAAGCAGTGGGTGCTGCAAATCCTCGCCGTCCTGTTTTCTCCTTCCCTTTGTTTCAGCCTGCCTTGAAAAATGTGGCTTTTTAGTCCCTCAGCAGGAAATAGGGTCACAGGTTCGGTGTTCCCCCCCCCGTCCCCGTGCAGGAGGGGCTGGTGGTGCTGGGAGCACTGGGGAGGTGTGGGGCCAGGGTGAGGGCTGAGCCCCCGCAGCTCCAGCTGGAGCGGGGGGCTGAGGTCTGCCTGGTGTCACACCTGTATGTAAATCCCTAATCCTGCCTTCGGAGCAGCGGGAGCATGAAATCCCCGAAGGAGAAAACAGCTTAGCAAGGAGGGAGAGGGGAAACTCCAGGTTTCCTCTCCTGGAGCATCAATCTCAGCTGGAGCATCCCGCGCTTGAGAGCGCAGCCAGTTAGCAAAACGACAACTTTCCCCCTTAAATAGGCTGCAAAAAGCGCAGGACCCAAGAGATGCAATTGATGGATTATTTTTTTTTTTTCTCCCCCGACCTCTCGCTTCCAAAGCTCTTAATGCTTAGAGGGAGATGGGTGATGACAGCTCTTGCACCCGGCATCCCTTAATGCAGTTTTCCCGCAGGTCAGTGGGTGCTCAGGAGCGAGGGGGGGACCTCGCCGGTGCCTGGCGAGGGGTCGGGTCTGCTGCAATCCCTTCCAGCCCCTCGGAGAGGAGCTGGCATGGAGCGGGAAGGCAGCCCYGGCAAACCAGAACTAATCCAGCCCTCTATCTTTATTGGGGAATCATATGGCTGAGAAGCTCTGGCTTGATTTAAATATAAATAAATCCTCTAGAAAGGGCTAAATTTGGGGTTATCGCAGGGGAAATTACAAATGCAGGCAGCAAGAAGCTGCGTTGGAGCCGGAGAGCCCTCCTTGGGGACACGTTTGTCAGCTGGGTTTTGCATGGCAGGTAATCAAAGGGCACGCGGTGCAGGTAGGGAGCCTGCGCCGGGCAGGCCTGGGAGGCATTTATTTTTAATGCGTTCTGACAGGTCGGTTAGCGCCAAAGTCTTTGCTTCTTTTAATTTAGATCAAACTTGAGATTTGGAGAACAAGCTGCTTTGTGCTGTTGGTGTGAAACTGTCAGTGACTGTGGAAATGCTGGTGTTACAGCCCGCCCCGGGCTTGGGAAAAATTGAGTTAAGAGCTCCAAATCATATCATTTAAATGAAAATTTAATTTGGAAAAAAAAAAAAAGCACAGATTTTAAGGCTGTTTGCTGCATCTGGAGAGTTTGCTCTGCACGGAAGCGGCCGTGTGCCTTGACGCTGTGGTTTTACCCGGGGACTTGGGCGATGGGAAGGTCCTTTGGGTCTGTGAGCAGCCGGAGGGCTTGTGTCTTTGCTCTCCAAACCAGCTGCTCCTCCCCTGCAGCCCCCAGCCAGCCTGTGCCACACGGCCGAGGGCACCCGGCCCACGGGTGCGATGCTGTCCCCATGGGTGCGGCGCAGCCCGGCTCCGGGTGGACAGCTCGGCACAAGGAGCCCGTGGGTGACAGAGCAGCCCCTGGGGTCACAGCGGGACCCACGGCCTGGGGACAAGGAACCAAAACTCCCGTGGGATGCAAAAGCAGTTCCTGCAGAAGCGGCTGACGGGGGTTTCCCCGTTTTGGGGGGGAAGCAGCAGGTGGGAGAGGCACTCAGGCTTGCAGAGAGCAGCTGATATATTTATTTTTTCCTTTGGCAGAGGAGCTAAATTCCCTTTCCAAAGGGAAGGCTGGCAGGGAGGATGGTTCTGGCAGGCTGCAGGCACTTTGCCTGGGAAGCAGCCCTGAAAACCGGGGCAGGCAGAGCTCCCAGCGCTCCTGTCATCAGCTCTGTCCCCTCGAGGACRTCGGTGTGGGGACACAGACCCAGCTGCGAAGCAGAGCATCAGCCGGCTGGGCAAACCCCAGCTCTGCCGGGAAGTGGCGTGGAATGGGGGAGACTCCGGGAAAAGCAGAAAAAGGCCTGAACGTGTCTTAAAATAGCGCTTATTCGAGTGGTTATTTTAGCTCCTGCGTATAGGAATGTGGCTGCCAGGGAGACCCATCACCCCCAGCAGCACCTCGGGTCTTTGCGGAGCTGCCTGACAGAGGAGGCGCGTGCGGATAAATTGCAGCCCGAATTACTGGGGTTTGGTGCTCTGGAGAGATGCTGCTGCGGGGCCGGGGGCTGAGCCCGTGGCTGCGGGGAGCCCCGTGGGACCCCAGCTGGGTGCTGCTGCTGCCGCCGATGCTCTTTGTCCGTGGGTCACTGTAGCAGTGAGGGGGTGTCTGGGGACAATAAAATAGATTTAAGTGGGGTGGAAAGAAAAAAAAAAAGTTATGTGGGTGTTTAAGGAAAAAAAAAGAAATATCAGGCTTTTTTCCTCCCCATTACGGCAAATAAAAAGTCAGCTCTGTGCATTGGAAGCCTGGATAGGGAGAGATTACCGGGGTGGGGCACAGGATTACGGGAACACCCAGGCCAAATTAAAGAGCAGCTTGACGCCATCCTCCGTGCGGTCACGAAGGGCTGGCTGTTGGGTATTTTTTTTTTTCTTCCCGGCACATGAACAGAGTTACCCTCCCGAAGAGGAGCTGGTGGGGCTTGTAGGAATCCCACCCGCGGGGGGAAGGCTGTAAAGGTCTGCCTCCGGCTCTGCAACCAGAGCTGGGCTGGGGATGGTATAAAACCGGTACCACCATTGGAACAGAGGTGATTTAGGCACAGGCAATGCCTCTGGGCCAAAATGCCTTGGTTTTGGGCTGCCGTGACCCTGGTGTCACTCCTCTCTGCCTTGGTTGCTGAGCCTGAAGTGTGAAATAGGGACTAGGAGGAGTTTAGACAGTACCTAGTGTCTCGGGGGATTAGGATTTAGCAGATCCTAGCTGCGATGTGCTTTGCCCAGTGGTAGGCTGTCTGCTGCCGCGAAGAGGATCCTTCCCTTCCAAATCTTAAGCAGCAAAGAAATTAATTGCACCTCTAAACRACAGGCTCGCGGGGCGAGGGTCTTCCTCCTCTAAAACCCCTTTTGTCTGCGCTCGATGGCTTTGATGCTGGGCCGAGGAAGATGCTGCTYGCCGTCAAGGGGAGCCCCCCCCTCTGCGTCTGAGGGCAGAGCAGGATTTTAAAATGACTTATTTAGCGCAGAAAATCAAGTGTAAATCTCTAACCATGGAGACATTTAACTGCCGAGATGGACGGTGGGGGAAGCGAGCTGGGGAAGTGATGGTTTCTGTCTGCAGCGCTTAAATCGGGGGGTTTCTTGTGAAATGCAGATTTAGGGATTATTTTTTTTTTTCAGGGGGCATTTCGGGGGCCACGAACTCCCCGGGGCAGGGAGGCAAGAGGCTTGTTCTCTCGGCGGCTTCTGCTCCCAGCCCAGCCCAGGGGCAGTTCAGGGGGGCAGATCAGACCTCAGTGTTTAATTAGGCGCCAGCTCCGGAGCGTGTGTTTTACTAAGCCCATGCGTTGCCGAGGGCTGTAGGAAGCAGGGAGTGTTCGACCTATTTTCTTTTTCTCTTTTTTTTTTTCCCCCTTTCTTGGTGGCTTGTCAGCCGCAGAATAGCGAGGGTCTGTGAGGAGCAGCATCTCGCCTTGCTGCTGGTTGCAGAAGGGGGTACCAGAGGTCAGAGTTGAGCAAGAACAACCTCCCCTCGGTGTTCGATATAGGGGTGTATTTTACAGTGTTTGGGATAAATAACACACAGGGCTGTTTCATGTGCGTCTGTCTCACGGGAAGCATTGATTTTTGACATCTCCCTCCTGTTTCCTCATGTGCCTTTGAAAGCACGTGTGGCTTGAGCAGCTTTTTCCATCCTTCCTCATCAGTTTTGGCTGGAAATGAGAAACTCAGTTCAGCTCGTCGGTGAAGTTTCTGCGCTCGGGGAGCAGGGGTTGCTGCTTTTTGCCAGCACGTGTGCTCGGCTTTCCCTACATACCGGGGATGGTGGGAGCGTCAAGGGCACCGGCTGCTGTGCTGGGGGTTTGGGTTGGGAAAGCAGGAGGGTGGAGGGGCTTGGAGTGTGCTTGGCTGCACGTGTGGGAGGTATCCATGCCCACCCGGTCCAGACATGATGGTGCATGAGGCTTTCTGCAAAGGAGACGGGTCTGTGCTCCCAGGGATGGGGTTGCAGGATGCGGTCCCTTACGCCGGTGTGGTACCCGTGGCCCCGTAACACGAGGGCTTTGCTCCGCACCACGCACCCGGCAGCCAACGGCACGAAGGCGCACGGCGGCTTGCAGGGGAAGAGCTGTAACCCAGTGTTAACGAACGCACCCTGGCTCTGGAAATGGGATTTCAGGGTGCCTGAGCTGGGATCCCCTTGGTAGCTGGGTTCAGGCACAACCTGTTTCAAAGTCGGAGCTTTGYAAGGCAGGAGCAAACTTTCTGCTCTTCCCAACCTGTGAAGGGTCACCTTTCCCTCCCAGGGATGTTCTCAGGTTTTACAATTTTTTAATTGCAAAGGAAGAACGAGCACACCCAAGTGCTCAGACCAAAGAGGAGAGAGACATCAGCTGCCAGCCTCCAAATGCTTAAAACTCAAAAATGAGGAGATGCTCCCATTTCCCCGCTTGCTGTTAAAGCCCTTGCAGGGTGGCACGGCGTGAAGGCACCTGTGTTTCCATATACAGCTGGATTTTCAGCCRCAGCAGCGGTTAAACACGCTGTCAGGGCAGGGGGGGTGGAAACAGGACTCTTCTGAGCATTGGGAAATCCAGAAGGAAATTAAGCCATAGCTTCATTATTGCTAAATTACGGCTTCTTTTCCCCCACATCTTTCCAAAGACAGATGGGTGCGGAGGTGCGTTTCTGTCTTAGAGGAGGAAAAATTATTTCTCAAAAAAACCCCAAAGCCCCCCCCAGCCCTCTTCTGCAAGGGCGGGGGGAGATGGCAGGGAGAAAATAAATGGGTGAATGGGTAGCCACAAATATTAGCATTTCAGAGAGCTGCTCGATGGAGATTGTTCACCACCGGGCAGGCTTTAATAGGAGTGATAAGGTTTGCTTTTGTTCTCGGGCTCTTACTTAATCAGCCTGTCTCATTGCGATTTTTCTATCGGCGCACTTCATCACACAACTTTCATGTGCGAGTCCCAGCTGCAGCAAATCTTGTTAAAATGGCCTTGTTCAAACACGGGCGCCGGGTTTGTTCCCTAGAGCTGCAATATGGATAGATGGAGTGCAAGGCTGGAGGAATCAAAGGACTCCTAGTCCTGTGTATTTTATAATTCATTGCATAGCTAAGTTGCAGAATATTTTTCCTCTAACAAGCTTGAAGCCTTCTTCCATATCTAAAGGAATATTATCCAAGGAGGCATTTGGGCAGGGGGGTTTAGAGACCCGTGGCTTTCTGTGGACCGTTTGTCAATGATTGAGCAGCTTCCCTGCTCCTTATTAGTATTGCACTCTTGCATTTATTTTGTACCAGAGCGCTCTGCAAATAAAATTTTAAAAAGCTGCTGCTCTTGCTGCTGCCTCGGTATGCTGCAAGTGGCAGAAAATAAAGATGATCGAGTCCTGGGGGGGGTTTCGATGGTAAGGTTAGCAARCACTGAAACAAAGCGTGGCGGAGAGCCTTTCCCTAATTGAATCCCCGGTTAATTTGGTCCTCCGTTTAATTTGCCCCCTGCTCCAGACGTCGGGTGATTCTCACTGAAAATAGCCCAAAACGTGTTTATTTTTTTGTTTTGWTCCCTGTCCGTGAGTGCTCCCGGATAATTCAGTCCCCGAAGGCAAGAGCTCKCTGCGGGAAGTTGGAGCCGGGGAATGCGAGCGGAACCCCCTGTAATTAGATGACGACTCCAAAGGGTTATTTAGATCTTGCAGTTGGCATTAGTTGCACGGCACAAGCTGGGACCTGCCCCGCCGTCGCCCGCATCAGCTGCTTGTGTCGGGCCGGGGGAAACATTCGCCTCCAAACTTGCCCAATTTTTTTTCCACTYGCTCGGTTGTTTTTAATCGAGCTGTGATTTAAATCCACCAAAAGCAGTGGCGGTCGCCCAGGTGTCTGCATAATCTGGAGACTTGAGCTGCTCAAGTGCTACACTGTCCCTCATTAAACCTGCCCATCACTGGTAATGAAGATTAGTGCAAAGAGGAGAGACCTAATTGACTTTCCATCCGAGGCTGCATTTGCAAGGTTGAGGGTTTTTTTCCCCCCATTTTGTTAACTGAGCAAACTTGATTTGGGAATTGGGGAAGGGTGAGGAAGATGGAACTCTGATTCCACTTTGCGACAGCCTCGTTGGTTTTTTTTGGGGGGGGGGGGGGGGGGGCAGGACCAATTGCAACCCATCAGGCCCGATGCCACGGTGAGGGTAGTGGTCCTGGAAAGGAGCAGCCGCTAGCGCCTGCCCGAGGGGAATGGTGGTGGCATTTGATGCTCGAAACACTGCAACCAAACCAGCCCTGTGTGCTGTGACCCGGGAGCTGGATCTGCAAAAATCGTGTTACCGACGTGCGTTGTTCTTGAATTTCACAGATTCTTCCCCAGAAGCCCAGCCCAAGTACATCAAAGGCGGCAAACGCTATGGCCGGCGGTCCCTGCCGGAGTTCCAGGAGTCGGTGGAGGACTTTGCCGAGGTGACCGTCATCGAGCCGCTGAGCGAGGAAGCGCATCCCCCGCACATYGCTTCCAGCGGCTGCGAGGAGGAGGTGAGCGGGAAGGGGCCGGGCGCTGGGCCGGGCTGTACCCCCCCGAATGTCACCGCTCCCCACACCCTCCTAAGGTGGTTTGGATGTCCTTGGGGTTGTCCCAGCGAAGGCGATGGTCGCCCTCCTCGCCTGCCCCCAGGGATCGGCCGTGTCAGTCAGCACCTCCCTTGCTCCAGCCCCCAATTCCCGTCCGCGGGCAGGCTGCAGCGGGAAGCCGGGAAGGAGCCGGGCTCGGCAAGGGCTGTAACGCTGCCTCCGTGGCTAATGGAGCGTGGGCTGGGAGCTAGGCGGGCAGGAGGAGAATGTCCTCATCTATTAGCTCATCGGCAAACACCCGGCCGTAGCTCCAGCGCTCCCGGGTAGAGGGGATGGGGAAGAGGGGTGGTGAGCGGCAGAGCTCCGCAGCAGGCGGCTGCCTTGGGACGGTGCCCTAAATCCGGAGCCACCAGCTTCTCTGCTCAGTCCTCTGCAGTCCTCAGTCCTCCTTTTATTTTCTGCTCAGTCCTCCTTTTATTTTCCCAGCAAACAGCTTGCGTGCTCCTGCACGAAAGGGAAAGGCTGGCCGAGCCGGGAGCTGCACGGCTCTCGGCAGCCCCCGTGCCCCACGCATGCCCGTACATATGCTTGCTCAAAAATCCAGATATTTTTTCCCCCCCTCGGGTTTCATGATCAAAATTAGTGGCTCTCTTTGTTCTAGTGCTTTCAACCCCAGAATCTCCTCTTGCTTTTCCAGAACAGAAAAGCAAAAGGTGGCGAGMGGTTGGGTTTGGTGGCCTGCATTAGCATACGGCCACAGCAGCATTTCCCTCGTGCRGGGCTCGTTCCAGCCTGCCCTGGTTTGCCAAGTATTGTCGAGTCAGTGCTGTGTGTTCAGGAGCACATGGTGGGAGTTTTCCAGTGGGAAGGAGAAATGCTGCCGCTTTCTCCCCTCCGCTGTCTCCTGGCTTTCCACCAGAGCCAGCTTCTTTACCCTGTTCTCGGTAACCTTTGCTCACCGCCATGGGGATGCTCATCTAYCTCCTGGTGCCGGCCACGTGGGCTGCCCTGACCTTGAAATCAATGTTAATCYGCCCATGACCCCCAGGGAAGGGATGCCCTCGATAGAAGAGGCCACTCTAATCTTACTCCTCTGTTTTAGCTGTCGAGGAGGTGTAAAAGACTAGTTTATTAACAAGGTCAGTCAATTAACTGGTACGTAACCACACTGCGTTGGCTGCATCAGTCTCCTGGTGGGACCTCTTGTTGCACCTTTTGGGGTGGATGGGATGGTTAATTCTCTTGCAACTTGAGCAAAAATCAGGATAAAYTTGTAAAATCCCCATGTTTCACTTTTATCAGCATTACTATCTTTTCTCTAAAAGAAGATCCTCTTGGTAGATATAGAAACTAGTTGCTTGAAGGCACTGGGGGTCCYGGGGCTGAAACGCCGGGTGGTGTTGGAGACTCCTGAAGCTTTGACTTCTTGGGGCTCGGCACAGCTAGCAGCCTTTGCCCAGGCTTCTCCTGCTGCGCATATAAACACGCTGCTGCCTGCGCTCCGCAAGCCTGCCTCCAGCCCAGGGTGTTTTGCCGGCCTGAGAACTGGGGCAGTGTGGCTTAATTGGTGCTTTCTTTCAACTGGTGCCAATTAAAAGGACTCAGGCTCTGTCTGAGAGGCTTCCTTCCCCTTCTTGTCTCTGTAAACACGAGAGGAGAGGCTGGAGGGCTGGTCTGTGTGTGGGATCGGCTGCCCAGAGAGGTTCTGCCACCTCCATCCCTGGTGGCTTTCCAGGTGCTGCTGGACAAAGTAATGAGCAGCTGGGTCTGAGTTCAGCGTTGACCGTGCCGTGAGCAGAGGGTGGTGTAGGGATCCCAAAGTTCCCTCCGACCCACATGAGTTTGTCCCCACGGATGCTACTAGGTTAATGGGTGATGAGAAACGAGTGGCTCTGGCGGCTTTACAGATGTGGTGCTAATGGGGCTGCAGCCATGAAAGCACCTAGAAAYGCAATGTGGTGGTCCAAGCTGTGCACCTCTGGCTCTGGCTGTCACTTGAGCTTGTTTGTCCTAAACTCTTGCTACAGGTGATGGGTTTTGGTGGGCTTTCAAGCTGCCTGTGGCAGCTGAAAGCTGACCCAGTGTGCTTGGGAAGCGCCGTGACCTTGCTTTTGTTTCCTTTTCGCCTTGCATTACAYCTGATGATGATCTGTGCAATGGCGGTGGTGGTGCAGGGTTGGGATGGGGAGCAGGTTTGGTGGCCGTGGGGTACCAACCCCAAGCTGATGGTAGGGAGGCAGCAGCCTTTGGCTCACGGGTCCCCAGCAGCGCACCCCTGGGTACACAGCCAGACGTGGCCAGTCTTAAGGCCATGCTGACTTCCAAACCTCAGCGTAGGGCATCTGTCATCTCCCCTTCTGGGAGCTGCTGCCTCGGCTCCGGGTAAGGTCCCTCCTACTTGCAGGTTGTAGAAACCGATGTCATGTCCCAGCTCTGTCCCTTCAGTGCCTGCTGAAGCCACTCGCTCCCCAGACATCCGTGTGTTTCCTTCTGCATAGAGTGGTTTCCAGCATGGCATGGCCTCTCGGAGCAAAACCATCTGGGAGGGTCRGGCTGAAACTCATTGTCTTCAGGTCCTCGATGTACAAATGTGAGGCTCCTGAAGGGCAACTGTCCTGTAAAGCCAGGATCTGCAAATAACAGCTCAGGATAGTGCTTGCTCCCCCCAGAAGTGCATTGATGATGTGCCTCTGGTGCTTTGCAGCTGAAGGCAGTTTGCAAAGCGGTTTGTGGAGATTTGCTGTCTTTCAGGGGTCTCTGCTCTGGCTGCTCAGACCGGCGAGCTTATCTCAGGGCAAGCACGCAGGGAGGGAAAAACRGGGGCCGTCAGCGTTGGTGCGAAGGCTCACCTTGCCGCGTGCAAAGCCGAACAGGCTCAGCGTGCGCTCCTGATCATCATTTTAATTAGCAATATATTCTGGCGGAGAACAAAGGTCTGTCTCGCTGAAGCAGATGGSGGGGGGGGGGGGGAGAGGTTGCTGCCTTATTATGGGGAGAGGCCACCGCGAGCAAACGGCACAGGCTGCAGATGCTCGCCCGGGCTGGAGGGCGGCGAGCATTGAAAGTCGCGGCCATCTGCTCCTCAGGCCGCCYAAGCACGCGCCTGCCCAAATAATAACGCATTCCTGGGATCACCGCTCCCGCGCACGGCCCGCCGATGTGTGTGACCCCCGTCCAGCTGTAGCACGGCCGGGGAAACAATGCCGTGCTTGACACGGGGATGCGCYGGCCCCCCGCACCCGCCCCGGTCCCCCTTTGTCCTCCCACCGGCGGTGGCCGACCCCGAGCCCCTGCCGCACAAAGGGACCCCGTCGCCCTCCGCAGCGGGGCCCCGGCACGGGGAGGGAGGTCACACGAGCTCCCCGAGGTCGGTGGCAGTGGGTTACCAGCCCACAGCCCCCCCCCCCCACTATATTCAGCCTCTTCAGGTTGTTGGTATTTACGGAGTTAGCGTGTGCTGTGGTTTGGGGTTCTTGGTTTTGAGGCAAGCCCTTGAAGTGAGAGGTTCTGGTGCTAAATAGTTTAGATCTGATTCTATATAAAAATATATATGTTGCTTACTCAAAAAGACTCGGACACAGCAGATCTGAGCATCACTGCACAGATTCCCCTTGCTGCCCCCCCACAAGGACAAGGACGAGCGGCTGCAGGGTGGTAGCTCTGTCTGGCACCCAAAGATACCTTCTCCCAGCACCAAGTTGGCTGTTGCATATGTACACTGGGCTTGGATGGTGACAACTTACGCATTTTTGGGACCACGGGCTGTTTTTTGCCTTTGCAGATAGGAATTTGACAGTACCTATTGCCTCAGCTCCTGCTTTTTGTGTGCTCGTCCTGATGGTTTATCAGGCAAACCAGGAATCTGCCGCCCTAATGCCTTGATGGTGGTGCTAGACGACTTGTTTGGGGCAAARTCTGCAGCTTTCTAGTGCAGTATTATATATGTTCTTGGCTTTGTCCAGAACATCCCAGGTGCCAGCCCTGCCTGTGACCTGCCCCTGCCAGGCTGATTTCTGCCTGAAGCCTTGCCTGGGAAAGCAAAGGATAAGCCCCCCTCTCCATCCGAGGCTCTCCCCGATTCCTGCCCTGTGACTGGCCCCAAAAGCAGAGGGGTACATCGAGATGCTGCRGCAGCAGCAAACGGCCCTTGTACGGTCCAGCAGATGAAACAGGAGCAAGCAGCAGAGCTAAAAAAAGTCCAGTGACCTAATCCCGTTTCCATGGTAACGTTGTAGATTAATGGCTTTTAGCTGTAATCTCAATGAGACGTATTGAACTTTTACATGATGATTTAGAGCCTCTTTATGTCCTGGGTGACTTTGACTTCAAATCCATCAGTCACGTGCATGCAGAAGTCACGTGCACTTGTAACGGTGGAGAAGTAACATCTGCCAAYGCTGTTGCTAAACCAGAAGTTAATATCGCTGAGCATCGTGTGYGAGTAAATACCCTCGGCTGGTACAAGGGTGGAAGAGACAAGACAACGTGTAGTACATGAGGAAATCATTTTAAACAACGTACTTCTGCCTTGCTCCCGGTGCCGCCTGAGCTGATGTGGTATTGCCACAGAGGAAGCGGGGTGGCTTAAGACCAGCAAAGAGTATGTTTGTCTTTTTTTTTCTCCAGCTAGGAGAGCTTGTTGGCAGCACGGCTCTGTCTCCTGACCTAGAGCTACAGTTAGTGGAGGTGTTTTGGAATGGGCTTGGCTGAGCGCGGGCTGCTGGCCCTCGAGCTCTGCAGGCAGACGGGTCCCCCGTGTCAAAAGGGAAGGCATAAAGCAGCAAAAGCTTCATTTCCCAAACCACATGTGCTCTGGAAGCAGATGTCCCGATCGCACTTGTGGGTTCATTGCAGCTTAATTACCTGTCGTGGATGCACGTTCCCCGGTGCCCGGGATGTCCGGGCTCTGCGGCTGGCGTGGGTGACATGCGATTGCCCGCGGAGGGGAGCGGGGCCGCGGGATGATGTTGTGCCACGCAGGTTTCTGTCAAGGGCTACCCATGATGGGGATGCTCGAGACTCGAAGCRTGCTGTGCTCGCGTCCCGGCTCGCAGGCTAGCTGTGTACGAGACCCGTGCGCTGCAGGTAGTYGTTCTGCAGTGGGAAAATAGGAAAGGATAATGCAAACTCAGACGGTGCCTATATGCAGCTCGTGATCTTCCCTGCGTCTTCATCATCTTGCCCRTCGATACCTCTAAGACAAGCAGCATGGTTTGCTTGGAGGGCAAATCTCCCCCTCCCTCCCCATCAACCTGCCAGACTCTGATCTGTCACCTCTCCTGGGTCGTTTGTGGGGCTTTAGGCGTCTTTTTGCTGCAGCTGTGGTTTATCCCCACCAAAGCACCTTGCGTGCCAGAAACAGGCAGCATCAAAGAGCCGTGGGTTGCCAGCCCAGCCCGTGGGGAGCGGGGAGATGAAAGCCTGGCAGCGTCGCTGGAGCCCTGTAGCTCGTTTGATGCTGATTGCAGAGTCTTTCATACGGGTGATGTCTTGCAATAGTAATAACTCGGGAACCTTTTGTTTTCTCCCCAGGACTGGAAGACGCGAGACAGCGAGGAGTACGAGGCCGAGGGTAAGAGCAAGCAGCAGCACTTGTATGGGCTTATTCTCTTTTTTAGCTTTGAAGATGAATCAGAGGAGCACTTTAAGACGGTCTCAGGCCAGCTGGGTGTGCTGGGCAGTCTCAGCCTGGCGCGGTGCCGAGCTCAGGAAGGTGTGCATGGGGCAAGCAAGCCCCGAGCTRGGAATGAAAGCTAAAGCGGGGCTCCTTGGAGGGCACAGTCTTGTGCTTTACCCTCTCTGCCCTCTTTTCTTCCTCCTGTCTGGTGCAGAGGCTGCTCTGCTGCAGGTGCTCCCGGTCTCCCTGGCCCCAGCACCCCCAGAACAGCAGCAGCCGGGGCTGGTCCTGCTCCCCACTCCTGCCCTGGGGGCTGTGGGGCTGCTGGCTGTAGTGGAGCACGGTAGGCACTAGATGTCAGCACGGACCAGTCATTAAATGTTTCCTAATTGTCCTGTAAGGGAGAGCGGGGTGACCCCCAGGCTGCGGAGAGGCTCCCCATCCCACCCTGCTCCTTGTCCCGCATGGACACAGCTTGCGGGGCTTGGGCACCGAGCAGGGATAGCAGTGCGACACGTCCTGCTCTGCTCTGGGATGTGGCCAAAGGTTTTTCTCCTGCTGTTCCAGGCAGGGATGCTCGAGGGGGACCCCGCAACATTAGCCAAGTGTCACAGCGAGCTCCTCTGAGCGCTTCTCCTGTCACCGGCCTGGCAGGCTTTGGCWCTAACCTTCAGCACAACCCGCAGCACGCAGAGAGGTGTTTATAACTAAGCCGTGCAGCTTTTAATTGTTTCAACACCTCTTCCGTATTTCAGCTGCTCTCTGTCCCCTACCCTGTCCAACGAGACCAAATTTTTTCTCCAAAAGCTGCTTTTCCAGCCCCAGGATGAGGTAGCGGATGCGAGGAGGTGGCCTTGCAGCTGAGCAAGCTCTGACTCTTTTGTGTCTAGTAGCTCTGTGAGCGTTTCC
The DNA here is from genome assembly GCA_030449065.1 of Oceanodroma leucorhoa. Taxonomy (NCBI): domain Eukaryota; kingdom Metazoa; phylum Chordata; class Aves; order Procellariiformes; genus Oceanodroma; species Oceanodroma leucorhoa. Next base: position 3,441,419 of record JASVER010000057.1, on the reverse strand, counting down.
AGCTGGGTGAGACTGCACTCCAGGCGTTTGCTGGAGGTAGAGGAAATGTGTTCAGCCGAAAGCTATTCTGTTTTTTGTTTTTTTTTCCTTCCCCTGAAGGGGTGTTTGGAAGTACTTACATCAAAACGTGCACTACAGTTTCCATTCAGAGGGGATGGGAGTTTAGGCAGCTCTACCTGGGGGGTGACATCTATGGAGACAGGCAACCACTGAAGTTCTCAACCTGGTCAAGGTATATACGGATATGCAATTTGCGCAGTCCTCTCCCTTGATCCCATAAATGCCCAGAAGAGGAGGAGTCCTTTCTCCAGCCATGCCAGYGGCCGAGGCGGCAGGGCTGTGCTTCCCCTGGCCACCAGCCCATGTTGGCCACTGGACTCATCCATGACCCTGGAGATCCTCCTGGTCGTGGTCCTGGCTGCAACTCACCCTGCGCCTGGACACGGGGTTCCCTTGCCTGGGAYCTGCAAGTTGAATGCTGAGCAGGATCTGCTCCTTCTGGTAGAGTCAGATAGCCAGGCTGGTGCCAGTAGCTATATCCCAAAATCACAAGTGTGCTCTGTGCAGGATGAGGTAAGGCAAATGGTCCCATGGGGTCTGATGAGCAAGGAGGGAGGGTCTGCCCGCTGCAGCAGYGAGTCCCCTGTGATGTGCAAAACCCCCAGGTCTTCTGGTGGTCCCTCGTGYGCAGTGTTTGGGCAGAAACCAGAGCAGTTTCCCCCGTTTCCAGGGCAGCTGCGCTTCTGGAACCCGGATGACCTGAATGCCTCCCCCGGAGCATCGCTGCCCACCCCGGACTGGATAGAGGAGAAACTGCAGGAGGTCTGCGAGCACCTCGGCATCACCAGGGATGGCCACCTGAACCGGAAAAAGCTCATCTCCATCTGTGAGCAGTATGGGCTCCGAACGGCGGCCGGGGAGGTGAGTGGCCACRTACGGACCCACTCGCACTGACGCGTGCGCCTGGGTTTTAGCGTGGCCCCCACAAAGTCTGTCCTGCGGTTGACCGCAAGCCTAAAGCACAAGTGCTGGTTAACAGGTCGCTACTTGGAAAGTGGTTTTCAGCTCCAGCTCGTGGCTTTCCAGCGAGTTTGTTGGTGTCRAACCACCAGACGTGGGAGGCTGCTCTAGTAGAAGGCAGCTGCCAGCCTTACTGACACCGTAGCGTGCGTGTCTTCTCATGCAATCGCAGAGTAAACTGGAATTTAAAAACGTGTCCTAGATTCCAGGCATGTCTCCTTAATCCCAGAAATCTTCTAGCTAGACAGTAAATACAGGTTAAAATATTCATAGATGGTTGCTTTTGACTCTGAGAAGGCCTGTGGGCAGTTTCTGTCCTCCAGGAAGAGTCCACAAGAAAATTATTTCTTTAGCAAAAAAGTCTCTTGTCAATTTAGGATTTAGTTTTATAAAAAAATCAGACTGTTTTGCATCTTAAAATAACATGGCTTGTAATCATTTCCTTCATAAAACTTGTTTCTGAGCAGGTATTCCTTTGCAGCACTTGCAACAAAATGTTTTCAGGATATTAAGGCAGAAAAGGGAAAAAATAAACTGTAGACAAAGAAATAGTGAGGGACTAATCTTAACATCTCTGGTCCTAATAAGGTTGGTCTTGCTTTTCAGAAGGCAGACTGCCCTGAAGCCTAAAGCAGGTTTATTACAACCTTGCACTGTCTTGCTATGGTATTTTTGCCTGGTCACGTCAAGCTGCTGGGGTTTTGGCATCTGTCTCGCTACCTCGCACCGAATTCCTGAGGTCACCCTGTCTCGAGAGCAGAATGAAACAAGGGTTTTTCATGCTGCCTCACAAGATGAAGGCTCCAAGATGACCAGGAGCTTACACGCTTTTACAGGCAGGATTTGGGTAGCTGTATGTATTTTCTGTATGAAGGTTGCTGTACCAGTGTTAGGCAGGTAACTCTTTTGCTTTGCTCTTTTTTTTGGTAGAGCCTTAGGGAATGGGACGTTTTCTGCCGTGCCAAATTGTTACCGCGGTGTTTTTTTGGCAATAGCAGATGTGATTTCTATCCCCCGCCGCTTGCAGGTGCTTGAAGAGGTGCTCCGTAACCTGGAGCAAGACGGCACCATGAGCGTAGAGGACTTCTTCTACGGCTTGTTTAAAAACGGAAAGTCGCTGACACCCTCGGCGTCTACTCCGTACAGACAGCTGAAACGACACCTCTCCATGCAGGTGAGAAACTGAGGTGGATCCCAGGGTAAAATCATAGAATCATAGAATCATTAAGGTTGGAAAAGACCTTTAAGATCATCGAGTCCAACCATCAACCCAGTACCCATGCCCACTAAACCATGTCCCGAAGCGCCACATCCACACGTTTTTTGAACGCCTCCAGTGATGGTGACTCCACCACTTCCCTGGACAGCCTGTGCCAATGCCTGACTACCCTTTCGGTGAAGGAGGAGGGAGAGAAGTCCTGGGCAAATTCCACCTCGTCTGTCTCCTCTTCTTCTGCTTTTGTCCCTGTGGTGGGGCAGCCTCGGAGGTGGTGGCAGTGAGCCGCTGCCCTGCCGGGGAGCGGAGCAGAGCCGGGGATGCCCCGGGGAGCACAGCAGCACCGCGGGCACGACTGCCTCCGCCCCGAGCGAGAGCGATGGGGTGAAGCTGCCGCAGGTTTTCCTCTGGATGTGTTGGGGGGTGTGGGGAATAATGCAGAAAACACCCCCATGATAAAGGGGAGATGGCTCCCCTTTAAAGTAGCGGGCTTGGAGATGGCTTTTGCAAGCTGTGAAGTGCAGTAAGTAAATGGTATAAACTGGATGCAGGGGGAAGCGATGGTCTGGGGTAGGCTGGAGACCGTGGGCATGCAGGTCCCACATCTCTATTTTTTTWTTTTTTTTTTTTCAAGAGAGTTTGAAATCTACCATCTATCTTTGCCTGGCAGCTGGGGGCTATAGCAAAAGCACCCGCGCGTATGCTCCCTGCAGCCTTTTTAGGGGAGGACACTTGAAACCAAAAACGGATAGTGGAAAACACTTTTGGAGCACTGAGGGCTGCTCTGAAACTGTTCCTCCTCGGATTTATTTTAAATCCGAAGCGCCTGGTTGCGCTGCGGTGCCGTGAGGTCAGCAGCGGCGCTCCTGCCGGGTATTTGCTTGGCAGACCTTAATCCTTAATCTCCAGAGTACTGTTAGCGAAATTACATTTATAAGCCTTTCTCCTCGCGGGGTGGCCAGATGCCTGGCTGTGCCCGTGCCCCGTCGCACCCTCTCCCCTCTCCCGGCAGTCCTTCGATGARAGTGGGAGGCGCACGACCACCCCCTCGGCCATGCCCAGCACCGTCGGCTTCTGCCTCTTCTCCAGCCTGGACGACGGGATGGGCTACGGCTGCGTGGAGGGCGTCCTCGACTGCTGGCACCAGGAGGGCATAGAGAACAGCCAGGAGATCCTGAAGGTAACCAGCGGCTCTACCTCACCCCTTTTTCCTTGTGTTTTTTTTTTGTTTTTTTTTTTTTTTTTTTATTTCCCCCAGTGTGGGATGCTGGACTGTAGCTGGATTCTTTTTTTGCCCCTTTAACATTCCCAGTGCTAGCGACAAGAGTCAACTGTTCTGGGAAATTCCCAATGATTTCCTTTATTGAAGTGACGGTGCATCCCAGAGAGCTGGAAGTTTAACGATAAAAATGCAATGTGACTTCCAGCTTAGCTCGAAGAGGTCACCTATATTTGTCGAAAGCAATTTAATTCCTTTACCTCGCTGAATAGCTGCACCTGCAAACCTCTTAGCACTGGGATGACCTGAATTATTGCTTGTGCTGAGGTGGAGGACAGCACTTGAAACCCTGTCCAGTGATTAGTGTTTTATTATACAGAGTAAAAGGGTAATGGGSGTTGCAAATCAGATACCTGAAGTAAACCCCATCCCTGTCCATCTCGCTGGAAGCTGTGGATGGGAGAAGATAATTTCACGTGTCTATTCTGAGACCATCGCTGGGTTCCCGGTAGCGATGATGGCAGATTTCTCTTGGCATTTAATATCCRCGTGGATATGGAACATCAAGGTTGTTCCAACATAAACTCTGCCATTGCTCAGGCTTTAGAACTCACTTGTAGCCTGGGCTCGTGCAGGCCAGCTTGATAACCTGGTGCTGCTTTCACCGGGCTCGGGTGGCACAACTTTACCTTCTCTTCTGCTTGTTGCTTTCCACTGGTAACTTGCTTTGTTACCGGGGTGGTTTCTCCGGTGTTYGCAGTGTTTCAGCCCCACCACTAGCCCTTCTGTGCTCCGCTTTGTGCTCCTRCAGAGTTAGGTTGAAGGAAATTACAACTTACTTCCTAAGAGGTGGGATCCTTGCTGTCAAATACCTCCTACAAGGCTCTTTCTGTGTTGTCTCTATTGCAAGAGCTGGTTTTGTTTAACATGAACATCTTCAACCACTTTCTTGCAGCACTTGAATATGCAAAAAGGCTGGTATAGTTAGGTCCCCTAGAGAATTAATACTTTTAATCAGGCGTGGGCTTAATTTCCTGTTGGTCTTGCAGCACAACCAGGACACTTTCCATCTCCACAGCTGGTAGCAGCTCTTTAACGTAGGAAGGTGGCAGAGATGTCTGCTTTATTGCCCCACAGGCATTTGTGTCAGATTAATCGGCAAGCAAAGATTTTTTTTTTTTTCTGAGCTGCCTCATTTTATTCTGCCATTTCACGTACAAATGTCTCCAGGCTCCCGCAGGGCAGGAAAGCTCATTCTGCTCTAACGTTGTGGTGTTTTGCAGGCTTTGGATTTCAGCTTGGACGGGAAGGTGAACTTGACAGAGCTGACGCTGGCGCTAGAAAACGAGCTTTTAATAACCAAGAACGGAGTCCACCAGGCAGCCCTGGCGAGCTTCAAAACGGAGATCAGACACTTGCTGTAAGTCACCAGGATCGCCGGCTCCACCGCTTACAATCATAGAATCACCGCTTCCCCGTTGCCCTCTCCGTTTGGCCAAGCAGCAGCTGAAGTAGCAGCTGATTAACGGTGGTTCACAGCATCTCTCCAAGGGGCATCGGCGTGGTGCTGCTGTTTCACTGGGAGGTTCCTTGTCAGCTTGGTCAGAAACTTCCAACTCTCATTTTGTATGGTTAAAACACTCAAATCCAAGTATCACAGAGAAATATACTTTAAAAAAAAAAAAAAAATCAAAGCAGAGTGTGTTTCCAGCCCCACTCTGCGATCTGGAAATAGTCATTGCAATCTGCAGTGGTCACTGGTGGCCAAGGAATGCAAAACTGAAGACAGAGGCTGGTGCAATTTGATAAGCAGTACCTTTAATCCTAACTGATTTCTTGCGGTAGTGTTGCGTAGGTTTTGCCATGTGATAGAGGTGTGGGTGAGGTGCAAAAACACCTCGTGCTCCCACTTTTTTCATTTGAAAGTCAACACAGTTTGACTTTACGATGGACTTGCCGTGCAGGCTTCTTCAGTGAGAGCGTGTAGGAGATGGGAAACATTTCCCTGTATATATTTCCCTGTATGTGTATTTATTAATTTATTAATTATATACATGTACTACTGAAGCTCAAATATTTCTTCTCGCGCACCGATGGATCATCTTGTCCACCCCGCTTTGGAGACCCCTGCTCTAAGCATTGCACCCTCAGTTTTGCATTGCTTCATTCCTCTTGTGTAACTGTTGCATCCATCTGCCATGTGCACAAGCTCCAGTTGTTAGTGGTGTTTTGCTTGTGCTGTATATCTTTGARTAGTTTAGATATTTATCAGCTTATCCACCTCCATGCAATATGATCGATGACTTTTGCTGGTCGTTAAGACTGCCTGTGTCCTGTTACTTGTTGGCTTACCACATGCACTTGCAAGCTGCCCACCTTGCTTGTATGAAACCTCACAAGATGCAGCTTCCCACTGTTTGTKTGCATCTACGTGTCTAAATACCTTTTTACGTTCACTCAGTGGAGAGATTTGTTATCGAGTCGCCATCAAGAAAGCGGCTCAGTGTAGCAGATCTTACAAACTTGTGATCAAAACCAGATGGATRTAAGGATGAAGCGGTAAAGGTAATAAAATGATGAGATCAAGTAAATGGGGCCTGGCAAAATGGCATAGCACTGGAATTTGGGGGGCTAGACCACCGCTGAGGAGTTCAAGTGCTGAGATCTTGGGATCTATGGGGATATTAAGACAGGTCCAGAGCTCTGTGTGCAGGTTCATATCTAGTCACTAAATGCAGTTGATGATAAAAGACCCTTGGAGAGCTTTCCGAGCTGTTCTTCTTTGACAAGCCTCTTGCAAGTACCTTCTTTGGGGGAGCTGGGAGGGGTGACCTAATCCAGGCTGGCTGTGCTTACCCTAGGGAGAGGGTTGACCAAGCGGCCAGAGAGAAAGAGAARCTGCGGTCGGACTTGGAAAAAGCTGAAAAGCTGAAATCCCTGATGGCCTCTGAGGTGGACGACCACCACGCCGCGATTGAGCGCCGGAACGAGTACAATCTCAGGTACGGGGCGTCCCGGTTCACCCCTCCCCYCCTCTTTGGGATCACTGCCGCGGCATTGTGGGGACTCGGTGACGGATGTAGTGGCTTTGTGCCAGCTGATTGCCACCAAGCTTCGCTCGCAGGGGTATTTGCCGCCTGCTTTTTTTTGAGGTCGTCTTACCTCCGATGCCTTCATAGGAAGCTGGATGAGGAGTACAAGGAACGAATTGCAGCTCTAAAGAATGAGCTCCGGAGAGAGCGGGAGCAAATCCTGCAGCAGGCTAATAAACAGCGGCTGGAGCTGGAGCAGGAGATAGAAAAGCTGAAAACCGATGAGAACTACATCCGGGACCGCCTGGCCCTTTCCCTGAAGGTAACGGGGACTAAATGCAACCAGCGTTTTCCCCCAAAAGGCAAGGTGCCCAGAAGTGGGAGGCAACGCTTGCAACGTAGTCCTTGTTGAAAGGATGTGTTACAGTGYGTGCTGAGCTAGCTGAAAGTAACTTCAGCAGCAAGATAGTGGCGTATCCATGAAAATTGTTTTTTGGGTCACCTTGATAGGTTACTCCTTGGATTCATAAGGCTCCAGTTCAAATCTCTGCTGCCATCAAGTGCAGAGCGTGCGTGTGTACGGCTATCGGATGGGCTGTCTGCCTTGCTGGCTGTTTGGCTGTCTAGCCAGGAGATARTATGTCTTGACAAAGTTTAAAATATTGCTTTAAAAACAAACAAACAAAAAACCCCTCTAAAGCAAGCTTGCTGTTCTGCCCTTTGATAATTTATCTGCTGCCTAATGCAATGGTATCACTCATCCATGACCCCACAGATTCACATCCTTTTCCTAGAATTTTTTTTTTAGAAAACACTTGAGTCACAACTCTTTATCTGACTGCTGCCTTAGCATATAATTAACTTTGGCTCAGTTTAAAAAAAAAAATTAAAATTTGGTAGTGGTGGTGTCTTACAAACGACATCAGAAGTGCTGACAGTCGGAGGGAGCTAATACACCCTTACAGATGTTCAGGCGAGCAGCTTTTGAAGGGGGTGCCTGTCCTGCGAGCATCAGGAAAATTGTAAAATCCTCCTTCTGAAGCAGCCGTCTGAAAGGTGGGGGGAGCAGAGGAGCGCAGGGTTTGTGAGCCGACTGCGGGCCCGGTGCTCACACTTGCCGTTTTGCTGCGGCAAGAGGGGTTGTGTGGGCGCGGATTCACAATTCCAGTCGTCGGCTGAAGCTTGTAACGGTGTCATGCTCTGACTTGACTGGGAGATTACTCTCTTCTAATGAGTTACCATGTGCTAGTGTTTTCCTTCTCCAAACGCTGAAGCTGTTGGGGGGGGSGTTTCTTTGGTTTAGGAAAACAGCCGCCTGGAAAGCGAGCTATTGGAAACGGGAGAAAAACTGGCCGAGTATGAAAGTTTGGCAAGCAAACTGCAGAGGAACTTGGAAAACGTCCTGGCTGAGAAGGTAAATCCTCCTCTTCCCAGTATGCGTCCAGAATTGCATCGCTTTCCAGTTACTACACTCAAGCTGCCAATTTAACTAATAGCCRGAGGCTCTTGGGGTCCCTGTCCAGATGTGACCAAGGCACAGCCTTGTCGCCATGGACCGCCTGACTGACTTCCAGTTAAGGAAATTAAAGATACTCCACCTTAGCTGTAGTTTTATACTAATTAACAGTAGGGAGCCTGACAGTGAAGCAACCATCCCGCAGATCTGCAGGGATTTTTTTCCCCCCCAGCACATAGTTTTGGATAGACCCAASGTGCAGGTCCTTTCTAGGGAAGGTGATACACGAGGTGTTAGGTGTTACCCGGCATCTCTGCTAAACGTCGGTGAAAATCGAGGTGAACAGCTGATCATGGTTGTATTACAGTAAATCCATCAGAATATCAGCTTCTCCAAAGGCACTTCTGTGCGTGTGCATCTATAGATAAAGGCTCATATACTGGGATTCTCACCCAGTTTTCCAGACTTCTTTAAAGTTGGGATTAGTTATCCAGCTGAGATGTCCATATGTTAAGCTAGAAAGCTGTGGTCTGAAATCAAAGTTAGCATGAGAGCTACGGTGAGGTAGCAGCTAGTATTTGTTAGGGAGGTTGCTCATTGTCCCCTACCAGCAGGGAAGCAGAGTTTCTGTATTTGAAATAAAAAAAAACAGAGGGGAGAAGGCGCAGGCTGCAGGACTGCTTGCGAATGGCATCCGGGCTGTGATGAGCAGGGCTGTTTGGTGGAAGAGTAACTGGATCTCCCGTTCATGCCGTTTCAGTTTGGTGACCTGGATCCCAGCAGCGCGGAGTTTTTCCTGCAGGAGGAGAGACTGGCGCAGATGAGGAGCCAGTACGAGCGGCAATGCAGAGTAAGTGGAGCCCAGGGCTGGAGACCCGGCACCCGCCTGCCCGTGTTCACTGAGAATGCCCTTACTGCAAACTATGCAATAGCTGTTCTTTATGAAATAAATTTTGCCCTAATTTGAATTCAGAGTTGCAGGAACTAACAGCAGAAATAAGATATATCCAAGTTTTGATGGTTTCCAAAACAGCAGTACTTCCTTAAAATAAAACTGAAAATGGAAAGCTTGTCTTCTCCTCCCCAAATCTTGTACGGCTGAAATACTTCTTTACATATCTATTTACATATCTACCTTCTGATAACCACTATGGTTATGAGCATTCAGCTCATCTGCTCTGCGTGATCCTTTTCGTTCAATAAGGGACTACCTTGGCAAAAGGCTGTCTAATCTGAAACAGCACGGTAGCTCTCTTAAGAAGTTGCAGTTTAAAAGCAAAGATTTTCTAGAAATATTTGCTGAATTGATACTTCTTGATAATAAGTTGCTTGAATATGCAATTGATTTTTTTTTTTTTGAGTATTGTCAGATATGAGTCAGTAGTCAAGGTTCACTTTCTGAACCATTGAAATCTGCAGAATTGTGTGTTTACACATTCAGGGATTCATTTTCCTCAATAAACGCTGTTCATCGAGCTGAGCGCACGGCATTTGGCACAAACACTCGGGATATTCCGCTGGCAAGTGGGCAGAAGTACCAGATGGTAAATGCAGTAATGAGGATATCTCTTTCCTAATTTAATCTTTTGCTTCTGATTTGATTTTTTTTCAAGTAGATGGTGTTTGAGGAGGTATTTCTCAACTGTTTGAAAACGTTTCTAAGCTGCTGTTTAAAAAAGATCGTAGGAAGAAGGAATAAAGTGTAAGGTCCCRGAGCACAATATGCTTTAGAGGCAGAATAGATACAGGCTGTCAGTCTGAAGAAGCTTCTGCTCTTTTAGTAAGAAACACATTTGTTACTTGCMCAGGTTGGAAGCTGGAGAAGGGCAATGTTTTGCTGATAGGAGGAYGACTAACTGTGGCATGATGGCAGGATTATTGACAAGTCTTTACCTATTGTAATTCCCTCCCAAATGTCTCATCATGGGAGCGTGTTGATGTACAGATGCTCAGCTGCCTTGGTTGTTTCACTCAGGGTTCTTTTTTCCCCCCCTCTCAGGAGCTGCAAGACCAGATAGATGAGCTGCACTCGGAGCTGGAGGAGTACCGTGCCCAAGGGAAAGTGCTCAGGCCTTCGCTGAGAAATTCGCTGTCGGAAGAGTTCGACATCGACATAAAAAGTCATGGCAATAGTGGTATTGAGCCTGACCAAGGTAAAGCACATATCCTATATGACCAACTTCTGTGCTGTAGGTATTTATGATAACATCTTAGAGGCAATTACGTAAAAACTTTCCCAAACCTTCACAGTGAGACTGAAACACCACCTCTATTTTGCTATTTAACATTGAGTGGCATATGGCTGCTGTACTATATTCAAAGCTGAAATTAATGTTTGCAGTTTCTTGTCTGTGTGTGTGACGGGAATTTGAGAGCTGCAAGTAGCTGCCTAAACAAATTTAAATTGATGAAATAATTCTGTTGAGAGTGCATCTCTTTGGGCTTCAAGAATATGTATATAATTATTTTTAAAGGACTTGGTTCAGAAGACTGCAACCCATTAAATATGAGCATAGAGGCAGAAATGGCTATTGAACAAATGAAGGAGCAACATCACAGGGAYCTACATCACCTCAAACAGGAGCTTGAAGACACAGTAAGCTATTTTAACTTAAAACAAGCCTTCACAACTTTTCCAGCCTCTTCATACAAGCGGGATGGTCTTGGAGAAGGACTTCTCATTCCTGATCAAATTCTAACCTTTCTGTGAATCTAAGCCTCTACCTTCCCTGCTCCTTCTGCGTGTTGCTGTGAGATGGAGAGGTGCTGGGGAGGGCTGAAGGAACGCTGCAGTAGACCCTCACACCGCCCACTGGCTCACGAAAGAGCAGGGAGCCTTTCCGAGGCAGAATTGCGTTTCCTGAATTAGCCACTTCATTGGCCCAGGTGGSCAAGAAGGCCAACGGCATCCTGGCCTGTGTCAGGAATAGTGTGACCAGCAGGAGCAGGGAGGTGATCGTGCCCCTGTACTGGGCACTGGTGAGGCCGCACCTCGAATCCTGTGTTCAGTTTTGGGCCCCTCACTMCAAGAAGGACATTGAGGTGCTGGAGCGTGTCCAGAGAAGGGCGACGAGGCTGGTGAAGGGTCTGGAGCACAGGTCTGATGAGGAGCRGCTGAGGGAGCTGGGGTTGTTTAGCCTRGAGAAGAGGAGGCTGAGGGGAGACCTTATCRCTCTCTRCAACTACCTGAAAGGAGGCTGTAGAGAGGCGGGTGTTGGTCTCTTCTCCCAAGTAACAAGYGATAGGACGAGAGGAAATGGCCTCAAGTTGCGCCAGGGGAGGTTTAGATTGGAYATTAGGAAAAATTTCTTCACYRAAAGGGTAGTCARGYRTTGGAACAGGCTGCCCAGGGAAGTGGTGGAGTCACCATCCCTGGTGGTGTTCAAAAAACGTGTGGATGTGGCGCTTCGGGACATGGTTTAGTGGGCATGGGTGCTGGGTTGATGGTTGGACGCGATGATCTTAGAGGTCTTTTCCAACCTTAATGATTCTATGATTCTACGATTCCCGCTGGCATGGGATAATTGTGGGTTAGAAGGGCTGCTGGCAGGAGTCCGCATCGCTAAACGCTACGCTCGTGCAATCGGGTGGCGTTGGAACACGATCTGTGCTGTGGAAGTACGGAAACCGCTGGTACACCTGCGCTACTGAAAACGGGCGCTCCGCTCCCCATTTCCCGGGTGTCCATCTGCAGGTTAATCTTGCCACACGTGCAGAAATCTCTTCATTGGCCTCTATGTGGAGAAAGCTTGGGTCGAGGTGGGCTCGTGAGGCAGGGGCAGCTCCACCCCGGCGCCTGTCCGCAGGGGAGGGCGAGCTGGCGCGGCTCCGGGCCCGGCACAACGCCGGCGCCGCCATGTTCCCCAGCGGGCGAGACCTGCCCCGCTCGGCAGAGGTGAGGTGCGCTGGTGCGGGGACGGCTCAGGACCAGAAGTCGGGGGTCCTGTCAGGCTTCTACCGCATCTGTCAGACCAGTGCCCGCCTCCAGATGAGAGGTGGTTGTATGATTATAATTATTATGTAATTGTAATCTCTTCATTTCACGTATGGCGTAACACGGGCACACTGAAACGGTGTGTGACGAAGCTGGGATGGGAGTGGGAAAAGGGGACTGATAAAATATTACCCCGAAATCATTACTTTTCCGTAAGGGTTTTGTCTCGTGTCACTTGTGTGTTGAAAAAAAAAGAAGGAGAAAAAAGAAAAAAAGGCAGGCCTCGTCTGCCTCTTAATTTGGGGCAGGTTTTGAAAAAGTAATGAGTGAAATAAAAAAAAGTCTACTTGCAATTTGCAAAACTGACTTAGGACTTAAAAGTTGTTAGTGGCTTCTTTTTTTCACGGATTTGCTTAATGGAAAAGCATGAATTTCACTGGCTTCTACATAAGGATCATCTTTATCCCAGTAARAAATTAAGCTGAGCACTTTAGCATTCTTTGCAGGGGAAATCAATATAGGATGCTAAKGTGTAAATCAAAATATTCTGTAGAAYATATGGAAATATATAATRCAGAAATGTTGARAAAACATCTCTGTAGAACATTCTRTAGAAAATAAACCAATCCGATCTGTCTTCCTTTTTGTAGGTGAGCCATTACGAAAAGCAGCTAGATGAGACAAAAATCCACTGTGAAAAGGAGCAAGAGGMTATGAGGAAGAAGTATACTGAAGAGATGCATATCATGGAAAAGCAAATAACTGGCCTTAAAAATCAAGTTGCAGAGCTGCAAGGAGAGGCAGCACTGCTCAGAGAAGAGCAAGAAAAGCTTGACTGTAAACATAACGATGAGAAAAACAAATTAAAAATGAGTTTCGATGAGGAAAAAGCCCATTTGCAAGAACTATTGAGGCAGGAGCACGAAGAAGACGTTAGAGCCAGACTGGAGCAGGTAAACGAGAAGTTTAGTCAAGAACGGGAAGAACTGATTCAAAACGGTGTCTGGGTGGAAGAAAAGATGAGAGTTTTAGTGCAGACACTGCAGGAAGAGAAGGGAGARCTGGAACGTGGCTTTCACGAGCAGCTAAAAAGGATGGCAGAGGCGCACGCCCTGGAGAAGGAAGAGCTCCAACAAGGGCTGCTGAGGAAGCACGAGCAGGACCTGGAGGAGGAAAGGTGAGTGTCATCGCTGGCGGGGACGGCAGTGGTGTGTGCTGACCTTGGCGTGGTGGCCRAGGCGAACCCAGTGCAGAAATGACTCCTGACGTTTAATTGCACTGTACTAATTGTACAGTGCTGTGACCTGTTTTATTCCAGAACGCTGGGCTGCTATCCAGGGGCATTTTCTTCTGACCTTTCTCAAGCAGATATTTATATTGATTTTTAGCTCACCCAGAGGCAACAATAGTATTAAAGCATAACCAGATGTGATTCACTTGAGCTCTGCTCAGGATCCTTGTGCTTTACAAATCCCTGCTTTGTACTTTTAAAGCATTTGGGTTTTCAGAGTTCTTTTCTGAAGAAGTAAAGGGATGGCTGGTAAATGCATTTAGCCAAGATGGAGTGTCAAAAGAAACTGAAACCGTCCTGGGGTGACAAGGTGAGATGGGGGTACGAACATCTGCCCCCACAAATCTGATCACAAGTACAGAAGGGCATACATTGTACATGAAACCTTTTTTGAGGACATTTCATGAGTTACACTTTTCCAAGGCAATTAGATTTTTATTTTTGAAGTTTCAACAAATTGCCTCAAATTTAATTTTGGCCCTCAGAAACACCTGTCAAATAGTACTTCATCTAAAACTTAGTGAAAAAGTAATTTTCAACTTGTTTGATTCAGCCTAAAAAGCCATTTGAATCTCTTTCTGAGTTAGCCCAGAAGTTAGTAATATGTTATGTTAACCATGTTTAGGAAAAAAATGGAAAGTGACTATAACAGAAGAGCATCTCATGCAGAAACTCAATTTTCTGTCGACACACAAACGCTTGTGAATAAATATGAAGAAATGATCCAAAATCTGGAAGGACGTTACCAGCGAGARTTGCATGAACTTGCCGAACAGCAAAGAGAGGAGAAATCTCAGTGGGAGTTTGAAAAGGATGAAACTGCTCAGGAGGTTGCTGAAGCTCATGAGCAACTGAAGGAAAGTCTGGCAAATGAAAAAGCTGTTTCTTCTGCCCTGACCCAGGAGAAAGATCTCCTGGAGAAAAACTTCAAGGAAGAAGTGAACAAGCTTGTGTGCGAGAGAGAGCAGCTTCAGAAGGAGCTGCAAGACCTGAGGAATGCTGCTGAGAAGCAAGAGAAAAAGCTGAATGATAAAATAACAGAACTCCAAAATGACCACGAAAAAGAGCTGAAGAACAAAGAAGAGCATATATCCGTGGTGGAAGAAGATGGGAAGCTGGCTAGGCAAAAGCTGGAGAGGCTTGACAGTGAATATAAGCAGGAGAAAGAAGAACTCAATATCAAACTTCTTGCTTTAGAGAGTTTAAACAAAGACATTTGTCTAAGAGCAGAAACTGAAAAGGCCGAGCTGAGTTTGGAAATCTCAAACCTTCAAGGGAAAATACAGAAATTGCAGTGGGAGACCCATAGTTTTTCCGCACTACAAAATCATTACAGGGTYCTGGAAAATGAGTATGCAAAAGCGAAGAGCAAAATCGCTGCTTTCTCTGGTGTGGCACCTCTGGGAGAYGATGCGGATGTCCTCTTAAATCTGCAGAAAGTGCACGAGCGAGCCGTGAAGGAAAACGTCAGAATGGCTGCTGAGATCCTCAGGCTGCAGCACCGGTTGCAAGCTGCRGGGCGGGAGCCTGCGCGACCCCCCAGTCCCGCCTGCTCCGACTCCGGCTCAGAACGATCCCAGCCGCCAGACGAAATAGATCCCGTTTTTGAAGGGTTGCCCAGCGATTGTCAAGATGCAGACGAGGGAACAGATTTGAATGTCCTTCCGCTTTTGGAGGCTGATACTACAGACCTGGAAGAAATGACTGAGGTTGATTCGGATTTGGAGAAAGCATGTGTTAAAGCCAGAGCTGGCAGCCGTGCGCTCAAGGTGCAGGTGTGCCAGATGCAAGGAATTAAAGCAGCACGGGAAGCTGATGGCAATCAGGATTGTGACAGGAATCAAGAGCTGCTTTCTTGGGTGCCTCTGCTGCAAAAAAAGAGAGATCTCGAGAAAACTCTTGAGAGAGTTCCCAGACCAAAAATGCTACACGATGTTAAACAGMAGAAGGTTCATCTGCTCAATCACAGAATAGCTCCCAAAAATAAAGGGTTTGTTTCTGACGCTTTGAAGCTGCAGGTTGAGCTTGAGAAGGCTGAAGAACTGAGTGAAGCCTCTCTCCAGCTTGATCATGCTCCTGGGTCGACAAATGGTGACCTGAAAATCGTAATAGCTCAGCTTTGGAAAAGGGTCGAAGAGTTAGAAGACAGATCAATGGCACAGGCTAAACTTCTGTCACTACAAGAAGAAATTCAGGTAGAAAATGAGGATCTGAAATCTGAAATTATAAAGTTAGTTGAAAAAAATGAAGTGCTAGAAGACAACCTGCGTAAGCTGAGAACCCTTCATTGCAAACTAGAAGAAAGTAAACTGGAAAGTATTAAGCTCAGAGAGGAAAACGCRCAGCTCCTCCAAAAAGTTAAAGAATTGGAAGATGTCCAAGAACAGGACACACAAGGAAACGTAGATGCTCACAGTGACAAGTTGAGACTGCGGTGCCAGCTTGGTAAGCTGGAAGAACAGGCCACCACATTTACAGGTCAGCAAGACAAGCGTGCCCAAAGCRTGGTGAAAGAAATGTCGGCGGAGAAGAGGGAGCTGCAGGAGCCCAACAGAAAGCTGAAGGAGAAAGCTACCGCTCTGGTTAACCCAAGCCACGTGCATTTCCACGAAGAGGAGAGGAATACAGTGACGGACGGCTTACAAAGCACGTGCACTGAGCTGCAGCAAAAAGTTGATCTTCTGAGGTAACGTACGCTTGCAAAACTTGGTGGGAAACGTGCCGGCCCCACAGTAATCAAATGYGCCGCTTAGAAACTAACCTAGCGTCCCGCTCATCGCTTCGTAGCTGCCTGCCTGCCGTACGGTCGCTGCATTAACCACTGTAGTTTAACTTTGATTAGAAAACAATGCCTTGGACTCTAACTACTAGCAAGCAGGCTGATTAATCGTGGATAACGACGGTTGAAATAAATGTGTGTGACTTACTCCTCTCTGACCGTGACCTAACATGAACGGTAAAACAGGAGCAACCTGCCAGCTGTTCCGTCTGTGGATGTAGTCACCTTCRCAGTGTGTAGTTTATGGTACATCAGAAACCCCTGTATTTTTATGTCCAAAATACTGTGGKAACACTTCCAGAATGCTTTTAGCTTTTACTAATATCACTTCTTCACTTGGTTTGCTCCCTTCTAGCACTGAATGTTACTTGGAATGCTAAAAGTGCTTCTATTTTTCTCAATATTTAAATTAATACTAGAGAATGATGGTAACTTTTTTCCCAGCAGGAGCACTTAGTGTTAGGAATCCATCAGGTGTGTGATATGGTAAATACCATTATAACACAGAGAATATATGTTTTACCGCCTTGTTTTTAACTGCTGTATTTCAGCAAGGGTTTTTTTGGAGGCCATAAAGTGGCTACAAGTGGCCTAATTATTGTTCAGCACCAGCTTCCTGCAGGAAATTGTTCTTTCAGGTATTACACCATGGCTCAGTTATTTCTTTACAGTCGCCTCAGGACAGAGGAGGCACTTTCCAGCACTGCTGTTCCCATGCTGCTGTTCCCAGCATACTGGGCTCTAGAAACAGCTGGGGAAACAGCAATCTCTGCATCTTGTGGTATTAAGCTGTTTAAAGTTATGTTATTTGTAACTTAAGGACTGAAAGGTATAGTACAATATTAGTGTGAAACTTCTACTAGGTATCTGAGATTTTAACTGTACAAAAACAKGCACAAAAAGCCCCTTTTTCAGTGATCGGGGAAGCATTCTTACTAAATGAAATGTAAAATCCATATGCCGTTCACACATAAAATAAGTCAATGGTAGCATTGTTTTGAAATATTACAGGTAGCTTAGGCTTTTAGTAATTTTTCTCCCTGTGGGCCTAGATGATATACAGAAACAGTTTTCACTTGTCTCGTGTCTCTGCCACAGATGTGAAGCCGAGAAGCTCAGAGAAGAAAATGCTATTCTAAAAAATGAAGTGACTTTATTAAATGAGGAGGGTAGTGCTTCCAGCCTGAAACTGAGGGAGCTAAGTGGATCCCGAGAAGAAATGTGGTAAGAATTCAATGGGGCACGTACCACGCGTATGCCTTCAGGCTCTCGCCGCGGTGCAGACACGATGGTTACATCCCTTCTCTCAAAGCTCCTCCACGTGTTAGATATTCTACAAAATTTGAAATGGGCTTATTTCMTGGTGCCATTGGAAATCCAGCTGGCTGAGAGTCTATTCCTCGTCCTTTTCACCTGCCCCAGCTTGTCCTGCCCATTCCTCGAGCCAAGGCGGGGGCTTAACTGTAGGAGTTCAKATGACCCAGTAACACGTACAAATGCAGGACCTGCCTATGAGCTGRCCTGATGCAATTCTTCTTGCTTCAGCAAAGGCGATGCTTGTTGGGCTGGTGTAGCCTTAGAAAAGGCAGGAAGAGGTACAGTGTGACAGAGTATTTTAGTGATTTGGTCTTTTGCAAGTAAATAACCATCCATGRTCCTGGGAGTGTTCTTCCTTTCTAGAAAAGAGCTACATGGGGTACTTTGAGGAACTGCGCGCTTGCCAAGCCTATGCAAAACAGTGATGCTAAACAATAAATAAATATCCAGAATTACCATTTCTGGTGATGTCAAAACCCAGCCCATTCTTGAAGGYGTGTATATTAACAAGTGACCCTAATGTTAATGAGCTTTCATTTTTTCCTTAGGCAAAAGATAGAGGCTGTGAGAAAGGAGAAAGTGGCTGTACAGAAGATGGTTGACAACCTGAAAAAGCAGGTATACGGACTGAGCCCATAACCACCTCTATAGAAATCATCACTGTATAAAAGCTGTTCCTTAGATGGTAGCAAAGGCAGTAGAAAATGACTATTCTATACATTTAAACTTTTTGATCACTGGGATTGATATGAGGCTTGTTTGACGTGATCAGAAGACAACTGCAACGCTACTGTAACTATCTAGCTTACAGGCTTGAGAGCACTTTCTATAGTCAACTTGGAA
Source organism: Oceanodroma leucorhoa (assembly GCA_030449065.1). NCBI lineage: Eukaryota > Metazoa > Chordata > Aves > Procellariiformes > Oceanodroma > Oceanodroma leucorhoa. Next base: position 3,423,312 of record JASVER010000057.1, on the reverse strand, counting down.
AGTTTATTTAATAGAAAAATAAAGTTAAAATCTTTCTTTTGTAGTCTTTGTGAGTAATGTTCTGCAGTAGCCCATGGGAAACAGAGGTTATGTGACTCAGCCTTTACTTATTTCCCAGCTAGCTGGGTCTCGGAACGCTGCCAGCTGTGACCCTTTGCTCATATCCATGAGACTGCTACTTTTATTTTAAGGGTGGTTTATTATGCTGGGCAAAGTAGAAGGTTTAAGTAGCTCTTACATTCATGTCCCTCTTTGTATCGCTTAGTAAAATTCTACTTGCTCGGAATAGTCTACTAGCACACCAGCATAACCCTCAAAATATACATCAGCATGGCAAAGGGAAGGAGGAACAGAGTGGTGTGCCAGGTGACTGGTATCATAACTGATATAATTGAGGCCAATTATGCGAAATTAACAGTTTGTGAGGCTGACAATGCATGCAACAGGCCATCAGGAGGATTCCTACTCCTAAATATGGTTCCTCTTGATTTGGCCTAAAATTAGCGCATGGAGCAAGTTAAATAGCTATAGGGAAATAAAGCAAGCAGTGCTGCTGGGGTCATGACTGTCACAGAGTAGTTAACAGCGGTGACCCACCGTTCAGAGTCACCACTGAACTGCAGTGACACTTGTCAGGTTTTATAATCATCTTAATAGAAAGGAAATGTTTTGAAATTCTCACCCCCAGTGTAAAAGCAGTCATAACTGACACTGCTGTCCCCATTCAGGTGGTAGATCTGAAGACCAGAAACCAGCAGCTGGACTCTGAAAATACAGAACTTAGCCAGAGGAACTCCAAAAATCAAGCAGACGTGCAGGATCTCAATCAGCAGCTGGCAAGGGTGCTCAAGGAAAAGGAAGGGGAAGTGGGAAAATGTACCCTGGAAGAATGGGAGAAGGAGAGACTGGCACTGAAAGAGGAACTGCAAAACTCTAAAGTAAAGGTACGGGATTACACTGTCTCTAACRGTATGAAACAACTGAACTTTGAGGACTGCACTATGGAATTAATATCCCTTTCTTGAGATGTGCGTCGTCTTTCAAAGCTGAGCTTCCCAAAGTCCTAGCTGCAAACGTACATACGTGCAGCAGTGGGGGTGGAAGGAAAGCATGGCAGCAGCCAAAAGCAGGGAGGGAGAAGTGTGCAGGTTTGTCTTGAAAATGGAGCTTAGTGGTGCTAAATACTTACCTGCATTTTCCAGCACGCCCGTTCTGTTCAGTCCAGTGCCATCCCAGCTCTAACCCATGTCACTGGCTGCAGCATCCCCTGATTAATCTTTGTTACTCTGCGTGTCTCCTAAATTGAAATCTGAGCCTTGTACTTTTTGCAGTCATCCAATATGGTGTCTTCCTTGGAGATGGAGCTGTCAAAAGTCAAGGTTCAAGCTCATGTATTGGAGCAGGAGAACCACATCCTCAAGCAGGAACTCGAGAAGACAAAACAGGTATAGTATCCTACTGAGTGCCATCCGATGATGCTGGCTGTCTCTTGCCTGAGTTGGAAATAGTTAATTTCTTTAAAGAAAGGTCATAACAGCAGGGGAATATAAATCCTCTTGAAACAGTCTCCAGGTACAATGCGCAATTGTTCAAATAAGGTTGGTTTCACTTAGCCTTTGCCAAAAGGTCTTCTACAAAGACAGGCTTTGACAATGAAGACAAAGATTTAAAGCTCTAATCAAGGAATAGACAGGGCTTTTCTAGTTTGTGCAGATGGGATAGGCAGGGGAACATTCTCCTGTGTGACTGGTGATACCCATATAGCTCCATTTAAGGACTGGTCTCTTCCAGCATGTCCTTTCGGAGACAATTCCTATTGCTAAACCTATCTGGAGACTTCAGTGTCTCAACTTCTAAGGATAATTTCCTGGAGGGCTTGGTTATCGCCTGTATAAGCACGGTTCAACTGGCTGTAAATATATGCTAATAAACATAGATAATGAAGGCTACAAATGAGTCAGCTCTCCTGATTAGGGCTCCACAAAGTAATTTTCTTTACAGTGTAAAGCACTCATTTGATGCACCCAATGCTTAGGATAGATAATGGTCTTAAAAAGCAAAAGCAGAGGAGGCCTATTCAGTAAAGAGTGGATTGTGGCTTGAGTAATTAAAGACAGAAGATTGGGTGAGCAAAGACAAAACAGCCCAGGAGAAGGCAGACTGTTAAGCTAAAGCACTGTGTCAAACGGGAAAAGGATCAGAAGTCAGCAGTGCAGTATTTTTTTTTTCCCTTTCACAGAAGAGGCAGAGCAAAGACCAGCCCTAAAGCAAATCCAAGGGATCACAGGGCAATTGGGAATCCTTAGCACTGCTGTTGCAGGAAGGATGCCCTGGATCATACGAACGATGCTCGTATGGTCTTTCCTACCAAACTGCAGTATGCTCCTCTCTCTTCCGCTCTATCCGGAGTGGGATGCTTGGCCCAGAGAAGAGAAAGCTTTGTGTAATGCTTGCATGCAAAATTCAGAAACGGCACAGAAACGCAACTGTGAGGGGTTTGTTTTCCACAGCTGCCCAGATGTCCTGATCTCTCTGACCTTCAAAACGAAGTTTCGAGCTTAATTACGAAAAATGAAAAGCTGCAGAAAGAAAAAGAAGCCCTGAGTGAGGAATTAAACAGATGCATTGATAAGGTAAGAAAGAACTGCAAATCCACATCTCTACCTACATGCTGTTAAAGTTCTTATGTCATTATCTGTATCACCCTAATTTGTAAAACTACTCTGGATTTTTTTTTTCTTCTCTTCAAGCCAGGTAAAGGCTTATTGCCCACTGCCTTTTTTTCCTAGCTGGTCTTAAAGAGAAGGCTTAAATTCTGGAGCACAGCTTTACTGTAATTTGATGTGGAAAATTCCAAACATTGCAAGGAACAGAGGCCTGGATATAAATATTGCAGCAGGACAARGAAGACAGTGTTCTTGCACTTTTATTGCAACTCTAACATACAGTAACTCTGAACTYGAGCAGTGTAACTAATATGCACACTATAAATAATGATTCCGTTGTGTGGAGATTCGGGCTGGGAGCTGAGGGGTTTTTTGCTCTCCTGCATTTTCTTTGCGTAGCTGTAACTCCCCCTAGCCTAACTCTCAAAGTCAAATTGAGTTAAAGAAAATCCTGAATGAGTCAGGCTTACCGATGTAATCTTATTYCAGGTAGCTAAAGTAAGCTGCTTAGAGAATGCAGTTGGCAGCTTGAAGCAGGAACAGAAGTCCTGGGAACAGCAGAGTCAAACACTGAAAACGCAGCTCACCGTTTCACAAGAAAAGGTATAATAGTGATTTTTTTGGTTATAGCCCTAGATCAAAAGCATTTTTTTTTAATCTCTTGTAGTGCTTTTTTAATAAAAAAMCAGCCCTCTTCTAATGTGCGCAAAGATGTCACGCAGCTAAGAACGGCCACTTTGCTGGGCTTTCAAAGTGACATTCTTAAAGGACAAGAGGAAACTTGTTAAACGCAATGAGGGATTTTTTTTTTTTCCCCCCGAGAATAAGCTATGTTGTTTTGCATCTACAGCCAAGTTCCTTTTGCCAATTCATTCTGCCCAGTTATTCCTAAAATACTGCAGAGACTCTGCTGTTGCTCCCTGCTCTTCTGGCGGTGGCTCGGCTCYCACCAGGCAGGGGAGGGGGACGAGTGGCTCCCTGCTTGGCTAATTATGCTTGGGGTGTCTTGTTGGCCACGGGCTGCCAGGAAGAATAAATAATTCAAGAGAAATCTTCTCCTTCCCAGCATATCACAATAAATATTCGGGGGTGGGAGATGTGTCTCTGAATGCAGTATTGGGGCTGTATTCAAAGTGGATGGCCTACTAATTTGGAACAAAGTCAGAAAATCGTTTAGCATTTTTAAAAGGGGCTGTCAGCATTATTTCTTCACTGCTTCCATCAGAGATCCTAAATATGTGTGATATGTGGTGCATACACATCCTAGCAGACCAAGGTTACAAGAAAACTTGGTCCAGCAAATGCCAAGCTGTGTTCCTGCYCGTTACAGGTTCAGAGTCTAGATGAAACTCTGCAAAATACCAACCTTCAGATGTCCCGACTAAAATCGGAYTTACGGGTGACGCAACAGGAGAAGGAAACTCTTAAACAAGAAGTGGTGTCTTTACACAAGCAACTGCAGAATGCCAAGGAAAAGGTAACGGACCTCAGGTGCCTCAAAGTCAGTCAGCTTGGCATGCCAGGGCTTACGGACACGAGCTGCTGCTCTTCTGTAGCCTGCCACAGTAGCCAACTTGTTTCTTTAGGTTGGCTTGTCCATTAAAAGGACACGAACAGTACTGCAGACTTGAGCAAGTAGACTCAGAGTTATGCAAGTATTGATTTTTTTGTTTGGTTGGTTTTTTTAAAGAAGTGATATAAAGCTAATAATTTAAAAAAAAAAGCTGAAAGGAGGTGGGTACAAGAAAAGCCCTATTTTAATGATGATTTCTGTATTTAGTAGTTTTAAAATAATTAACTACAACCAGTCTTGTTGGATTGTATATAATGTACAGATTTTAAACTTCTTTTTAAAAAAACTTATTTTAAGTTTTGAATGTGAGGACAGGCAATGATCAGTCCATCTCCTGAGTCTCCATTCTTCCCTGAAAGAAATCTTTTGCAAAAAAAAAAAAAAAATCTGTGGACAACGTATGAATTTACAGATATCAAAACTATAAACATATTAACAGTCAAACCAGTAATTGACAGGGGGATCTAACTTTCAGTCATACTTCTTTTTGAAAGGCACAGTATTATAGCAGCCTCTTTTAACTGATGGGGAACTGTAACTGAAGGAGGTTGTAGACAGCAGTCTTGGGATTGGTATTATGAATTCAGTTACTAATTTGGCTTGTTTGCCRTGTAATTAAGGAATATTTAATGTCCACATGGAAAAGAGGCTGTTTCAGAATTGTACCACAGGAACTAAATTACAGCTATTACTGAATAATATATAATACTGAGTTCTATTATTTGCTTGATGAGGCTGTGAAATGGAGCACAAATTGCTTTTTTGTGTCGTTGAACTCTGTGCACTCGTATCAACCATTCTGGCACACAGCTATTATCTGTGATTTTAGCCAAGGGAGGCMCTTTAGTTTTGCACTGTGATTAGCATGTTGGGTTTCTTAGTGGAAAACAGCGTGTGGGCTGGGAGGAAGATGGGAATCCTGCGACTTTAGAGTCTGCAGTTACTGAAAGCCTACTTAAAACCCACCTGAATAGAGAAAATGTCTGCTGCTTTGTTTAAGGCCTAACCCTGCAATTCTGTCTGTCTTAAGAATCGGGTTCTAGAACTGGCTGTGCCTTCCTCAGGGCTGCAGGACCAACAGGGGCAACTACACTGGGACGAACTGGACCAGCTGACGAAACAGGAGCAGCAGCTGCTCCGGCAGGAGAATGAGAGGCTGCAGAGAGAGGTCCAGAGCACTAACACAGACCTGACTCACTCCAGGGAGAAGGTAACCTCAGCAAGCTGACGGATCAGAGGCAGTCCCTGCGTGCTAGGGAAAACATAATGATTCGTGTTTTGCAGTGGGTGATACAGGAGRGGAATGTTGCTCGTTAGTTTTGCATAGAAACATTTGCAGAAAGAATGCATAATGGMATAGTTTTCCTTTATATCTGCACTGAGTATGCAGACACTCTTACGAYGTTTCAAACAGCTCTCTTTAAAAAGAAAATCCTGGTAACTCTTGTCTAAGATTCTGGTCTGACTTTCAGTTAATGCCCTTCAATTTTTTTTCTTTCRTAAAAACTTCTCAATATTCTGAGCACTCCTGATGTCCAATTTCTTGGCTCACAGTAGTAGGCAGATTATGGGGAAGAGGAAGGGAAACACCTTTTGCTGGAAAGAACTTTTGTKGCTCAAAGCTAAAACGTCAAAAGAATCTGCTATGAGTCCGAAATYGATTGGTAGTCGGTATTTTAGATTTAGTAGATGCAATTTGATTTTTGAATGGTCTGGAATGTTTTTCCACATTTGTTCATCTCTGGTCTCTTTAGATCAGACAGCTGGAATCTACTATCCTTTCCCTAAAGCACCAAAAGCATCAAAGCCAGTCAGGTATCGTCAAAGCCATAGAGCAAGAGAAATTAAGCTTGAAGAGAGAGTGTGAACAGCTTCAGAAGGAGTTGTCATCTGCAAACAGGAAGGTTAGTGTTAGATGGTAAATACATGACTCAGTGCAGTACTTTCCACCTCTAAGAGCTAATGTGGTAAGCTGTAATTTTCTTCTTTTACTCTGAGCTTTGCGTTCTTTGTTTCTTACGAATCCCTGTCCCACGGAGCTGACTGTCTTCGGTGCTTCTGCAGAGCGGGCAGGGTGGAAGTGCCAATGTGCTGCAGGACTTCTAGTCAGTACAAACGGTTCAGTGGTAGAACATGGGAACCATAAACAATACGCAGCGCTTGTATGGCAGCATTACCACTTTTAGATTAAAAATCAGTTACTCCGCCTATTCTTTGGAACTTGTCAGAGACACTGTATAACATTGTCTTAGACATCACTTTCAGCAAAGCATTACACTTGTCCAAATACTTGTGTCTTTTAATCTTGAATTGTCTTGATGTGCAGTGATTMATGACTTGCATATTGGGAAAAAAAACCCAAACCAGATAAAATAAGAAACTCCTATCTTTCTAAGGAAACTTCTTGTCTTTCGTAGATCAGTCAGATGAATTCTCTTGAACGTGAACTGGAAACCAGCTCAGAAAATGAAGGGCTAAGAAAAAAGCAAGTCAAACTGGATGATCAGTTAATGGAGGTACTTTTCAATCAGTGTTGACTGTACTGAATAGTGGGGGGCTTTATCACTATCTCACTGAATCTATGGATTTATTTAAAAACAACTTCTAGATGTGTAGGAACAGAGGAAACTAATTGAAACTAGAAGAATTAATCTCCCCTAATGCCTAATCTCATCTTTCATGATCAAGATGTTAGTGTGTGGTTTATCGTAATTCACRTAAGGCTTCAGATGTAAAATCAAATAGCAAAGAAATTTTGTTTCTGTGCTTGAGGCAAGGCTAACACTTTCCTCTTCCTTCCTAAAACATGTAACCTCAAGTTTCCTAACTAATATTTGCGTAATGCTGCTCTTAATGTAGAAACCTGTTCTTATTTACTATGGGAATCATTTGCTGAATTTAAGCTTGTTATCTTATCTAGATCGTGATAGAATAACAATTTACACAACCTGCTGTTAATCTAAAGGCATGAGTGAAAACTTCAACTGAGATTCTTCCAAAGCCTGCTGTAAATGTGGATGTTTGTTCTGTACTGCTGGAGATGGATCACGCTGGATGTTATGAAAACTGCGTAATTCTTAGGTGTCCTTCATTACAGGAATGGGCAAGGTTAACTCTATTAAGTYAGTGTATCCCTTAAGGTCAGGCTAGACCTCAGAGCTGTGTCTCAGCAGTCTGGCCTAAACTTGATGTCCTGAATTTGAGTTTAAAACATAATATTAAAAAACCACCACAATTTTGACTTGTTCCATAAATCAAAGCATCTTCTAGATGAGGCTTTTACAACACTGTTTATTAAAAGACTTCATGKTTTTTAAGAGAGCAAATGGGAAACATAGTATATTCAGCATAACATGTAATTAGCTGTAAAATTGTAAAAACTTGATTAGAARAGATGAGATTTTGACAAGTTAATGAAAAGACTGTTTATATGCCCTGCGCTTTTATTTATATAGTTCTAAATAAGCTTTGGGAAAATTCCAAACACTGTTAAACCCTTTAGTAAAACACCAAGCATGGAATTGCATTCTCTCCTGAAATTTGTATTGCAAACATGCAGGACTTTTGTTACTCCTGATAACATTTTCCCAGCAGGTGTGTATAACATTCACTTAGTACTTTATGACTTCTAACTTTCTCTTTTGTGCCTGTTCTCCTTTTGTTCATGGCTAACCTGTCTAGAACTCAGTGGTTGGAACTAGCAGAGAAGGGTGCAGTTCTCTTTCTGAAATAGTGTGCGAAGGTAGAGCAATCATTTTCAATGTACTACCATAGCATGGAGAAAACGTTTCTTTCTTTTATGGATTTTTTTTTTTTTATTCCATGCGTCTTTTAAATAAAGAAGCCACTATTCATTTTAATGTAAAATTTTTACTTTGACAGCTGCAGTTAACTTCTTTGTRGTTAGTATATCATGCAATTTGATTTTGTGGGCCAAGAAGTTGCATCCTTCTAAGGCATTGCCATGAAAATGGAGAGAAATAATTAATTGCATTCAAAAGAATTAAATTGACGATAAGAAAATGAAAAGTGGCTCAACCCCTTCCTTCTAACCCATTGGCTGTGAGGCTTGAAGGTGTTTTTGTATTTACCTCTGATATCTGCATGCTTTTTCACCAGACTGTCAAATGTTTCCTTAATATTAACTGATACGTGATCACACTCAGTATCATCCCTAATAGTTTAGCAAGTTCATTATTGTTCCACTTTCTTCCACAGATGAATACGGCAAGASTATATTGTTTTCATTAGCGACGCAACTGGTATTTATTTTTAAGATGCTGTTAACATTAATTGACTGTTTCTTCAGCTCTTTCATTAGATACTCGTGTGCTTCACAACATTACAGGAAACCCTAAACAAATTCTATCAAAAGCTCAGTATTTCGACTGTTGATATTGTCAGTAAAAGAATAGCTCCTTCACAGACAAGTTGATCCAAGAGAACCTCCTGATAGTTAAAAAAAATTACAAATAGTTTTATTTTAAAATACTTAAACCTATCTTCTGTTTACCTGGGCCAGCAGAGGTGTACAGATGCTAACATGGCCAGAAGAGCTGCACCACTATGAAAAATGCTTCTGGTTGTCTGTATTATAGATGAACTCAGTAACTGAAATACGATTACGAATTGAAGCCTTAATTCTACCACTTCTGAAAGGAAAATTAAAACCACTAACGTAATTTTATACGCCTTTTCCTAAGGGAGCAGAGTAATGGTTTTGAGATAACAGATGAGAATTTTATGATGTGGTCACCTGAACTTTATGGGAAGAAAGTATTATCTGATGCAAATTCAAGCTGCAAATCAGCTTGTCTGAAACATCAGGGGGTTTTACAGTACAGTTCTGGTCTTTTTTTTTAGTATTATAAACTATTACAATTGTGAGCTAGTCTTACCTGGATTTTACTTTAGTCTAGAAAAATGCTAAATAGTCACATGAAGCAATCTTAGCTCTTAATACTGTCCGAAAGTTCATCTAATGCTGGGCCAGTATCTAACTTGGGCTCTCATGGCTGCAATGCTACCGTAGTAAGGAAATGCCAGAAATGCCTCTTTTCTAGCCACCTTCATCCAGTAACTGTCATAGCATTGCTTGGAAGCAGCACTTGATTAAATGATGTGGGGAAGCTAAACTGATTGGGACAAGTCTGTTCTGAGGTGCTCTTTTTGCTGCAGCACGGACTATTAGGAATGCGATCCTTTTGTCCCACATGAGACACCTAGTTTTACCAACTAAAAGACTTCTCTGGTAGTATAACTTCACAAAGGACAACCAGTATGCACGCACTTTGGTATATACTACCTTTACATTACATAGACTTGCTGATGCATTTGGTAACCTTTTTTTAATGAAAGCGAGACTTAAATTTGGAATTAAACTACTTCAGATTCCTACATACATCCATATCTCAAGGGCCCCTCTGAGTATACTTTTGCTTATGCAGCACAGGCACTCAGGAAGTCTCCAGACTTGCTATCAAACTCTGCTTGYGGCATGTCTTGAAATGCAAATTATAAAATGTGTTAAAATGTCTACAGTTAGTAGTGAACATAAGGAAAGATATATGGGATTCTAAATACTGAATGTAATGTAGCAGCTGGCATCAAATGACTTAAGTCATCATACATTACATTGAAAATTTGTTTTGCTTTTGAAAATGTTATCTCTCCATCCTAGATTAAAGACTAGAAATAATCAGCACTGGTGGACAACTTCTTCATYCTGCCTCATGCGAATGCTTTTATTTTTAAGTGGATACTATTTTTAAAAGAGCTGCTGAGATCAAGGTTAAAATTAAAAAGGACTATTAAGTTAAAGCTCACCACAGGCCCATTTAASTGTGACAGGATTTAATCAGAAATTCAGTGAATTTATAATTCAGGTCTGAAATTACAAATCAAAGCTCAGATTCCTTTAGACTTCAGAACCGCACATAAAGATGCMTCTCTTTTCTTTGGAAAGAGAAAAGGTGTCTACTTGGCTTCTGTTACCGAGTTCAGGCTTGTTCCTCTTGCGTACAAGAAACTGTTCAAGACTAACCTGATGCCCAGTGCATCACTAAAAGACCTGTTGTATTCACGGCAGTGCTGCTTTCTCCTGATGGCTGATTTACTTTACTCTTCAGATGCTCCACTCAAGCGCCAGTGTGATGCTTAGCCAACCACCGCACTCCCGGGAGCTCCAGCAGCAAGGCTGTGCTATGGTGCCCAAGGAACAATTCCTGCAGCTCCAACACCAGCTACTACAAGCAGAGAGGAGGAGTCAACGTCTTCAGGAAGAACTYGAAAGCAGACCCTCTGAAACAAACATGCAACAGGTAAAGCTCTCGTTACTCTGCAGGTTACAACTTTAAAAGGATAACTGGTTAGCTTTCTTGTTTTTTCAATTCTGATGAGATCCATTCTCTGTTTATGCCAGTTCAAAAATTAAAATTAATTCTATCAAAGATATGTACAAAACAAACCTTTGGTATTTAGCGTATTTAGCTTGAGCCATAACTTAATTCTGAAGTCCTCTTAATCCTCTTGAAATAAAAAACACTCCTATCCACATTCAACTGGCTTTTCTCCTTCTGATCAATGTGCAGTAAGTGTTTATAGGTGGGTTTTTTTGTTTTCTTCACCTAATATCCATGTCTGTTTTTAAAAAATACACTACAGCACATACTGCACAAGCACATACCCATCACACACAAAACACTATTTGGGCTGTTGCTGCTACATGGAGTTCTGTCAGCTGTAGTAGAGCAGAATACAAACAAATTAATCCTTTTTATAAGGTCAGCCTATCTTCATTATTTGGCCATATGACAAGACATTGTTTGGAGAACACTGTTACCGTTATACAGAATCTTCAACATTGGTATTTCTGAGGAAGAACAATCTAATTCCAGGGAAGATTACAGCCACTGCCCATATTGGGCTGAGTCACTTTTTAGTGTTGTTCTGGTTTTTTAACATGTAAAACTGAATTGTAGGCAGTAGGTAGAAGAGTTTGCATCTCTTCTTCAAAAAGTAACCGAATCTCTAAATCKCTAAAGCTTTAATTCAGGCCATAGGTCTTAAAATAATATTACAACTTTATCTTATGAGAAAAGATAAAGCTCTAAATAACTTAGATAAAATATTAACGCTTTTATTAAGCTGTTAGCACGGAAAAAAACACTTTACATTTTAAACTCAGATTGCAGTTACACTTTAAAAAAAAAAAAAATAAGACCAAGACTTTGAAGCTGAAAAATCTCTGCACGTGTTAGTAGGGCATTCTGGAAAAAAGGTATCATGGAGAGAGAGTATATGCAGTAACAGTTTCTAAAGTTTCCAAAACTTGGGGTAAGAATTCTTTTTTAAGAAAGGCATAAAATCTAACAGTTCTCCAAAAAAAAAAAAAGGAACTTAACAGCAAATAATACAGGAGAAGTAAAAATAAATCATTTGTAAGGTTCTCTCCCTTTCAGCCGAGTCCTGACAGAAGTGCATTACCACAGGCTAATGTACTTGGTCACATACAATGGAAAGTAGAGCGTGCAGTTTAATTTTGAAATCAATAAAAGCCATATTACAGCAGTAGCATCTGCAAATGAATGTGCTCTRTATTGCATTAGGAGTGATGACTTTGTAATTTTGCCTTTGAAAGCCTGACAAACAATTTGCAAAATAGTCACATCCTGGAACTTGTAGTTCTGCAGATAAATCACTGCTACATTTCCTGTAAAAGCTTTTATTCTGGAAGGCTTAATGAATTTAAAAATACTTTCAGAAAGGCTTTGCAAATATTTTCTGTCAATGCACTAACGCACTTAATCCTTTTAATTTTTTTCTTTTTATTTTTCTTAAAATGAATGGATATTCCGGTTTATAACATCTCCTACAGCTTTTTTCATGGGCTTTACTAGATAACTTTCTAAAATCATTTTAAACACATGCATTCTACAACTATAAGCAAGGCCAAATTTGTTTTAGTTTGTCTCAACTTTGACATTTCTGTAAGCACATCTTGCTTTAATTCTCACTGTTGATTTTTCTTCGTCATCCTGAATTCTAGGGTTAACATTTAGTTGAGCTTATGTCCATTTTAATGTCCCCTTTAGCATCTTGAAAAATTGCATCCTAATCCCTCTTCATCGTCTTTTCACCAGTGAGTACAACGTCAGGTTATCCATGCTTTCTGTGTAAATTAATCACCTAGTTTTGCTGCTGCTGCTTTGCACTTTGCAGCTTTCCTAGATCCTGAGTCCTTCTGTGTAATAAGGTATCCAAAGCTATCCCCCTCCTTTTTGGAATCATTTTATGTTCATCATGCTTTGCAATTTCATTGCTTTTTGATCATTGCTATGGTGGTTTGCGTTATCATTCATTTTGCAGTCAGTCTTGAGCTGTTGCCCTCCAAGGGCTACAGTCATATGTTCAAATTTCACTAAATTAAAAYTCCTGAGCCTTTTTCTACTGTGTTAACCTGTCTGGACTCTTCTGAGTTCCAAATGACTGTTTCTGCTGTGACTAGTGCTGTGATTCTTACCTGCTGCACCGTAGCAATCGCTGTACTTTTTCTCATATTTGTTGCTCAATAACTAGATTTGGGAGTCTGCTAATGACCCAGTATTTTTCCTAAGTTCTCTTAGAACTTTTGCTAATCAATATTTTTGTTCAGAGTACTTAGGCTTGCTCAACTTCCCCTTTCTTCAGCTCTTTATTTCAAAATTCAAATCACCTCTGATCAACAGCTTGTTCACCTGTCTCAGRAAAAGACTTTCAACTAGGTTTAAAATAGAAATGCAAATAAGTTTTCAAAGGAGGTCAGCTGGACTACATTTTTCACAAATGCTATTAGGCAATTTGTGAGATTATAGATACAGTGGCATTTAATTTCCTCTAAGAAACTTAACTGCTTTGCTAATTGCAGTTAATCATAGCCACTGATCTTTTTAAATCCCCCCAAACCACGGATGAGCCATCTGAAGAGTCCTTACATCTAGAAAATGCATCCTGGATATCTCCTCAATTGCATATGTGTAGTGCTAATACTAGTATTTAGAGAAATAATGTGATACTTTGCATGTTTTCTTTTGTGTGTGTTTTTGTTTCTTACGTTGCTTGCTTCGCTTGTATTGGTGGTTTGCTTTGACTAAGTATACGTACGTATTTAAAAGAAAATCTGGATATCAGGGTGAAGTATCCCACTTGCCTTCTTTCTCTAGGCCTTGCTACCGGAGCAGCGAGCAGTGCATGCAGATTCCTACCGGAGGATCGGGCACCTCTGACAGCTTGGCTGCTTATGATCTCATTCCTTACCATGATAAACACACACAAACACACGAACTGGCATAAGCTGAGAAACTTGAGGATCAAATTATTTTGTGCTTTTTCTAAAAAAAAAAAAAAAAGTCTCCACAGTGTTATTTCCTATTTATTTGTCTAGAAGCTATTTTGTGAAAGTTCATAAGCTGTCTTTTTTAATTTGTTACAAATACTTTTTATTTATGTTATTTAAAGCGTGGAGTTGTTCAGTGTGGAAAGAAGCTATTTTTCTCAAACGGTACTAATTTTATATGAGATTTGAAGAAAATCTGGGATATTTATACTGCATTTTTGTATAAGATGTATAAACTTTTTAACAGGGAAAGATGACATTTTTGATGTAAATAAAAAATAAAATTTTTTTTAAAAATAATGTCTCTTGTCTTAATAGTATCAGTAGTTTCAGCTTTATGAACAAGAATTAACAAATTTCAGACAAAATATTTGTCTTTGATACTGAGGATTGTCATATCAGGACTTTTGAGAAAGATTTGTAATAGGGGATGTACTTAAGTCCAGATACTYAGCTTCTCTTTAGCAGCTGTACCTGCACATTTAAGAAAAGAATTTGCATAGAACATAGGCATATTCTACTGCTGTGGCTATAAAGTAAAAAGGCAGTGCCAGAAAAGGGAGAATTATTAACATACAAGTTTCTCGGATAACATTGCTTAGTGGTTCTTCTTTTGTCTCAAATTACTAGATTAAACTAGATTTTTAATACTTTAAGAGGTCAGCAAAACACCTCTTTAAGGCCTATTATTGTTCTAGTTGGGAGCCATGAACCATTTCAGCTGTTTGCTTTCAAAGATCTTTTTGCTCCTATCTTTCTCATGACCTTAAAGCTAATCCTTGAGCTGGCTTCTCTCATTAAACATGAAATAATATGAAGTTAGAACATTCTCAAATCAACTTTAAGCCAAAAAMCAGGATCACAGGTATTGGGACCACTATAATTCTTAGTTTCTGCTTAACTACTCACTCAAGGCTCCTGCAACCACTACGAAGTGTAATAGTCAGCCATGTTTTTGAATTCCAATCAAATTACAAAAGATMGCTCAAGATAACTTGGCTAGAAAGTCCCCTGCAAGTTCTGATTAGTAGTACTCTTTTAACCTGGAAAAATATACAGTCCAGCAACACTGTAAAACTGCTTTCTATATGACTCTAATGTAACTGTTTTCAATTTTTTTCACAAGCCCATACATAGACTTAAGGAGTTTCTGCTGTTACAACAAATAAAATGTTGAGTGGACTTCAATCAATCCCCTAAGGGGAATCTTTCTACAGTGGTTTAGATAAGCAACTACCTACCTGAAACACTCCTCCCTCAGTTTTTCATTTATCCTCCCCCACCTGGGTGAAGGTACTTTGGTTTTGAAGGTATTTTGTTTTGGGGAGAAGGTTAGTGCTTTCTCAAAGTTAAGCTTCTCACGTGACTTCCTCGAATTAGAGTAACAAGCTAGCATTAAAATAAARAATCCCTTTCCCTGCAGTCAGTGTCTGAAGTTCCCAAATACAAACAAGCTTTCCYGGTGTTTCTAATTTATTTGGGAAAATTTCACTCAACCATTGGTGTAACAGGCACTCTCATGACACTGAGTTACTATGCTTTTAGCTAGACTGTCTGTTACCTCACTGAAGAAAAAGAGCGAAAGCWTTTTAGAGTTACTATTTGGAAACATTAGTTATCAACAACTAATCTAAAAAAAATGTAAAAAATCAAGTTTGGGATAATAGCATCCTACTTTTTTAGGATATTACTCAATTTCAAGGGGTCTTTGACATGGGGGAGTTATACTGTCAAATTAACATGCCCTTATGGCTTCAACTTAATTTTTTTCTAAAATCGTCAAGATTTTGATTGTTATTTTGTTTCCCACACTCAACAGAAATATGGCCGCACCTAAGAACCAGAAAAGGAAACTATCCAGATCTGACTAGCACAGTCAAGACAGAACTTAGAATTTTATATCAATTTTTCCTAGATCTGGTAATCTCAAGTGTAACTTCGACTTGGAAAACTAGTTCAATGCGGCGAGTGTCCTTGAAGTGTTGCCGTAACATTTTGCTTCCATGAATGGTTTATTAATTTAGTCGACTCTTTAAAATAGACTCACATGTGGAGTGCCAGCTATTTTCTTAAGCATAAACTGAAAAAAAGGATATTAGTGAATGTGAACTGACTTTTGTTAACTGATTCTCACCTAAATGTTGCTTTCCAGGGGGGTCATGAGCAGCTTCTAAAAATGATGGAAGAACGTATGATGGATGTTGAACAGAAACTAAGGCTTGTGAAGAGGCTTCTCCAAGATAAAGTACATCAGCTGAAAGAACAAGTAAGCTTTCTTACTCTCTTCCTCAAATCGTCCCCATTACTTCCGTAAACAACTAAGTGGGCAAAAGCTGCCAAGCCATTCTTGCGCAGAATAAAGTTAAAGGTGCTTTCCTTTTTCTTTTAATGCTTCTGAGCTAAAGTACAGCACATTTGCCCAAAACTTCCTAAAAAGCCAAACTGGGGACTGAATCCACCACTCACTAAATTCCTGAAAGCTATGTTTGTTTGGTATGCTGATGCACTTAAAGTCAGGAAACAAACATCAAATTCCGGCCAAGTATCCTAACTGGAAAAGTTGCTTAGGAAAGAAGGAAAAAGAATTTCCTGAAGAGTACAGACAGGATTACTGTTGATTTCTCGATGGCCCCTGTCCCAACACACCCTTTGCTTGACATGGTTTTGGGGTTTTGTTCTTGTCGCGGTCTGCCTTCTTCAGAAGTCCTCAATAGTGTAGGAAAAGGTGGCTTTTGAACACTTAGACAGGCGTGACATGATAACAGTATCTGTTTTCTACTGAGGTACAGTCTCCTCTATCATGTTAAGGAAGTGCTATGCAGACAGGGTCTCCTGCCAAAAGGCTGTTCCCAAAAGCACGTAGGCAAGTGCTAGGCTGGTCTCCCCAGTTTTATAGGAGGAGCTGGTGGTCCAAACCTCGGAGGAAGTATCTCTGTGGGATCACTGGGCTTGTGGATCCTCTTGTGAACGAGACTTATCCTTAGAGGACAAATGCTATAAAGCTGTACTCATCTGATCTCCCTACAAAGTCTTTCCAGTTTCAAAATATTCATAGTATCTATAAAGACTCCACAAACATATAGGTTTTTAACAAAGGAAAATAAGATGAATGGGTGGGTTGTCTTCCTTTGATATTTGAGTTACAATAAACACGATCACCTACTTTCCCAGCACTGTTCTTGCTTTTAATTTCTTATTTTTATTTTGCTTTTCACTTGCTGAGTATATGTTCTCTTCACAATTCAGCTTTCCAAGAACACTAAAGCAGACGCAATGGTCAAGGATCTCTATGTTGAGAATGCACAACTGCTGAAGGCTTTGGAGATGACAGAACAGCGGCAGAGAACTGCTGAAAGGAAAAACTATTTGCTAGAAGAAAAAATTGCCAACCTCAATAGAATAGTAAAGAACCTGGCRTCCCCATCATTTAATTCAGCATCCGAGATTAGGTCATAGCAAAGCCATTAAGTCTGCCACAGTCCCACGCACTTTACTGAAATGTTAATATTTCAGCTTTTCACTGTGTTGCCTTTTTGTATTGATGAATTTTAGTTAACAGATGCCTCCAAAGAGAGGACAGAGCTAAATCCCAAACCGGACACTGCCAAAAGAGAATGTTTGTTTATTCCCAAACTGTTTTTCTGCTAAGTTTTGCCTAAAAGTAATCTTCGCTATGTAAAAAAAGACACATGTTTTTCTAGGTTAACTTATTTTTGATACTTTGGTTTTAGTTTAAAATACAAATTCTGAATTTACTGTACTGAATCTATTATTCCTATCTAGATTGAAGCTAAGGTCTGATGCAAACTTACATKACTGAATTCAAAAYTTTAAAATATTTTTGGCTTTCTAGKATACTTCATGGTCCAAACCTAGTAATATTGATAGGTCAGTCTTCAACACTGTCACTACAATTGCTACTGAAAGCAAGACTTTCCTGATATGGTCTGTGTCCTGCAAACTGATTCTGGTTTCTATAAAGCAATATGCTCCACCTTACRCATTAGGTTTCTGGGTTATTCTTCATGGCTGCTTCTCTGCAGAGCTCAGAAAATAAGTTTTCTTAAAAATATGTAAACAGACTACTGCCTCCAACTAAGTGTAACAGTATTTCATCTGAAGAAATTTCCCAGCTGGCAAATAAAGACTACTACTTTTTTTTTTTCTCTTTTTTTAAGCTGTGCTGCCAGACAACTTAAAAACTGTAGAGGCCTTAATTTTTTTGTACGTCAAAATAAGTTATACTAAAGAAAGGAAGAGTCACTAAACAGAAGTGGAAGATGTGAGTTTTGTTGATATAATTTTTAAACTCAATAAAGCAGTGGAGTATGTTTATTAAAMAACTGGCAGAAGAATGAAGAGGGGGACTTGAATGATTTCTTCAGTGAAATCCTGCCACTAGACCTCACAAACATGGACCTTTGCCATTAATGCAGTGTTCGTTTTGACCTGAGTGATAATTTGGAAAGGCCTGTCATTTGTGGTAGATCCTAGTACAGAATCTAAGATTGTAATTAATTGTGAAGAAACATATTCAATGTGAGTATGAAGAACTCAGGGAATAACAGGCTAAATTAGCTTCCTTCAACATTATAAATGTGGATATTAATGTCAATAGATGAAGATAAATGTGCATTAGGAAAAGCAGGATAAACCAAATTGTATTTGGATGAGTATTACCTTAGTACTCCTAGACCAACGTGCCGAAGTGCTGCAGTCAGGAAGGTYGAAGAGCATCAAGGTTTGTAGTGACAGGTAATACCTCCTATTTGATCAGCCGATGAGGCTAGGGAAATGCAGGTTCTCCGGGAACACCCTCAAGACTGAGACGGGTCTGACACAGAAGCAGCTSAGGAAGAGCCTGCATGCTCACGTGCTTATATATAACCTATTACTGCAAATAATCTACAAATGCCTTGCCTCCATCAGACCAGTAAGACACATTTAAACAATGTAAATAAAACTGGTGAAAGGGGCCATACTGGCAATACTTGAAACTGGACCTCTTTAAATATGCATGAACTGAGAATACTGAGAATGCAGAGGAAGAGGGTGAGATGTTTTGTCTCTGAGACCACTAGCAAGGTGACAATTCTGACAGCACTTGTAATGAGCCAAAAGTCCCCTAGAAACTGGCATAATACTGCCTACAAGCTGTGGAGTAACCTATGGAAAATGACTTTCACCTGGTACTGATCAGCATTTGGCTGTAGGGGATGCTCTCTGTGTCCACATGGTTACTTACCGATTTTGGAGGGTTGAGGGACTGAACTAGACGTACAGGGTATGACTTCCTCTTCTCCTCCCCCTCCTCCTCCATTGCTTTATGCAGGCAATATAGTGGAAATGGAAATACAATCATGTAAGAAGAATGTGTTGGAGTATCACAAAGTCCTTATAAATTATTTCACTGCTATGCTATTCTAAATGCCTATACTGGGTACTTCTCTAAGTAATCTCAAATTCAGGGATTTACATATCCCATTTTTCAGAGGCTGCAAAAATTTTTTCACAAATTTGAAATGTCTCAGATTGACAAATTGCACTGATATAAATCAGAGCTTTTAAAAATTTGAAGTAGTGAGATCTTGTTTCTTTTAATATTAATCAATAAGCGGTATCTGTTATAATAAGTCTCGCRCGTGTGCGGCTACTAGAGCTGCGTGTTAGCAATACGGTAATTGAGCACACCCTAAAACCATGCCCATGCTACGGAAATTAGCAAAGTTTCAAAATACTTCCAGGAAACAGTGTGAATGAGGTTCAGATGATCAGAACCGTATTTGGAAAAATACCATTAGCTAGCACATTTTAACACTACTTCATATCTTGACCTAGGTTTACTTCTAATGCTCAGTATGTGACCAAAGTCTGAATGCTGAACAGAGGGAATGAGTACTTCAAACTATGGTGGAATTAATTTCACATTACTCAATTTTAAAGGCTAGACTACTTAACTGATTCTTTTAATCTCCTGGTAGTTACCAGGTTCTTATAAACCAAACATACAGACATTTCTAGAGCACAGTACCAAAAAGGGACCCCAGATGTTGGAATAGAAGGGAGAAACAGAGAAAAGGGATTTTGACTTCTCCCTTTCTCACCTTATCCTACCTTGTTCAGCTTTTCTTTCACTTAGCTTCAAAAAACTAACCTAGCCACAGGAGAGAGTAGGAGGAGGAGGAGGAGGAAAACGTTYGGTAAATACTTTTTAGACAAAACTCCAATTTCACTGGGATACTTGTGTGAATTAATTCTCAGAAGTGCCTTTTGTAATTACATATTCTAGAGCCTTTCTGTACTGTACTGTTTTTGTTGCTACAGGACAATTCAGGACAATCCCTTCCCAAATGGAGGGAACACAGAGAAAGCTAGTGCTGCTTACAAACGAGTGTCATGTTGCTTATTGGTTCATTGTGTCAGCTCAGAAGATAAGCAGCTAGTTTTATGAAGTCCAGGCTACTGAAAATAAGCATATAAACATGTAAGTTATTAAGCATTAGCGGTGCTTTGTGCATGAATGTGTCTCCTATGCAGTGTAGGCATTTTAAAGATACCAAAGTATTTAATGGGATTGTACCAGTCAAAAGTCACTGAATTTCTAGGCCTCATTCATACAACAGGTCTTGCCAATTAAGATGTTAACTACTTTATTACCAGAAGGTGTTTTAAATGTTTTCAACTCTTGCTTTATGAATCACTGTGAAAATAAAGGCACATAGATATCTCGGGTTGGGAGTTTTGGAAAAGGAGAGACCCCAAGTTAAATTTAAGTGTACTAAATTCACACAGTTGGAAGTGCTACTTGTCAATTTAGAATGATTTAAAAGACTACATTGTCACACATTCTCCAATTACTACTTCAAATATGAGGAAAATGGAATTCTTTGAATTCTGATTGAAAAAAAAAAAAAAGGAGGATTGTAACATTTTATTTTAGCCAGATTATATGTAAGGTAGAGCAGGGGACAGTCTGGATCTATCAAGTAAAATCCTTTTGTTTACTTTCAGCAAATGACATCACTGTCTCTCAGGTTTTCCATCATTTACCTGTGAAGTCTCCTGTTCGGTGTCAAATGCTGTCATTTCATGACTTCTGTATAAATGAAAACAATTGTATATTTTTTTCTATTGAGTTTGTTTTGTTCCGGTGTAATATATTTTCCTTACAACATCATGTAAAACTGAAAGATGAACCAACTTACACATTATTTATAATGAATGTAAAAAAAAGATTAAAATTACTGTATGACCTGTACTTGTGTCTTCTGGTTTTTTATCCAACATGAAAATATTTCAGTTATCTTCCCGTGGAAGTTGTAGGTACTTGTTGTAGGTAGCATCTGCAAATTCGTCAAATGCATACAGAAAACTGTAATAATAAAAAGGAGAGTTTAGCAGCTACTAAAAGTAGTTTATTCTGTTATGAAAGTATAAAATTGATCAAAGTGTAAAAAACTGACAGGTARCGAACACACCTCTTAGCCTATTTTCAAGCACACCCTGTCCTCAGCTTAAGTTGCATACCTATTCTTCACCTTTATATGGAAAATATCGAGTGCTTCTTGTGTGCCTTTCCTGTTTAACCTTCTAAAACGTACTCTTTTGGTAAGCRGTGTGGAAGGCGGGGTTACCTGCTGGAAGCACAGGGAGCACCGTCCGTTAGTCACCGAGCTCCCCTTGCCAGCGGGGCAGCGGTGCCACCTCGGCCCTCCCCAGCCAGGTGAGGGCTCCCCACGGCCACCGGGGAGGAGAGGCCGGCGGCAGCCCCCCCCCACTTTGCCCACGGCGGGGCCGTGTCTCGGTGCGTGGGGCAACGGGCAGGCCGTCAGGCGAGCCCCTTCCCGCCACCGCCCCGGCGCATGCGCCCTCCCCGCCGCGCGGGGGCGCTGTGACAGCGCGCGCGCCCCCTCCCCTTCCCTGCCCCGCGGCCTTCCCCGGAGGGCGGAGGCCGCTTTCCCACAAGCCCCCGCGCGCCGGCCCCGCCGCCTCCCCTCAGCGTTGAACGCTTCCCCCCCCCGCCCCCCGCCCGGTGCGCGGCCATGCGGGCGCGGAGCGACCGCCGCCGTGCCTGAGGGGGCCGGGGCGGCCGGGCCCTGCCCTGCGGAGCGGGGAGCGGCACCGGGTATGCGGGCGGTGGTAGCGGGCCGGGAGGTGGGATGCTGTCGCGGAAGAAGACGCGCACGGAGCTCTCCAAGCCGGGCGAGGTGCAGGGCAAGTACGTGAAGAAGGAGACCAGCCCTCTGCTTCGCAGTGAGTGTCGGGGACGGGCTCGGCGGGCTGGGGGCCGGGCTGGGAGGACAAGCCCGRGGCCTCCGGGGGGTGGCCGCGTCCTTTGTGTGCTGCGAGTGCGGGCCGGCSGGCCCCGGAGGCCCTGCGCGGCTTTGGGGGGTTCCCCTCGTGAGGGGAGGGGCGGGAAATTCCCCTTGTGAGACCTGGGTGCTGAGGGAGGGAGGTTAAACCTGCAAGGGAGGCTGAATTTAAAAGGGAGCCCTACACATAGCGTACCACCAGGTGCTCACGATAAACAAACTTGGGTTTTTTTTATTTTCTCAGCCGCCGTTAGTCAGTTTTCAACACCTAGGGGGTTAAGAGTCTCCAAACAGATATCTTTCAGATGAACGGAACAGATCATGTCTCTCTTTTCCAGAAGTCGGTGGTTGTTTTCCCCATCTAGGCTGTGTGCACTGCCAAAAGGTGTGTGCTTTGAAAATGAGATAACTGTACGAGRCAGTTGCATAAAATCCCTGCGGAAGCAAGTGCTCCAGTTCTAAACCATGAATCAACGCGGTGAGGTCACCGCTATGTACCTTGGATGCACTGATCTTCGTGTGGTTAACCTGACGCTAATGCCACAGTCCTGGTTTTGCTAGGACTTTACGGAAGGCTGGCAAATACACGTTGAAAGTGCACTTAGGTTTCTTCTTGTTAATCTTTGAAAACCATCTGAGACCGAAATGTATTATGCTATAATTGCAGGATTAGCTTGGAGATCACAACTAGCAACAACTGATTTGCTGGCAGGAGGAGGCACTCAGCTTTTCTGGAAGGATTTGCTGCATGAACAGCTGGTTCCCCAGTCAACAGGCAAAATCATTTAGTAGTCTGATTACATTGATCTAGTCTTTAAAAAAAAAAAACCCGCAAAACCTACAGAGTTTTTTTTCCATATTAAGCTGTAGGCCTGTGTAAGGGGTTAACACCTTTTACGCGTGCTATTTGCCATGATGTAATGACTAGCTATTACATGACTGCTTTGTAATGATTATAAATTTACTGATGACACCTTCTGGGATGTACTGAATTTTTACCCTAAGTTATAAGAGTTTATTAATAAAAAGTAATTAACAATAGGCATAACCTCCTCCTAAATGAAAGTCATAGTTTCTATTAGCTCACCTGGAGGGAAACTACTTATTTATATCATGTTCAAAGTAATAGTAAGGAGAGGAGTAATGTATCGCTTACTGGAGGGAGGCAGTGAAATCTTATCGTTAGGTGTCCCTGTTCACGTGCGAAACCTCTCTAGATAAAGGAGAAAGTGAAATAACTTCATGATAATTTGAGAACTTAACGTGTGCAGAATAACAGCATTTTGCTGGCTGAACTTTGTGATTAGTGGAGAAAGTATGAATTCTGTTCCTGATTCTGTCATGGATTCCTGTGAGCATGTAGGCGTTAACRTCTTCAGTTATTCTGAGTTCGTAAAGGCAGTGGTCCTGGTGAGGTGGTAGCGTGGTAGGCAGGATACTTGGATTTTCTTGACCCCTCTAGTAGAGAGGTATAAAGCCTGGCTGATGTAGCCGCAGTACGGTGTGGGGTGGTTTTGGGTCTTTTTTTGTCTGTTTTTTGGTGGGTTTTGTGTTCGGGTGTTTTTTGTTTATTGTGGATGCAGTTATACTGGCAAAACTGCACTCTTTTGGCAATAGTTTGTTGCTGGTGGAGGGTGTGATGGTTTCTGTTGCACCAGTACAAACTGCAGCATTACCATTACACTTGCATATGCATTAGATGTGCCTTAAAGGGGTTCTAGCATTTGAATTTCCTCAATTCCATGGTGTAAATCAGYATTGTGGCTAGCCAAATGCTTTATGTGTAAGTGCAGCCATAGTTCTTATTTCTCTTTYATGCTGTATATCAGATCTGATGCCTTCATTTATCCGTCATGGTCCAACCATTCCAAGACGAACTGATATCTGTCCTCCTGACTCAACAACTTCTGCCTATGCTTCTGGTGGAGATGGAATTGTTTCCAGGAACCAGAGTTTCCTTCGAACTCCAGTGCAGAGGCCACCCCATGAAATAATGAGACGTGAAAGCAACAGACTRTCTGCACCTTCCTATCTTGCAAGAAGTTTAGCTGATGTCCCTAGAGATTATGGCTCTTCCTCCCAGTCCTTTTTAACAGAAGCTAATTCTGTTTTGGAAAACGGAGATGCTGGTGCCCGTTGTTATTACTACGATCATTTTTATGATGCCCAGAGGAGACGTCAGTTAAATGATCGTGTACATGAGGACTACAGGTATTACGAACACAACAGCGATCTTTTCCAGAGGATGTCACAGAATCATGGGAGGCACACTTCAGGTAAGTACTGATTAATTGCTGGTTTTTTAAAATGTGTTTTTGATAAGACTTTAGGTGCAGAGGTATATCTGGATGATCAGGGTCACATTTTTAGGAGTTATGCTGTGTGGGACAGAGCTTCTTTTTAATGACATTTCTGTGATCTGAGTACGCTACATGTTCACATGTCTTGGAGTTARGAGTTTGATTGCATATATCCAGAAMGGAAARAATATACTTAAACCATGATTTATTTATTAAATAAATGTTGTAAGGTTGAGCAAGTTTTTTTTTTTTAATGCCAAGCATATATGCAACTCCTCATGACAAAGTTGATTCAGTTGCTAACTAGCAAGRAATTTTATTCATTAGGGGACATCTACTATTTTCATGATGTAGAGAATAACCAACAGCTCTAAATTATAGCATTGCCATTTTATTTTATTATATTTTAACTATCATTGTGTTGTTATTTGATTTTATTGTGTTAATTTGACCTCAATAATTAAAATAATTTATTATAAATAGTCAAAGGGAGGAATGACTGCTTTGTGTAATTAGCAAATTGACATATAGTTAGTGCTGAAATTGACTTCCTAGTCCTTGCTTYTTTTTTTTTCCTTTTCGTTTGTAATATCGTTTGGAAATATGCCTGTTTCCCCCTCAATTTCACTGGAACTTCTCTTTGTTTTCTGATGGAAGAACAGCATAAGATAGAAGAATCCATTAAATATTACTTTTTGAAATATTTGATTATATCTGTGATGACACTGAAGAATAATTAATTGGTGCAGTGTGCTGTTGTGAATCTATTGGTGGAATAAAAAGTCTGGGATTACAGTGTTGCCCATAGAAGGGTGACCTTAAAAGTAGTAAATCTGGCTGTGTTCGAGCACTGTATATACTACAGAAACTATGTTCAAGGAGGCGTTTGAAACGAACATTTCAAACCTGTAAATAATGTACCTTCAATATGAAATACGTTGTTAGTTTGTCATTACTTGTAATCTGTAAACAAAATAGTAAATAGTCTCTAGTAAAATAAATCTGTCTAGAAGAATAAATCTGCAAGGAAGAACATCAACATTTAAGGCTGCTGACATGGTGTATGGAATTATAACCTGACAATGCTTTGTGGGGTTTTTTACTACAGAAGCATTTCAATGAAAGTGACAGAAGAGTAATGCTAGTGTTAGTGCTGTCAGCCAGTAAATTCTGAAATACTAAGGTTTAAGACTTGCTTCTTTATCCTTGTTTATTTTGCTAAATGCTAATACATCTGRTCTACCTAGATTTTGCATGGAAGCTGCCCTCCATCCCTGTCAGTTGTTTTTCAGCTGGCAGCCATTAAACACTTACCTGGTCCAGATAACAAGCACCTGTTAGTGTGTGCTGGGATATTGTAGGGAGGAGGGGCAGGAGGGAAGGATTTCATAAACCAATCCATCAATTTAACCCTCAGAATTACTACAGTAACTGTGTATGCTGAGGAAGSCTTCAAAAAATGGTACTGCTGCTATGTAGGATTGAAATGATGTTAAGTGGAAATGGAGCTCTAGCTATTAGTTTGAAARTGGAGTTTAATCTAGCAAATTTCTAAAACAAGCTAAAAGTAGGGCTGTACGGCTATATTTTTCTCAATTGTAGCAACATGGATTTCCTTCTAAAAAGACTTTTTCCTTCCTGTTTGTCTACGTGGCCCCTTAGCCACTGGAAATTGTAAAGGAGCTGCTGATATTTGGTTGGTCTTTATCATTCACTCTCATATTTTTACGTTTAATAGTTTGAACAAATTGTACGCATATTTTGTAACAGGTGAGTACTCAGTCTTACGCATTTGTAGGGAGAGACAAAAAAWGGTGAGCCCTTTGTCTGCCAAAGTGTTTCCCTTTTCCTCTGTTATTTTTTTCTTTCATCTCGGCATGGAATATGAACTCTTAAATYCCTCTTTCACTTTCACTGCAGTAAGAATATTGACCTATGTCCTTAACTTCATTACATCTTTTCAAGAATTGCTGTTACTTTTTCTCAGTAAAAGAATTATGCGCCCAAAAATAAGGAAACCTTAGATTTTCTTGCTTCTTTCATCTCACCATTAAGCTTCTTTTTATTTGAACCATCCATTGTCATCAAACCTTCAGTGTTTTCCTTGAGTTACACTGATCTKTCTGTAATTTCTAGTTCCTTTTTTCCTGCATTTCCAGAATACTGAGGTAGGCCTTTTACTTTCATTGCCTTTGTCTAAATTACTTTTTCCTTGCACATCTCCRTTGTTGTTTCTAAGTGTTTCACCTATTCAAGATTCTTCATCAAGATAATTGATGACAGAATTGCCTAATACCTACAGTTTCAACATATAAGTCTGTTTATTAGCTAGAATCTGTAAATGCTGCCTTCTACCCTTTTCCTCCTCTCTCACCCTCCCTCAGAAGGTCCCCTCAGTCGGTTCTGTTATGGTTTGGGTTGATTGCTCCAGAAATGTCACCTGATGCACACAAGGTATACTTGCTGTTGGTGAGTGATGTTTCATTCAGTGTTGGTTACAACTGAGATGACTTTTGAGAAGGAGTGGTCTGGAAGTGAAGAGATGCATGTGAATTTCAGCTTTCATTCAAAATAAAGGTTCTCCTCTTTATAATTYGGAGATAAGTTGAAAACATGTTCTTATTGAGATCTTCATACTCAAAGTATTCAGCAAAGTATTTAAGAAAGTCCCATGATTTTTCAGCAGTTGATGTTGACAGCATTGATATGTTCTTTCATAGGCATTTCTCCTTGAAGTCATGTTTTCTCTCTCAGCATGATTCAATTCTACTATGTCCTCCTTTTCTTATTTTCATTTTTACTTAGCAATCTAGTGCTGCTGGTTTTCCTGAAAAATGTCTTCAGTTGAKATACTTCCTAGTTTTGTATGTTGAGCTACCTCTGTGGCATTTCTTGAAAATTTTTTTTAGTGTCCATTTCAAACTTAATTCTAAGAGACTTTACCTGTCTTTCCTCGACATCTCTTTCCTCTCTTCTAGGTTAAAGGTTTGGGGAGGTCTGTGGTTGAAGTTATATCTACAGTATAGATTGGAACTAACTTGTAACCAAGACCTCAGAGTTATTTGTACCTGTTTGAGCGGTAAGCTAAAAAATTCTTACATGTATATGAAAATTGCTGAGATTAAAATCACAGTGTAAAGGGACTTTCTGATGGTGGATTGTAAGCAGTTGACTGTGATGTCGGAGGACAAAAATKATTAATCCTGTGAACAGAGAATCCAGTGGTGCTTTAGTGAAAGTAGGTTCATCTTGTGTTAAATTGTACCCCTTAAAAATTGCAAACTGGTATTCATGTTTAATATAAGAGCAAAATAAAGAAATACAAATTATTAAATGAAACMTATTTAGAGCTAAGGTAGCAGGGCTTTTCTTTTTAGGTGTGTACACTTCACTCATTTTTAAACAAATGGCAGTTCCTGCCTTTTTCTTCTTTTGTGCTGATTTTGCAGTAATTCTTTGTAGCRTACTTTCCGAAGCTTTCAAAGTACTTCCTGTCTTTTCCTATTTGTGAATTTATGCTTAGTTGGAACACCCCGTTCCCTCTGACAAACGAGGTACTTGTGCTCAGGAAGTACCTTCAGATGCTTTGGAAGGGGTTAGGAAGGCCTAGAACCTGCGGACCTATCTAAACAGGATAGTTACTGGAACTTCTTTTTGCTATTTTATTATTACTTACTCCCTTAAAATTAAACAGTTCATTCATTTTCTCTTCCTGTTCTTCATCTCTGTTTGATGAGGGGAAGGGAGAGGATTTTGGCATCCTGAAAAAAGGCTCTCAAGGCAATTGACCTAATTAAAGACAAATATGAAGGCCTTTTGTTTGGCTAGATTTGTTCTTCAACATTTCAAAATTTGGTTGAAGCTAGTTGTGGGGAGTTCATAGGCTCTGAAACTTCTCTGCCTGCATCAGCAYGTTATCTAATAAACAACGTGAGACTTTCTCTTCGGTGTTTTTGCTCTTTTCCCTTTATGCTGGGCTGTTGTGGTGATACGATTTTTCTCCTGTGCTTTCTACCAGGCAGACTGAAGAACTGCCCTTTGCTGACCTGGAAGCCTTTCCTCCTAAGAAYTTGGACTTCTTTCCAGGCAGAGTGGCTTTACAATAAAACCCCTTCATTGGGCTGTGAAAGCATTAAYACATATCACTTACAATTTTCTTTGTTCCGTACTAATGGAACAAACCAAACAATTTCCTTAATTGAAGAAGATACTACGTATTTTTCACATTAGTGACGTTATTAGCTTAAGATACGTTTTTAAGAGAAGAATATTAAATGAAGGAACTCTTTGCAATGGTATCTTACAATGCACTGGAACGTGGTGCTCAAAGTTTGGGTTCTGGTATTAGGACACCCTATTGTTRAAGATAGGGTGAATAAGACTGAATATAGGGCCTGGCCTTACTTAAAACTGAGTATTTTTAATCTTGTTAATACTAGTAATAAGTGATTGCTGTTCCTTTGCACATTCTTTTTTCAAAGTGTTGGGAACATACACAGTGATAATCGTAAGCAGGCAAACTGCATTGAACCAGATTTTCTTTTGCTTTGGAACAGCGTATCATGACTCTCGGCCTGGCTGACAGTTAAGTCAGGACCTTAAACTGAAGATACTATATTTTACAAGAGAAGGAAAAACCAAAGCCACAAATAACGTTCGATATTGATGTTCCTTAAAAGCAACAGCTGAACCAAAAAATACCCCAAACATATACCATTAGGAAACAGAATTAACAAATGAGGCTAGAYGAGTTCCAAAGAGGCAAYSTGAAAAGGATTTACAAGTGGATAAATTTAAATTCATTGTTGACCATTCTTGAGATTTGGTAGTGCCACTCAGGGAAGTTCATAAAGAACAGTGCTCATAGTTAAGCAGAGGAAAGGAGACTTAACATTTGGAAAAAGCAGATAATTTAAACAACTCTATTCCTTGGGAAAGCAGGAAGAATGAGAATTTCTGTTTGGTCATAGATAAAACAGTATGTGAGCAAGAAAACCCTGAGTACTTACAGTGAAGTGGTTCGACTAGTCTGTTTTTGCTTATCCTATGGCAGAGATCATATCCTCCATCAAGAGGAAAATCACAGGTTTTACACTAGATGTTTTGGTWAAAACGGTTCAAGTTGTAAGTTCGGGGTTTTTTTCTGTAAGTGTTTTGCATTGTGCTATGTGAATCTGGTACCAGCCCATGATTCAGGGAATATCCTTGTGTGCAGTAAAATCCTATGTGAAGCTTTGGGCTGCTATAAAATGCTTTAGGGCTAAGACCTTACCTGCAATTTAAACACAGAAGAGTATTGTACTTGGGCAATACGATACAGACAAGGTAGTGTTCACAGGAGAAGTTTTAGGCTGTCTTGCAGCTTTCTTCTTTGGTTTATACTTTGGAAAAGATCACATATGAATTTACTCTTYGAAGTGTTCTTCAGTCTTATTATTGATAATATTGGTGTATATATGTGAAAGTCAATTTTCATCTTCTGTTATTGTTCAAAATCATAGCAGGACTATTTCTCTTACTTGTGTATCCACTCTCCCTTGAAGGAAGCATCTGCTGAGTTTTATAAGGAAAACCAATATACAATTCCTTTTGATCTCTAGTAACTCCAGTTATATAAACAAATGTCTAAATTGTACTAATTGCCAATTTGAATGCCATGGTGGGTTGATGGTTGTAAGACACTATGAGTACTACCTGACATCTTAAAACTTCCAGCACACAGAATATTCTGATATGATCTGTGATTTTAAGGGCAAAAATGCATGTTAAGACTATACATGATAGTCTGCAACCGAAGTATTTGCAACTCTCTGTTTATAAATCTGGCCTTTGATTTCATAATTAGAGCTTGCTAGTTGTAGAGGCTTGGAACGCTGTTCAAAACTGGTAACTGCTACAGCTGTGTAAGTTTATCTTAATGGTACGACTCTGCTTCTTCATATATGAAGTCAAAATGGCAAAAGGAAAGTATAATGTATTTGTGGTCTGGTATTATTTTTGTTCTTTGTATCTTGGAAATTAAAAAAAATAAGCTGGCATTGGGAGAAACCATGTAGCTAGAATTAAATGATAGTGCAAACAGAGAACTGCCAGTGTTGCCTTTCCATTGGGTGCAGCGTTGCTTTTTAGCCTGCTTYCTACATGGTTCCTCTATGTAATCAGGTGTTGGTTTTCCTTTCTACCTGAGTCCATCTCCCAGTCTTCTCTGGCTTTTGCATTCAAGAGAACTTCTGGTGCAGAGGATGGCGTGTGCAACTTTTAATATGAACTTCCAAATCTTAGAAAGAATTAACCTTTACCCCAGGTAATAAATACGTATGTATTTGCTGCTGGAATCGTGCTAGAATTTAAGTAGGAAGAACTGTAAGAAAAATACAGGCRTGCTGGTTTTAACAGTAAGCAGAAAAATATGTTTATGCCTTTGTGAAAGTTCTTTTCCCYCAGTCAAGTTTGTGTGTCCAGATCTTCTGGTAGTGGTGATTTAATAGTCACTGTTTATACATACATGAAATTACAACACAGCGGTCCAGTTAATTGGAGAAAATACTGAATTTGTTTATCCAAAGTGCAGTATTTTCAAGAAGCTTAAATGTTTGTATTTTGTCATTGGAATGAAAACAAAACCAGTGACGTAGCTGTAGCTAGGGTCTGAAATAGTTTCCCTGCCCCAGTACTGCTAAAGGTCAGGGAGCCTCTAGGATGTTTCTTCTCACTGGAAGTAAAGGTCTAGGTTGCTTAATCCTAGTGAGAGATGGGAGCTATCACATGAACACAGCCATCAGCTTCCCTTTACAAAGCCAACAAATAGGTACGTTCTATAACAAGAGGAAATGCTTTAAGGTCAAATAGTTCAGAACATGACAAGGCTAGAAAAAGATTTATAGATGAGCACAAACGCTTTAAAGAACGGTACTTGGGAGGAAGTTTGTGAGATTTTTTTTAAATTTATTTTTTATTTATTCAGTTGCTTTGGAGCCTTCCCATTACTTTATTGTTGATGACTGCTATCTTGTATTAGAATGACAGCCCATCCAGTTTTCAGTCTATGTCATTTTATAGGTAAACTAATGCTTAGAATAGATGACTCGTGTCCCTTGGCTAGTGTGCTATATTGTGTATGTATTGTTGAAAAGGACTTTTGCCTTTGTCAGCAAACAAGAGCATGAAATTGTCTGACAAATACAATTTTGCTGCTACTTCAGTATTAGTGTTGTCTTTTTGAGTTAATGACCACACCTGAAACCTCTTTTTAATAGTATGCTTTAGATGAGCTAGACTTTGCCTTTCCCTTCCACTGTCGCAAAAAATAATCACACAAAAATGTTATTTCTGAAAAACGGAAGGAAAGAGGTGCGTTCCTCAGTCAGTAAACGTGGTGTTTGTGATGGAGTCACTTTCTGACTTCTAAGAAAGTGGAAAAAGTGGCTCCCATACTCCTTCTTCTGGCTATGGGAAATAGTAACACACAAACTCTGATGAATACTGTGATTGAATAGATGCATCTGRTTGTGGGATGAAAAGATAATTGGAATTTCTTTAAAGCCAGAGACTGTTTAACTGTCAAACTGTGGGTAACTGAAGGTAATTACTTTCAAAAGGATTAAAAAAGAGTTGAATTTGGGCCAGCATGTCCGGTAGGTAGTAGGCTTCCAAGGAATAGAGACCTGCAAAATTCTTGATTATGTCACTTGGTTTTTGCGGTTGGGGTTTTGGGTGGTGTGGGGATTGTTTTGGTTTTGTTTTTTTTAAGTTTCCTGTAATTATTATTATGGCTTTTATTTCAACTAGCTTCCTAAGTATCCATAGTATATAGAGGGAAGGAAAAGGTGAAATTGGAATTATGTTTCTTCAGTACATCTTTCAGCATCCAGCATGGCRGCATCCACTTCAGTGTGTGCAGGATGACTGTTCAGCAAAGGGCTTGTGCAGGGTCCTGTGGGGATCCGACTTTTCTGTTTTCTCTTGTTACTGATGACACTTTTTGGCCGGGATTGCACAAACTTCAGTAATAACAGTCAGTGCGGTATAGTGCTAACCTTCCTTGTCCTTCCTCTCTTGGTTTACCTGTTCCTGTTACTGTTCTTGACTGGTGAATCTGAAAAGCTTTGTTGGTATTYGGTGATTTTTCTAGATAGTTGTAATTTCTGACTGTAACTAGAAAAAGAAATAGCTGTGGGTTTTTTGGTAGATAAATAGTTTTGATGCACAGTAATAGCATTCTGTAATAGTGTATTAACAGAAACTGTCATTCATGTAAAGCTTTAACATTTGTAATCTTATGTCATCTCTCTCTGYTCAGCAAATTGAGACAATAACAACAGCTTCATCCCTGTTACGTATGCTAATATATGTCTCTAATTGAAAAAGCAAGGATGCTTTAACTGTCTCTGAAGCTGTCTAGCGAATCTGGAGTTGGAGGAGAGTGAAACAAGTGAGACTTAAAAGGGAATAGCTATTTTGACTTGATCGTGCTTTTTTACTAACKTACAAGTGCATACACCATAAATGGCATGGTATTGCTCAAAGTTCATAGAGTGCCTCAGAYGGGGTGGGGGAGTTGACTTTGTACATAATGTTGGTCTTAGGTGTTATCAGTTTAGCTAAACATTGCTTTCCCTTTTTTTTAGGCATCGGTAGAGTTGCTGCTACATCTCTAGGAAACTTAACAAATCATAGTTCTGAAGATTTACCTCTTCCTCCTGGCTGGTCAGTGGACTGGACTATTAGAGGAAGGAAATACTATATAGATCATAACACTAACACAACTCACTGGAGCCATCCACTCGAGCGTGAGGGGCTGCCTCCGGGATGGGAGAGAGTTGAGTCAGCAGAATTTGGAGTGTATTACGTAGATCACATCAATAAAAGAGCTCAATATAAACATCCTTGTGCTCCCAGGTAAGACATCTGCCTTATCTTCTGTGATTGTTTTTTTYCTAATCCACTTAAGAAAGTGGAACTGTTTTTGTCTCATATATAACGTGCCAAAAACTTATTTTTAGAAGTAAGCTTTACTGGTTCTTGACTAAGATTTTTAGAAGAAGTTGTAATTGTTAGGGTTTTTTCCTCATCTGTTACTGTCTTAAGTTTAGAAACAGGATATTGTTCCTAACTSACTAAAACAAAGCAGCTATTCTCTTCAACTGTCGGTAAAACAACAAAGTTGCTGAGAACAGAATTGAACTGTAGACTSAAAAGAAACTTGATCTGATGTTCCAGGAGACTGTCTGGACAAATAGCACATACCATCTGAAACATGAATTATGTCTTCTCTAGAATGAAAATCAGTATTTTAGCTACTCATAAATTAAAGGTAAAATAAAGTTAGTATACACCAAATCTACCAGTTAATTTCTGCTACTCAATCTATTTCGCTGTTATGCAGGAAGAGAAAGTTTTTTAACATGGGGCACAAAAGATAAACATATGAGGATGTCTTTTGTTATAAATGGAATAACTCTTATCAGCTGCTGCCTGAATACATTTGTTCTAACATATTAAATGGTGGATTATTTGSCTGAATCAATACTTGCCTTTTCAATCTTTTAAAAACGGGTATCATTTTTTGTTCTGCTGTAGTATCTGGGTAGCAGGGACTAGGTGAATAGGTCTAAGGTGGATTTTACAGTGTGCTAACAGATGGCAGCAACACCTRCAGTTGTGATTGGAGTGAAGCACAAAAATAGCAACAGAAAGTTGCTCTCAGTATAGGCCTGCTGAGGCAACACTCCCTATGTGGTTGCATCATCGGCCTTTGCACGTATTAACTTGTGTATTAATGTTAACAGTTGAACGATACCAGTACGTCCAAGTTATTGCTTGGAGGTTACAGACTTTGTCTTCCTTTTGTACAGCGTYCCCCGTTACGACCAGCCTCCCCCAGTGACTTACCAGCCGCAGCAAGCTGAGAGAAGCCAGCCTCTCCTCGTCCCTGCCAACCCCTACCACACTGCAGAGATTCCAGACTGGCTGCAGGTCTATGCCAGGGCTCCTGTAAAGTGAGCTTTTTTTTATTTTCCCCTCTGCGTTTCACACTCCGCATGCCTAGCTTAGAAGGAAAACGAATGAATTTCGATGACTGAAAGTAGAATTCTAGCTAGTATCTATTTCTTAATTGCATAAGAACTATTGCTGACAGCGCATGAGGAGGTTGTACCAGATGTTCATCGCATGAGTTTGCTTTGTGTTAGGCATTACTTAAAATCATCACAGTACTTCTTGCAGTTTGCATGACTTGCAGAATGATACATTAGAGAGTTGAGGATGTGATTTACTTCCGGTATTTGTGAGAACAGTACCACGTGGCTTATAAAATATGTGAAATGTATTTAGGGTGTTAACTTCTTAATGTATATCTTACTCCTTTTTAAAAAAGACATACAAATTCTCCTTCACAATTAAGAATTTTGAATACAGACTGAAATATATATTTCTATTCAAGAACTTTAATTAAAAACTAAGTGGTAGTAAAAAGTCATTTTTTCAAAGAAACAATGCTATAGGAATAGYGAGTTTCCTCCAAGAAAAGATTTGAGCCAGCATAATGAAACAACTTACATTTTCTRATGGGTACATCTCTGCAGAAGAGTAACACTAAATAGAAAAGCAATTAAAAAATCCAGATACGTTTTAATAATTATGAAATMATGTACTTTTTCATAAGGAGAATATGGAGAAACTAAGTTTTACAGCAATTTGTAGTTGCAAATTCAGACACTGTATCACGTTCAGTGACTTCCAGCTAAAAAATCCTCTTTTTTTAGCTGCTTTTAGTAACTATAATTTGAATGGATTTTATTACTTCTGGCTACTGGGCTTGCCAGCAGCCCATAAAGATTTAAATTAGCTTAAAATCCACCARTACACTTATGCACCAGGGACATGCTGAGTTCCTGTAACCTATGGGAGGACTTGTTTCCTAGAAATACTTCTAGGTTTTGGCTGCAGCTGCATTTCTTTATTTAGGTCTTTGGCACATGCAGACAATGCAGTTTTAAATATTTCAGCCTGTGTTGTATGGACTCTTGTTGGTACTTCTCTTGAAACTCAAGAGAGAAATTTAAGACAGYTGAAASAATTTAAGATTATCAGGAATTTCTTTTTATCTAGTAGGCTGAGACAAATKAGAAGGAAAAAAAAACCCAAAACATTTAATTCATTCAAGCTATTTGAATAGAATTTACATTGTTCAGAGGAATCAAAAATCATGTATTTTCCAGTATCCTTTTAGCCCTCTGTTAAAGTAGTGCTGGTGGTAATAGGAACATTGTTATAATTCTCAAACACTTCTGTGCAGAAGTAAATTCTGGTTTATACTAATATTATATTGGAAAAGTGAGGAAGAGTGGTAGCGGTTGGCTTAGTGTCACCTCATCTTGAGGACTTCTTAAGGAACAATTGATAAATAATTTTCACAGTTATTTAAAATCAAGATCACTTACATATTTTCAATGTMATTTTAATAATGAACCTCTTCTCCGTTGCCAAAGCAACTGGCTTAAAGCTTGAGAAAAAGCATCCGGTAATGCTTGTAAGTTCCTCAGTAGTATTTTCCAAAAGCCGAGAACTGTATGCGTATCCTCCTGTGTTCTGATGCGAAAATTAAAGTAAGTGGGCAAAACGCTTTCATAGCAGTAGTAGAGGAATACCTTTTGTGATCCGCTCTTTGAAATTKACTGTAAAAATCTGTTGATTATCAGTACAGTTTTGCACTGAARTCATTGTGGTGTATTTTGTTATGATTTGTTACTTACACCTGACACTGTAGGTTGATTTAGCTGACTAAAGGCCAGTCATTTTTGTTGAGAAAAGTAGATAATGATAGCAAAAATAGATAATGTTAGCTTTTGTATCAACAAGTTTCTCCAAAGGATAAGAATTCTGGACACTGGAGAAGTCTAATGGAGAGTTTAGTAGGTGTTAGCCATAATGCTTCCCTATTTTAGTGAAAAATGGTCAAACAGTTAAGATAAAAAAAGAAGGTATTTGGCTCACTAAATAATGAAGAGGCTTTGACTAGTTATAACTTGAGGTAACGATTTCCAATATCAAGGAATTTGATACCTTGAAGTGTCCTTTTCCCTCTCTCCTGACATCTGTCAAGCTTTGTTTTGAGAGCTTAAGTGCAGCTATCGGAATCTTAGCACAGTGGAATTAAGACTCCTGGCTAGCATTTAGCCCTAGACTCTAAAATTGAATGTTTCTCCACCTTCCAGGTTAGGTAGACCAGTCTGGTAGGTGTTCCCACAGTGTGCCAGACGGCGYGCGTGGGACTGTGAGGGTGAGGAGACCAGAAATGCCTTCCTTGTATGAGAGGTCATGGTTCAGATGCTTCCCCCACCTCTTTTGGAGCAAGGATCTGAACCCAGGATTTCTTCTTCCCAAGAAAGTCCTAACTGTGAATAGGCTGTGAATATTCGGGGCAGGTTAGTGTCTCTTATGTTGAAAGTGTCCTATTTTATATTAAATACTTGCTATCTCCTGGGAAAAGCCCTGGAGACAGGGTCCTCTGGCTGCGTGTTCTGCCTAGTAAGCTCCTGCTTTCTCACCCAGGAGGGAAGGCTCTGCGCTCTGCGGGAATTTTGTGCTAACGTGCTTTCTCCCCTCGATTTCTGACTCTGCGACTAGTTGCCCTTCTGAAAAATGCCTGGGGAGTCTAGGTCAGGTGCTGGTACCCTGCGCCCTGTTCCTCTGGGCACCTCTGTGGTGAGCGTTCCTAGACCTACTGTCTTTTGGGTTTGAATGAGCCCATGCCCATTGAGGCACTGCTAATGGCTTAAYCTTCAGTTAAGACTTCTTCCCCCATTCAGCATTGCTTTTGGCGGGTGAAATCAAACTCTCACACTGAAAAGTAATCCTGATGTGCTRCTTTTCTTGAGAAACTGTCAGCAGTGACAGCTTCGAAGAGCTAAAGAACCACCAAGGTTTTAGCAATCTGTGGTGATGCTTAAAAATAAAAAAAAAAAAAGCTGCAGGCCCCAGAAAACCTGCAAACACATTACTGCACGTGATGGAGCTTTGCTTTCTTCCCTGCTGGTATTGCCACCGTAATAAGAAACAGCCCTTCCATTGGGAATCGGCCTTGCTGTGGCGTGTATTTTAATAAATGCCATTGGCCCAGAACATTTGAAAGGCTACATCAGCGCAGGGCGAGCTAGGGGAAATCCTGCTGCAACTGAAGTCAGTTCGTGATGTGGGAAAGGAGCAGAGAGGGAAAGGTGTTGTCCACTTAAACTCAATAGTCAAGTGCTTACAAAGATAGTTGTACTTGGCAAACCTTCAAAAGCAGCAGCTTGCAGCCTGCCTCTCTTTGGAGTTGGATCTCCATATTGACAAACAGCTGCAATTTGGTTTTTTTCTCGCTTTTGGGGAAAAGTGATTTTAGCAGTGCAGCCCTGTCAAGACTTGGGATAACTTGAATATAGCAGCTGTTATTTAGGAAGTTTATAGAAGCTGTGGTTATTTAAGTTCTTAAAATTCCWCAAAAGCATCTTCGGTAGTCAGATGCATGTCTTGGTCCTTCTCTGATGCATACAGCCTTCTGAATATATCTTTTCAATATGTAATGTAGTTTATTTGCATAAATTTACTGGTATTTTGGCTTCAGCCTCCACGCAAGTGAATATATTTTCTCATGTAATTCAGTTGGATCAAATAACTCTGTTTATTCCATGAGTTTCTTCTATTCTTTTAATAACTATAGTAGTCAGCTATCTATTTCCAAGTTAAGAAAATTAGATTGCAAACGAATTGTATGTGTTTAGAAGCACTGGGAAGAAGCAGGAGATGAGGGGTATTGCAGTGATGATGTAACTATACATCAAGGCTTTCTTTTATCAAAATAAAGTAGCATTAAAATGCCTGTTGCAGGGCAAGACTCGGATCAGACAAAATCAAGATTAAAACTGGGTTGGGGAATTGCTGTTTCCTCACCTTGCTTAGGAAACTCCGCGGCTTGTCCTGTTCCTGGAGCTGGCCAGGCCCGTGCCAGGACGCTCCGTGCTGCTCAGGTCCCCTTGGCAGGGGCAGCATTAGCACCCCTGCTCATTTTGGGGGGATATTCCTGAAGTTCTCTCACACAGGTCTCTTCAAGTTTAGGTGGACTCAGGTTAGCCCAGATATTCCCACTAATGAGAACGGTRCTTACAGTTGTGTCACACGTCGTTTCAGTGTCCCTTGCTCCCTCCGAGCCTTGGGAAGCGTGTCTGTTCCTGAACCCGGCAGGTCTCTTCRTGGCTGCTAGCTCACGTCACCCTGCCAGACCTCTCCAGTCATCACGCTGAGGTGGAAGGAGACCATCAAAGAGAACAGCCTGTTTATTTTAAGCTTTGGTATCTATCTAGCTATCTGAAGTCATTGTACTACTTTATTTAAGCGGACGAGGGTAGATCTGCACTGTGGGCTGTTAACGCTGGACCGATGCGCTGACACGAGCCAGATCCCGGTCAGTAACCGTTTGGCCACGTGGGCTTTGGGGCCTGAACTAACGCGCTGTGCGTTGCTCACCAAGAGTTGTCTTGCTGTTGGCCCAGTGTCCTTGAGGAACACCCCGAATTCCAGCGTCTCCTGTTTAATACCATCCTGCAGCTATTGCCCCAGGGGATGTGGTGGTTAGTACTGGACATCTGGCCATGAGCCAGAGACCTTTAATCCGGCATGGCATTACCATGATTTTGTTGAAAAACTTTGTTAGAAATACTGTTTTTTCTACCAGGATCTCGGAAACCTTCCCTCACTACTGGCACAAAAAGGGGTCCATTAAAAAAAGTAATGAAGAAAAACTCTTGCTTTCTTGAGGGGAGGATAGAGGTGGGGATTTCGGAGGCAATCCRACCGCCATAGAGTTTGCTCTGCTGGTGGCTAAAAAGAGACTGATAGAAATGCAGAGCGTGTTGGAAAATCCRGCGTATGGACGTGTGTTTAACCATTCCCACTGCAGACTTGTGAACAGGTGAAATGTGTTCACATGCACAGCCTTTATTCTGGTACTTTCTCACTTCAACAAGAGTGGATAGTTTGTGTAGCTCCTATATAAAGGTAAATATTAGAGACAGTAAATTTGGGGATTGTTGAACCATGTGTTTGGTGTAAAAGACTGTCAGCACTAGCTTTGAAGAATTTGTGGCATGAAAGCAAGTCACTGACTAACGTATGATTGAGCAGACCTCCGTGATGAAACTGGACTCCATTTGACCAGCAACCTGGCTCCCGTGCAGACCTCAGAGTGCCAATTTTGATTGTGGAAAAGTACTTGCAGGAGAAATGGCATAGCCTTGATTAGTCACAAAAGTGGTTTGGCAGTTATGACATAAAATGCAGCCTTCAGGAAACTTCTTCAGCTCTGCTAGTGAAAGAAGGGAGGCTTGAAGAGGCTCATCTTACRTTAAGTTTGTCCCTATCCAACGGCAGCACCTTTGATATCCCAAAGGTCTGAACATTAGGGGCGTGTTTATATGTTTCAGAAACTGAAAAAAGTGTTAGGAGTATAAACACAAATTCAGAATTGCTCCATATTAAAAAGTAAAAATGAAAAAACCCAGCACCGACAGTGCTGCGGATTTTGTAAGAAAAGCAGTGCTGCATGTTGAGCAGGAGAGGAGAAGACCGACCGAATGAAAGGTGACACGCACTCTGCCAGCAGCTCGTTAACCCGGGAGCGTTTGCAGTGGTTCGTGAGGCTCAGCAGCTTTCCTTGCACATCGTTTCTCCCACCTTGTGGATTGACGTTTTGCTTCCGCTTTTCTTTGCGGCTTGTTTTCAGGTACTCCGCTCTCCGTCATGGAGGGCGATGAGTGTGGCTCCTCGCAAAGCYGGTCTGTGTGCAGCCTCCTCCTTGCACCTGCGGGTATTTTCTTTGCGAGCTTTCACATTCTGCACTGCTGACTAGTGTCCATTTCCCTCCTCGAGGAAGAAGCGTGGACGGTGTGGATGGCGCTTTGGTGACCCGGGCTGCTGTATTTTGCCTTGCTCCACCAGCAACTCCTYGTAACTGGTGGAAGTGGGAAGAAATACAACAGTCACTGGTTGACTTCACAGCTGAGTTTGTTTCTATCTCCCGTGGGGAGCGAGATCAGCTATTCCTAAAGGAGGAGTTCGGAGCGGCACCAGTGTGTTTCAGGCTCTTGGCACATGTCTCCAGGGGACCTCCCCAGGACCACAGCAGCTCATTTTTTCCAGCGTGGGGAGTAAGAACGTGTAGGATTTTTAGGTGTTAGTGCTTGCATCGCTCCCCTGACACCCACCCCGCTCCCCCCGGCAGATAGATCGCTGCCGATAGCTACGGGCGGTTAGGACGTCCCTTGCTGGTGTGAGTACTTGCAGCCGTTAATTATGGCCTAATTGGATTTACCCCTCCCTCAGTCCTCACTGATGCTGTCTAATACCCCCTTTCGTGGTCCT
The DNA here is from genome assembly GCA_030449065.1 of Oceanodroma leucorhoa. Taxonomy (NCBI): domain Eukaryota; kingdom Metazoa; phylum Chordata; class Aves; order Procellariiformes; genus Oceanodroma; species Oceanodroma leucorhoa. The sequence goes on along the minus strand of JASVER010000057.1, from coordinate 3,382,690 downwards.
GTGGGGTTCATGACCTGCGGTTTGAGACACGCTGGCTTAGGTTATTGCTGCTAATTAACCAAGAGGGGGACAGTGTCCAAGAGTGCTTGTTAAGGCTGGAACAAGGATGCTTTGGAAACAAAGGTGTGTTGTGAGGGAAGACTTGCAGTATTCTGCCTTCTGGGAGGTGCTTGCTGGGGAGCGTTAGGGGAAGCTGTTGAAATAATTCATTTTTGCTGTGTTTTTAAAAGGTGTTTTACTACTAAACCTTCAAGGTTTGTTGAATGGAGTTGCTGTTTTAATGCTTCCAAAAYGCATTTTCTCCGTTGGTTTATTATAATCAGTTAATAGGATCTTTAGTATTTCTAGAGTTTATCTTGGCRTATTATGAGTGATTCTGCAGTTTAGCTGTAAGCGATGTTTCTCCAGCTCACTTTGAGACACGGCTCCGTGTCTTTTGGTGGTAATTACCTTACTTCTTCACATAAAACACGCTAATGGAGATGGCTAGAAATCTGACCGGTGGCTGTACAACTGTGAAGCCAGTTCTTACGGAAATGCACAAAATGCTGCGTAGATAATCATCTTTTCTATCAAAACAGGTACGATCACATTCTGAAGTGGGAGCTCTTCCAGCTGGCGGACCTGGACACGTACCAGGGGATGCTGAAGCTGCTCTTCATGAAAGAACTGGAACGGATCGTTAAGCTGTACGAAGCGTACAGGCAGGCCCTCCTCACCGAGCTGGAGCATCGCAAGCAGAGGCAGCAGTGGTATGCCCAGCAGCACGGCAAGAATTTTTAAGCTAACAACTCTTTTTAATAGACTTCTATGRGGACACTAAGAGCTTTAAAAGGTTTTCACACTTAAAACTATGAAAAAGTGCTTTTGTTGAAAAGGCAGCTTATTTTTGTTGACATTGCACCTTTGTTATCATCCTCTTTAATATTTTTCTACATGTATTATGTGTTGTTTATAAAAATGAAAAATGTTTGTTAATCCTTTTCCATACAGGAACTAGTTTATTATTCTGAAAACCAGCGCGGATTTTAATCAGAGACTTGATCCTGGTATCTTTTTCTAGCAGTCAGCTGTATTATTAAGAAGCTGACTATATATTTTTAAAGGGCAATAGATGGAACTGTATGAAATGTCCTGGATTCAAAACATTGTTAAAATCCAAATGAATATTTCCGTGTATTTCCCTCGGGCCTTCCTATCCCTCTCTGGAGAGAGGTCTGCTCCTTGTTTACAGCTTTAATGTACAGAACACYGGCACTGTTACTTTTCAATAACACCCAGTGCTATAACCAGACAGAAGCAGATTTTATCAGTCTACGCCAAGTGCTTCATGAAAGTGAAGTCCGAGTTGCCTTATTTTTTACTTTCATGCACTACTAATTTAGCTTTACTACTAGTTTTCACAGAAATTAGTTGGAGGGGAAATACTTGTACCTTCTTAAAGACCAAGATCTCTACGCAAACTTTTCACAGGTTCTTAAACGCTAGGTAAACTGCATTTCATAAGCCGTGACCCAGTCACGTGGGAAGGTGGTAGCATCGTCTAACCAGCTTACCAGCCAGCTGTACCACACCACGGAGAATATCAGGGATGTAACAACAATTACTTTTTTTTTTTTAATGAGCTGTTGTCTTGTATTAAAGCTTCCTTACTTGGGGCAAGTTTTCAGTTGTACAGTTACCCTCGCCAATATTTTCATTTGGTTCATTGATTGTCCTGAAATGTTATTTATGGATTCTTTTTAGTGCAATAAACATTGTTGCAGACAAAAAAATACATTTCTTGTAAATCCTATTAATTCAATAAAGATCATTTTGTTTAATGAATGAAGGGTTGTTCAACTGATCTTTTGCCTTTCAGAAACGTCAAGCAAAATGTTCTTATAAGCAATGAAAAGATCTGATCGGGGGTGGTGAAAATCAGTAGCTCGTGTTCTCTGAGGACAAGTGAGCTCAGCCGTGCCGAGGGAGCGACGGGGCGAGCGCCCGGCGCGGAGCCGCGCTCTGSCTCTGCCGTGGGGCCCACGGCGAGGAGGGTGTTGCCGCTGCACCGGGCCCAGGTGCAATAAAGACGCCGTCGCGGTCGACACCGTCCTCTGTAAACCCAACCCTGGCCCTGCCAGCGCGCGGTGCCGACACCGTGACTGCCTGCAGCGGCGACGGCTTCTGTACCCTGGAACACGGCTGCTCTTCAGATCGAGACGGTGAGGTGAGGGTTGTGCCTGGCGCTGCCCCTCGGGGGCTGCAGACCCCAGCGCGGACCCTCGGCTTTGGCCCTGCTGCACTTCAGAAGCTTCTCCTCTGCTGTTAAAAGCTGGAGACTTTATTTTGCCCAAGACTCGTAAAACCTGGCTTTACCTTCTTAGGAAGAGAAGCACCTCCCAGAGGTCACACCTGGGCAGGAGATAGGCTGCAGTATTTTCAAAATACCAACTTAGCATTAAAACACCGATTCTGAAGGCCAAAAGGAAACCAAGAATGTAAAAAAGACCCAAGAGGAGAAGCTCTCACCTCGTTAGTCAATAACTGCTTCCTGTGTAACCAACTGCTTAGGAACCGAAAGCAAACTTTAATAGTTCTGACGATAAAAGAATAGAATGTTGAACACACTTTCTATGCACTATAATGAATATATATACAGAAATACAGTGAAACTTTCTCCAATACATATCCAAAGTGGTACTTTGTGCATCGGTTACGAACAGAAAAGTATGCTTTCCATACAAGATCATTAACATCCCATAGCAGAAGTGCCCGTACAGTTTTTGATAAAGCAAGTTAATACATTTTTAATTATGTTTATGTAATTAAATAGTTAATAGAAGAAAAAACTTGGTTACATGTTATAACTCGTTCAACTACCTGAAAATAAGTTGGCTTTTGAATAAGCTAAGATCTGGAAGATTTTTAGTTGCAGTATCACGTAAATTATGATTTCTTCAGTGACTTCATAACTAATTATGGAGAAAATAAGGCTTCATAAATCAGCTGGGAAGTATGCTGGCTATTACAAATTAAAAGCACTTTGTATTTGCGGCAGTACCAGTATGTACATATCAACAAAACGAAAAACATGCCGACACCTTCCCGTCAAACACCGTGCTGTCGAACGAACACACCGAACCCCCTCACATGTGACTTGTTCTCCGCTCTCCCTGTTCCACGGCAGGAGCTTGTGACGGGTACGAGGACGAGTGTTGAACCGAGGATGAGACGTCCGCGCCTCGCTCATGCATCGACGGGAACGCGCCCGGCTTACACCTTCTTCCTCTCCGAGCCCTCGGCGGGCTCCGCTTTCTGYGCCGGGAAGGCGTGGTGGTACAAATGCCGGTGAGTCGCCGCTGCGCTGTACAGTTTGTACAAAGCCTGGAAAAAGAGAGAGGGAGGATGGTTACGGCCCCAGCCCCGCTGCGTGCGACGCGCGCGGTCCGTGCTTTCGCGTTCGGGCGGCGGCGGCGGGTTCAAACCAGTCGTGGTGGGCATTTGTTTTGTGCACCAACTCCAGCAGGGAAAAGAATGAAGATCACTAGTTCGCTGGTTTTTCTAATGTCTCAGCTGCGAGAGGAGCTCCCTCGAGCTGTGTTGGATCAAGGGCTACCTGGAGTACGAGTAAGGGCCTTCTGGGGGTTGGGTTTGTTTTCTACGGATTTCACRCACAGAGTTTAAATTTCTGCATCCTCAGCATTTTGCTTCACACCCCCAGGCAGATACACACTGCATCATACAGAGGGCTTTGCGATGTACTGGGTATCATCTGGTTTGTCTAGATTATTTTTCTGTGGATGAATGCAGATATTTTTTTTCCTTCTAATTTTACCCTTTACCATTTGTACCCGGGTGCGTTYTCCTGTCTGACAGAAACGCCTGYCCTTTGCGAAGAGCAGCACCCCAGYCTAATAACCGTGTGTGCCCCCGTTCCTGCAGAGCCCCGCAGTGAGCAGGCCGCCGGCCTCCGAGCTGTCTTCACAGCGGGACAGAAGGTGAYRGCRAACACCAGGCGTCCGACAGCAGGAGCGGTACCTGGGCCGTGTTCAAAGGCGCGTGGACGGGGGCTGCGTTTCCCCGTACAGAACTAACCTCAGAGCAGTCCCGGGGCAGGGACAAGGCTCTGAGCCCGAAGGGCTGCTGCAGGCGCCGTCTGCAGCCGCTGGTACGGGGCGACAGGCAAGACCACCCTGTCCCCCAGCCCTCGGTGGGCTTTATACCGAGGGCAGATGGCACAGGACGATGCCCAGATATTGTTCTGGTGGCAGAGGACTTGGTGCGAACCGCTGTCGCAGCTCTGACATTTCCATTTCACAGGAACTTGGTATTGGGAGAAAAAAAAAAACAACCAAAAACGCACTGGCTGCTGCTGGTGAGGCAGGATTAGCTCGGGACGGGGTGGGAAGAGGCAGACGACCGGCAGGAACCCRCCCGCTCACGGGGTGATGTGCTCCTCGTGTGCCCGGGGGTGTTCAATGAAGCAGGCGAGGCTGAGGCAGCAGCAAGGAACGGGGTGGGGTGAGAAGACTCCGGGGGTGTTTAAGGCGATGCTGACCGCATCCCAAACGGGCCGCAGGAAACGGAGGTGGGGCTTTGCGTGCTGGTGTTCCGGGACTGTTTGGGAATGTAGYGGCTTGGTGGAGGAGCCTTCATGCAGCTTCTCTGGGTTTTTTTCTTSAAAATACGCTTTACATAAGCGACCTTGCAGCATTTTGTGCTAGGGTAGGCTTTTTTTCCACGCCTAACCCGTCTCACAGAGGTGATTTTTACTCGACGGGATTTGTTCAAGAGCTTGTCAATAGCAAAGACCGTGTTCTGCCTCTTGCTGTCGCACAAGCCAGAGCAAAGCCCACGGGCCCAGAGGTCAGAAAGCTTTTAGCTGCTCAGCATTTGTGGCACAGTGAGTACCAAAACGGCCGGCCTGGGCTGGCTGCTGGGGGAAGGAATAGGTTGACCTTTAACTACTTTTTTTTTTTAAATGGTCTTCGGACCTGCGGGAGCTGCTCCAACTTTCTTTTAAGAGGAACTCCCCACATAACTCAGTAGCTGGACAGTGTTTCGACACTGACAGATGGAGCTGTCAGGCTTCGGTGACACGATAAAAGATGGAGCTGTCTTTTGTTACGGACTGGGGCCAGACTGCGGCGGCACCTGCCTACAACGCAGGATTAACATACGTGCACAGTAAGACTGGCAAGGATGCCTTTTTTGTTTTAATTAGATGCTTAAAAGGCTTTGCTTAAATAAGCTTCCAGTCGCCCTCGGCRCAGGCCTGGCAAGCAGCTCAGCGTTGTGCCACCGGCAAGCGGAGCCGCGACGAGCCCGGCGTACGAGGGCTGCTGCCGGTTGTCGACCCGGGTCTCCCTGCAGGGCTGCACCCTGCGCCAGGCGGGGACCGGCCCCCTGCCCCGCGGGGCGAGAGGGGCATCGGGAAGAGACTGGGGAGATGAACTGTGCCTCCCAGGCTCTGCCTTCAGCTTACTCAATCCGGCGTGGGGTGGTTTTGCCCAAAACGCAACACGCGGCACTTGCAGCAGCACAGCGAGGCCTCGCCAAGTATGGGGGGTCCTCAGCTGCTGGGGCAGGAGCCTGCCTGCGCGGTCGGTGCTACAGAACACACTGGCGTTTCAGTTTGACCTCTCGGCACAACAGGAAAAGCCCCAAACAGAACTGACGGGAGAAAGATGAAAATACCCATCGTAACAAACACGCTCCCCACCCAAATCTCTCCCCCACTTGGCTTCCAGCACCGCCCGGGGCGCAGYGCCCACGTTTAACCCCCTTCCCCAGGCATCTGGATCACAGGGAACAACCCAAGCCCAGCTGCCGGCAAGTGTCCTGGTGCAGGGCCAGGATGCCGCCGCTGCCCAGAGCCCTCGCAGCCCCCGTCCTCCGCAAGCCCGAAGGCAGCAATGCGGCTGAAACGTGCATCTGGGTYGGGGACGCTTTTCCCCGGGAGCCCACGGCCCCGAGCGGTGTCACATGCGGAGAACAAGAGGCACTTACCTCATTCGTGCTTCCCTGGGGAGAGGCATGGGGAAGGGGGAGACAGAAAAAGAAAATAAAAACATCTCTGTGTATCACGCGTGGTGCTCACGCCTCTGGCCACAGCCACTTGCTGGTGCCACCGTGGCCGTGTATTCCCGGGGGAGGGGGTCACTCCGCACAGGCTGCCCCTCTTGCAGGACCCCTCACAGCTCCGTCCACCCCTCCTGCAGCCGGTCCCGCCGCCACGGGACACCGAGCGCTCGCGTGGGACAGAGCCACGAGGGCTTTGAACCCACCCGGAGCACCCGGGCACCAGCCCTGCGTATCGCGGCGGGCAGAGTCGCGGTGCCTGCAGCAGGGCCAGCACTGCCCATCGGCACAGCTCCGGCTCGGGAGAACTTTCCCTTCAGTTGGAAAGCCRTGCCGCACAGCCCGCGGGGGCCAGCCGGGCAGCTGCAGGCACTTTAACCTCTTTTATTTTTCCYCAGCTGGGCAGGTTGCAAGTGGGCAGCGTCTCTGGCTTCCTGCTTAACCCCCCGCCCCGCGCCGGTTCCTGCACAGGGATGGGCAAACGYGGGGCTTAAACACCCCAACATCTCCCACAGGCGCCCGGGAAGGGTCCCCGAACAAACGGCCGCGGCACAGGCACTGACCACACCGCGGCGGGTTTACTGGGGATGCTGAGGACGGGGCAGCCAGGATGAACCCACCTGGAACGCAGGCAATGGGCTGCTCTAGCTCTCAAGCCCCCTTATTTTAAAGGCAGCCTGGCTGAGCAACGCCGCTGCCCAGCTCTGGGATGAAGGAACTGAATAATAAATGCTTCATTTTTTTTTTTTTTCCCCCCCCAAAGCTTCATGTTTAGCTCCAGCTGCAGCTCTCTGCGCAGCAACGGGAAGCAGGTAAATGTGGTCGCTCAAAAACTCACTGGTGGCTAAAAAGCAGGGAAGGAGCGGGTAAAGCTGTTGAGAACGGCCCCTTYCCCCTTGGAGCACTACAGAAATGAAACCCACGACTGTGGCGGGTGGCTTCCGAGGGCCGAGCAAACAACGAGCTCACCCCGGCTCTGCCCCGGGACGAGCAGGAAGCCATCGCAGCCCTTTAAGTGTTATTTCGGCACAGGGGCCCGCAGCTGCGTTCCCGTGGGCTGCTCCCCTGGCCGGGGCGAAGCGGGGCAGCGGGAGCCTGCAGGGTCCGGGCTTTCCCCGGCAGCTCTGCAATGGGGAGCGGAAAGAGCTGCTGCAGGAGGGGAAACAGGAAGGACGGAGCGTTAAAAATACGGCAGCCGTGGGCTGCGAGATAACCCTGCCGGGGCCGGGCGCTGCAACGGCGCAGTTCGGAAAGCGGGCAGAGCAACGCAGAGGGGTGCGGGGGCACGCTTACGCACTCTGGCCATTTTTAAGATTTTAGAGGTGTTTCTGTTCGACATTGGGGTCCAACCAAGACCTTCCCATGTTGTTTGGGAAAAAAAAATGAAATTGAAAAAGAGCGGGTGAGACCAACTGACCCAGCACAGCTGCGGCTGTAACGGGAAAGCAGGGCCCAGTGCCAGAACAGGCAGAGCCGAGACCTGGCCTCGGTCTCCGGCAGGCCAGGGGAGAGCCAAAATCCCTGACCTGAACCAGAAGAGAGCTACGGGTCTTTCTTTTTGACCTACACAGACGTGCACACAAAAACCACACGCCCCGGCTCTGAGAACGCCTCCCCGGGGGGACCCTCGGCAAAGCTGCCCCGTTCCCGCGAGGTCCGAGGCTCCACAAAGTAGCATTTGGTGATGGGTAAGACAAGAAGAAAAAAAAAAAAGGCAGAACAAAATAGCTTGCTGTGAGTTTTCTCATCCCCAGCCCAGATCTACACGGCTCGTCTTTCACGCTGGGYAGGATTCAGAGGCTCAGGCTGGAGCAGGGGAAGGGTGGGTGGGCACACAGCTCCAGCCTTGCTGCTCCCTCCGGCTCTCCCACCCGTCTCGTACCACCTACCTGCGCTACAACCACAGAGTGTCCTGCCCAGGCCCATCTCCGTCCTTAAGATGTCTCCCCCCTTACAATCAGCTCCACAAACTGATCTGAAAACATTTCCTCTGTCCCTGCTTTCCCCATCTAGGTCTAAGAAATGGCCTAAAACTCATCATCCTGCTGTCTGAAGAAGACAGGGCACAGGTCTGCTCTCACTGATCACAGCACAACCAGCTCAAGCAGCTGGATCTGCCCGGGCAGGCCCAGCCGGAGCATCTAACCACCCTAAATGCAAATGCAAAAGCCGTTTTAAAGGGGAGGARAAGCCCCAGGACACTCAACGCTTAAGAACTTRGTGGGGTTTGTTTGTTTGTTTGTTTTTTTAAATCAAAAGCTCTTTATCCTACCTGGTCCCATAACGCTGCGGCCACTTGGTCTATTACTGCGCCCAGTTCTCTGTACTCCCCAGAGTATCTGATATATGCCCAGGTACACAGTGTGATAAGTGTCAAGCCCATGATCATGTTGCACAGACTGGCTATGATGTCCAAGCCAATGAAGCCGGTCACTCCAGCTATCACGTAAGTGATGAAGATGACCACAAAGAGCGTGGCGGGGGTGCGGGCGGCGTGGAAGATGTTCTTGCTGTCGTTGTGCTTGATGTACTGGATGTAGAGCTCATCTATCTCGTTCTCCAGCTGCTGGAGGTAGCGGCGGCTGAACTCCTCCCCACCCATCTTCTTCACCCCACGAAACAGCTTCACGGCCTCCTCCTTCAGCTCCATGTGTTTGGTCTGGAGGTCACTAGGTGCAAGGAAGGGCTTGTCCCCACCACAGACCTGCGTGGAAAACACAGTCCGATCACTCCAGAAACCTCAGCACCCACAGCTCCTGCGCCGTGCCGTGCAAACCACTGGAATTAGGGCTCGACGGGCTCCTGTTTGGCACGGACCACTAGATCCTGCAGGAAGACCTCCATGGCTGTGCTGTCCATCTGGGACAGCTCCGCAAGGCGCAGGTTAAAACGGGGCAGCGGGTGTCTGCACCGGGRAGCTGCGTCCCACAGCTCCCCTACTCAATTCGCTCAGGGCCCAAGCCAGGATCTGGGGCAACACTGACAGCTGAGCTACACTGACCGGCAGGACCCTGAACCCCACCRTTTTCTAGTGCTGGGAACTCCGTGGTATTTTCCTTCTGCTTCGTAGTACGGACACATTAGTTTTAAGGCCCAGGGCAGCCAACAGGCAGTTTGGCCTCGCAGCTCCGTACCTTTTTCTCCAACACTGAGGAACGGAGTGGGGGCCTGGAAGCGGCTGGAGACAGGCTGGGGCCTGAGCTTCACCTTAAAACATGACAACCATCCCCTCACCAGAGCTGAGAGATGGGCTGACAGGGCAGAGGTGAAAAGCCAGTTATAATGACTTTATCCCCTAATTAGCACGAGCCATAGCACGGGTTGCACGGTCACGCAGGGCTGCCACCCCACTACATCACGTTTTTGGGTTGCATCTACCCRTGCTGGGGAACGCTGGGAAGAGGATGCAAATTCAGCAGAGGCCACGTGGTCTGCAAAAAGCTGCCATGGGATGAAACAGTGACCATTTGTCAAACACCCTCCCCTGTCCTGCCTTGATACCCTGACCGGGCATTGCTCTCCTCCAGCCTGCCAGAAAGCCCCTTTTCCACCATGAACATAGGAGAGACCCTCTTTGGGACCCTGAACGTGCAGCACTGTAACTAGTYGTGGCCAAGTCCATGCAGGACATTTTCTACCAGGAACCCAGGCAGGGAGGTTTCCCCACGAGGACTGGAGAGSCAGGAGACACGAGCACTGTGGAATGACGTGCTCAGGCACCACCTACCTCTTCCATTCTCCTGCTGTAGGTGTCTTTGGCAGTGGCAACTGCTGCTAAATTGTTGGCTTCTGCTGTGGCCTGCAAGAAGGGCGAAAGGGGTACAAAGTTTAGCTGGAGCAAGGCAGGGATAGGAAGCGTAATTGCAGAGAGCAGCAGCCACTGGCTGCCTGGGTRCCCACGGTCCACACACGTATGCAGCCAGGACATGTGCACAGTACCCTGSTGCACACGTACAGAATTAAACAGCTCCCTTGTCTTAGCCAAGTGTACTCTTTCCAGCCTCTGGCCAACGCCAAATAAGATCATCCCGTATTTACATGTCCAGTSTCCTCAGTCCCCCCAGGCAAAAGCCCGCATGAAGAGAGGATTCCTACCCTCCAAGCCAGAGCAACGAAAACTTTGGCTTCGGCTGTGGGAAACAGCAAGAAAACAGATAAAAGGCTCAGTCGTATGTAAACAGCTACAGCTGCAACCTCCCGCGGAGCCGCCTGGCTCAGGGAGCAGAGCTGCATCCCGGCAGCCGCTGCCCGCCTGCGGGGCCGCATCATCTCCGCGCGCGGCCCCACCGCAGCCGAAGACGACGCTACCTACCTGCGGGGGAAAGATTTCGGCTAAGCTGGCTGACACTGCGTGCACAGACAGCGAGGAACCACAGCCCGGCCGAGGTGCACGAGGCCGCAATTGCTAAGCCGTATCAGACTCGTGACTGTCAAATACTTCCAAAAGGGCTGTTTCTTGGGTTGTGACACTAAGGCATTTGAAATAAAATCACAGAAGACACGATGTGCTGCACTAGCTGGACACCTCTGACAATTAACTGGAAATCAACAGCAATTACAGCGCAGGAATGCACAGCTCACACGTACCTGCAGCATTGACTTTGGGTGTGGCAATTCTTCCCCTTGGTAGATCTTTATGTATGCCTGCAAAACAGCGCACAGAAAATGAAATCACACTGAATACGGCATTCACGAGCAACACGCGAACACCCCCACCCAGTTCCAGACACAGCTTTAACAGGATRCTAAAAGCACAGAAGAGGAGGACGTTCCTGGCACAAGATGGTTTCAGCAGGGGATGCTCTGTCAGAAAATGYTACGTAGCACGGCTCCAGGTCGACTCCTTGGGTGGCCTGGGTCAGTCACTCAAGGTTCTCGTTCCACCACTTACGCTAGGTATCTCTACCATCGGATTTGCACCTACCTCCGTCCTTCAGTGAAGGAGAAGGAGCCAGAGTCAGGTAGCCCTGGAGAGTAGGTGGTGAGAATTACTCACTGATGCCTTGCATTAAAATGTCCCAGTAGTCATGACAACAAAAATAAGCTTTTTCCAAAGGCAACGGGAATATGGCCCTCAGCCTACCTCTCCCTGGTCCTCAGTTCTCCAGGGGAGGAAAAGAGCCCTGCCCACTTCTTGGGCTTACTGCGTGGTCAAATATGCAGCCGTGAGGTGTTTGCTTTCTGCAGCAATGAGAGTCAGGACTATTAGCTAGACCAAGAACATTCCCTCCAGCCATCAAGTGCTGGCCTGCCTGCTGCTGCTTTCCCCTTTAATTACAGCAAAAGTGCAAGCGTGCCACAGATGAGTAAGCCCACTTTCTCTTAAATAAGCCAATACCTTAAAATACTCCACCAGGCCTCGACAGGTGATATGGTTTCCATTGATCTCCTTAACGTCCAGGCTCTCAGGACTAAGAAGCCAAGGAATCAAAATCTTCAAGTTCTTGATGAACTCATCGTCTATTTCTGAAAAAAAAACCAAAAACCCCAACGTCATCAGTACCAGCCCAACGTCGGACCTGCGCTTCAGTGCGCACTCACATGAAACAAGAGCAGGAGAGTCACGCCAGAGACTCAGACACCCTCCAATTCAGTGATGTGAGCGCTCAGAAATGATCGTGGCCCCAGTTAAGTGGCTACTTAACCCACGGACAGAACATACAGCTGTATATATATCCACAAACCAGCTTCATGGTCTCAAAAATACTCGTGCAAACACGAATGTGACTGCATGGGGAAAAAAGCTGCTTTTCTGATGATGCTGGTCATGTGCACGCGACGCTGATAGCCAGAGCGCAGCATCTTCTTGCCTAGACACATACRCTCTTTGCAAATCATGGCCTTTAGYGTACAGGGCACGGACACATGCCRTGCCTTCCCTTTGCCCCTCCGTGGCATCAGTAGTGGAAATCTTCTGCCAGAGCTTAGGCTCTCCGGCTCCCATCCCTGCCACCTCCCGTGCCAGCAGGTACGATTTTTCTGTGCCGAGTTCTTGGTCCTCTAYGAACCCATATGCGAAATTCTCATTGCAAAGCATTTTAAAGCTTTTGCAAACCATTGAGTGCTTGGTACAGGTACACTAAGGACTCCTGCGAGTGACTGTGCATTTCCAGTGCACCATCAGACACCCCTCGGTGCAGGTACCGGGAACGGGCACAACCTCTGCTCCTACCAGCCTGTCCCTTTGCCAAAGCACAGAGCTGGCACAGGGTGCTGCTTGAGGGGTCCAAGGGCTCCTTGCGTCGCTTCAACAGAGGCAGACTCATGTCCTAACAGTCATTCTTATGGCTTCATAGCGTCTGACATCCGTTTATTGCCATTTAAAATAAACTCTACAAGGCTGGAGACAGAAAAAACAATGCAACATCCAGGCATTTGGCAGGTAAGGAGAGAGGGGAAGTTTCCCCACATTTCTTCCATCAGAGCACAAAAAGCCGAGTACAGCTCTGAGGGAACAAGAAAAACGGTGTCAAGAAGCCGCTGCCAACTCCTGCGCCAGTTCGGCACACACCACGTGTTCAGTACTACTCAGCACCTGAAATTAAGGGGGGGAACTACAGAGATCAGCTCCGTTTCCACCAGCACGCCTCCCCCCCGCTGCCTCGCTCTCCTGCTTGCTGGTTAGCATGGAGTTTGCCGGAAGAACAAGTCTGATCACTAGCCAGACAAAACCAGAAAAAAAGTAACATCTTTCTGCCTGCTAATTTATTTCAAGTGACTAATGGGACACTTTCTCTATTGCTAAGATTGCAAGCAGCCTGTARCCAGCGATGCTGGTAAGCAGTCGGTTCACAACAACTGAAAAAACCCMCAGCATGTGGCTTCTTTGAGGGTGGAGAATCTTACCATGGCTTTTTTTCCTTCCCCTGTTTTTTTTTACCTGTTGAACTAAGTCTGACCTGTAGGGAAACYACTGATCAGATAAGTCAGGAAGATTAAATATTCCTTAGAAAAGCTTTTCAAAGTGAAATAACATTCCCTTGAGAGCAAGTGTAACCGGCCTTCTGCCCTCCACAACCTTCCAGCAACCAGTCTGCACCGCTCGGCATCCGAGCCGCATTGCAAGTCAGGCGTAATTAATTACAGGCTAAACACCGTGCCCATAAACTTCCCATCTCAGCCCTGCCCTCCCCGGTTGCCTATCAGCCATCTGTCCTGACAGTGCATGTTGCCAGCGGCTCCGAGACATTTTCAGCCTCCGCATCTGTCTTGGCCTCCCACACCTTTTTGGCCTCCCACACCTTTTTGGMCTCCCACACCTTTTTGGCGTCCACCTCTGCCTTAGGTTAAAAGCATCCTTCAACGAACAGGCAGCTGCTGGACTTGGAAGAATGAGCCGAGCGCGTGTACGTCATTGGGAGGAGGATCCAACTCCTCTCCCACAAGTTTTTTCATGGAAAATACTTATAGAGGTTTCAGGAACCAGCAGGACAGTCTGCCAGGGCATCTAAAGTATCCACTTAAAAACCAGACCTTTGCCTTAGTACCTTTCAGTTTTCCATCRAAATTAGGGTTGGTGGCAACTTTCAGTCCCGGGTGAGGTAAGAGGAAGCAGGAGATTTTGGTGAAGCAGGAATGGATGTGCTTTCTGACGTTCTGCAGCTCTTCGTGCTGATTTCCCGAGACCTGCGAGAGACCAGTTTGGGGTCAGGGGGTTTCCTTCTGATGGGGACACCGGTAACGCCGGGCCAGCGGTGCTGCCAGGAGCACGGGGTACTCTGCACTGTGGCTGCTTACAGCGGGAAGAGCAAGCCAGAAGGACATCCCGTAGGGATACGCCGCACGAGGACAAAGACAAGGCTCCTCCACCGCCCGAGGAACTAGCCTATCTCYGACCACATGCCCTGGGGCATGTTATTATCGTTTGGAAAATGTGCGTGTCCATGTATGACTGGAATACAAAAACATTTGGGATTTCCCACTAGGGCCTTTCTTGTCTCCCCTTTAATTAGGTCTCACCACTACCAAATCACCCATGCGTTTCCTGATTAACCCCAGCGGAACCCTCGCCCATCAGTTTTACTGTACAACCACCTATTACTAAAACTGGTCTGTAGGGAATCTGCTGACTCCCATCTCTAACGCCTCTCCCAGCTGCTCCCAGCAAGAGAGCCCCAGGGAGCCTGGGCTTGGGCAGAAGCCTGGCACAGGCAGCCTCAGCCCTCCACCGAACGCGGCAAGGAAATTCAGCCTCCTAAAATGCCTCCTCTGTGATTTTTAAGGCACTGGATAAGTGTGACCATAACCAGCATCTCTGTACACCGCAGTTCACACTTAACAGCCGGCGCCGCGGCCGCCCAGCTGAACCCTCACTGGTGCCGGGGCTCTGCACCCCATTCCCTGCTCCCTGCCCAGGATTACACTCGCCAGCGCCGGCTGTCCCCCAGATCAAGGTCTCACCCCCGTGCCCTGTGCACTCTCCATCCACGCAGGTGATGGCAGTGTGTATCATCACAAGCCAGATTTGCCTCTTCGCCCTCCGTCACCCACGAGCGTACCCCCAGGCTAGCACTGCTCATTAAACGAACCCAGGGCAGAAAGAACGCACCTTCAGCCGCTTCTCCAAAAATCTTGCGCCACCATCGGATCCATAGGAAAATTCATACGGGAAGCTCCAGTCACGAACAAGGAATATAAGGGACTAGAAAACAGAAACACGATGGGGTCAGTGCCATACAGAACCCCCGAGTCAAAGTCACCAGCTGCTCCAGCTCAGAAAAACTCATCTTTCCAGGGCACCGCTCTGTTGTTTGCTGCTCATCGCAGGAGTGGCTACGTGAGACGTGTAACTCTGCTGTACCTTATCAAAAAGGGGTTCACGAGGGAGTTCAGGGCCTCCTTCCCCACCGCCACGGCTTGCAGCAGCCGGTCACGCTCAGCCATCGGAGCCCGCAGCGGTGGCGGGACCCCCCGGCACCCTCGCCCCCACCTTAATGTCGCAACGAGACCYGGCCCCGAGCCTCTGCCCGGCTCCAGCAGCAACCCAGACCTTTACTGGTGGAAACACCCCCCCGGGCAGGGCCATCCCAGCGTGGCGCTGAGGCCGCGCAGACTTGCTACACGTGTGGCTGTGTCCTGCCGGGGGGGAAGGGGGGAGCAAAGCCCGGACTGCCGGACGGGTTTGCTGGGTGGCAGTTTGATTCCCTAGCTTGAAGAAGAGCATCAATCATTTCAACTGCAAAACAAGAGATTTTTGCTAACCAGGACAAAAGGCAACGAGCTCCCTAATTCCAGCCACATTTAGTTCCATCCTATGGGAATTTTACAGGCTCATTTTTTCAGCCTTTTTCACTGGGCAGCCTTCCAGACAGACTTTTAATGAGAAGCAGATGGAGGATAACAAGGGTGAGTAAGAATTCACTGGCTTTTGTAATCTTTACTGAGGCATTCAAAGTTCCTATGCAATAAATAAATAAATACCAGTATGGTGAACTTTCAATCTTTAAAAAAAAAAAAGTGTTTTCAGAAAAAAATCCTGTCTCCAGTGTCTCATCTGTGCAAGGGACTTACATCCCACGTAACGAATCCATGGTTTGGAGGGGGAAGCCCGGAACGCCGAAGCCCAGGAGGGCCTGGCAGGGGTGCCAGGGTTTCTCTCATGCACATGAATAAGCAGGTCAGCAAGTGGAATCCATTGCGTTGGAATTTCCCTAAAAATTSTCTATGTTTAGAGCAARTATTTAGGGGAAGGAGGGAAAATATTTCCCCTCCTTATTTCTCTTCCACAGAACATCAGGAAAGGRRAAAAAAAAAATAAATAGAAGAGYTGGCCATTCCTARCTGCATGACAAGCCACAGCAACTGCACCCAGTTAGCTGTTTCAGGACACGCTGTTCTTTCTAAGACTGTGAGATGCTTAGGAGACATGTCCATGTTTAGGACTTTTCCACAAACACATTATGCATGTCTTGCACTGTTTGACTCGGGAATKATTTTCTTTCTTCTTAAGCAAAATTGTTCCAGACGTGCTGGGCTCACCCTGCCCCGTACCCCCCCSCAGCGAACTGCCAGGGACCACAGGAAGGACCAGGACCGGCATCTGGCGCAGGCGGTTACACTTCAGTGAGGACACACCGTGGAGAGGAGGGAGCCAAAGGGAAATGTTAATTTTCCACTCCCAAGCATTACTTCCCTTCCCGCAGGATCAATGCAGCTGCCTCGCTATCGACGCTGCTCTCCCCGCTTGGCAGCGTTTCCCTATAGGAGCTGTTTCCCAAAGCCTCCTTTACAGATTCGTATATTTTAAGGACAAAAAGAGGTTCAGCTTGTTTGACTTMCAGGAACCTCACCCAAGAAACTCAAGCTGTAGGCTCTCTTCTGCAAAGAGAGCTGTCTCGGTTTAAAGCCTGCAGCTACCAGAGAAGCCCCTGCATCTCTCGTTAAATTAACCATTAAATTGCCCTCTCATTAACAGTGTGCTCCTCATTGCTAGTCTTTGTCCAGCGTCAGCTACAGACACTTTGCTGCACGCTGCCTCGTCCTCCCCACTGAAAAAGCAGTTTATTTACCATCGTCCTTCTCCTGCTCCCTAATGAAAACGCTTGGCTGTCTTTAAAAACACGCTTTGAAGGAACAAGCCCACTTTGCGATGTGGACAGATCTCCACTGCTCACCTGGCCACATCACCATTGATCCTCCTACCAAATTTTATCGTATCTGCAAGGGTTACYACCAATCGTTTGATATTTTTCCCCAGATCATTAATGAAGATGACAGTGAATCAGAGAGACCCTGGGGGGGAGCCCGAAGGAAACACTTCTGAAGGATGACGATTCCCTATTAAAATTAGTTCAGCATGCTCTGTTTTCTATCAGTTAATGAGTTTTTAATCCATTTACAATGGATTAAAACAGACAATGCTGACTTGGTGTGTTGTTCACTTGCTTTTAATCAGCATCGTAGGGAGATAAGGCTTACAGAAGGCAACACATCATGGTGATAGTTACCTTTATCAACCAAATTCGTGGTCTTTTAAAAATTGATAATGGGATTATTTGACAAGACTTGCTATCCACAAAACTGTGTGACTTGACAGCGATTACCGTCTTTGGTAAAATCAGAGCCTATTATCCAGTCCTAATGACTTAAGCATATTTAGAAGTTTCCCCTTACAGCCTCCTCTTTACTGATGGAATAGGAAGTATTTCACTTTCACTGAAATATTTGGCTACATTATCCTGATAGTTTTTAAATAAGGAACAGGAATATTTATTTAATGTCTGGCTTTTTTCTGTACCATGTCACAATTTTCTCCTACCTCTTGCTACTATAAGTCATATATTTTTACTGGTAGATTTCACATTGTTTATCAGTCATCTGCCCATGCCAGCATCCAATATACCCTCAAAGCTCCCCAAAATCTCAATTTGTCCATTTGTTGTATTTTTTAACCCTTTAATTTTATTTCTACTTCCTGACCACAGACACCCTATAAACCCCTTAGGCCTTCCAGGATGATGGTAAGGACGGCAATTCTCTTTTTATGTTGGAAGGCAAAAGTAAAATAACTGTAACCCGTTCCCAATTACTATTTGCATTTTTACRGCATGCTTTGCTCTCTGCTGTTTTCCATTTTGGGAAGCTCACAAACCTCCATCCAGCTACCACCTAACCTACTGGGGATGCCRGCTGGAAGTTGGAACAAGCCACTGGGACTGCCACAGAGCATCTGGTTAACGCAACAACCCGTACAGGATAAGGCCAGAGCCCCACAGAAGGTGTTTTCCTTCTGTTTACCTCCCCGACCATGGATCAAGCTCCCYTGCGGCATGGGGACGCGTGGGGACCTCACAGCACCGCTCCCCCCACCCCCTTAGGCCCYGCTCCCTGCCTCACACCTGGGCTCACGGAGCCCCAAAAGCTTTCAAACCTGTTTACCCACCTTCCCAGCCTCCCCGGTGCWCAGGATTCGGTGCAGCCGTAACCACAGCGATATGGAATTATCACTTGATCTGTTAAAGGACTGGAGCTTTAGTGAGCTGCCACAGCCGTGCCACGGGTTCCTTCTGCCCCCCCGCCGCCTTCTGCTTTGTCTCTTTTTGTYCATATTCACTTTTCTACTGGAAGGGGCTGTCACAGCCCACCGTCCTCCCAGCTCTGGTGTCCAGGGCAAGCTCTGCTCTGCCCGACGCTCTCCCTTTTTTGAACGCCAGCTTTTCACAGGTTGGGAAGCAGCAGGGTGAACAGATGTCCCTCATTTGAAGTTAAAACCCCACTTAAACCGAGCCTTCCCCCAGCTCCGCTGTCACTCGCAAGAGCTCTGAGCTAATCCTCGTCCTTTCATTTTGCCAGGAGCGGGGATTCCCGGGGCAGGCAGGTTCAAACCTCTCAGAGCAAAGGCTGGGCAGAGTCCCCGGGYTGACGGCTTGACAAACCTGCTGCAAAACCTGACTGCTTTCCAAGCCCGGCAGGACATCTGGCAGGACAGGGCAGAGCTCTCGGGATGGCAAGTGTTCAGAGAGGAAAGAAAGAGGGATGTTGGAGGTATTTGGAAGCCTCTTTGGGGGCAAGGAAGCACAAAGCCCTTCCTTCGTGCGGCTGAGCCAGTCCCCAGGCATCCCCATCTCCTCCCGGTCCTGCAAACTGCAGTGACACCTCGTGGTGAAGCCAACCAGATTGGGGACAAGCCACCTCCGGCGGAGGGGACGTGTGCTGGCCAGGACCCTCGGACTCACCTGGAAAGGTTTCAAGAATGTCTCCTCCATGGCCAGCCGGCCATACTCGGTGAAAAGCTGGAAGGAGAAGCAAAGAACAACAACGGGAGCGTTAGGTTGTCAGTCTGCAGGGCCGGGCAGACGGCTGGGGGCCACAGGCACAGCAGCGAGGGACGGTGGCTGACCGGAGGCTAACGGCACCATTTGCAGAGCTGGAACAGAAACTGGTGGGCTGTGGGCTTTGGTCCACATCTGAGAGCCACACGGAGCTGTTACAATCACCGTGCTGAGCCCTCACGTGAAAGATCTCAGCCTGGAATTTTTGGCTGCTAAATCTGTGAAAAATGGCTCAAATCAGCTGCTTGCTGTTGCTTTCGTACCAACCAGAAACTTCACGTGCTACAGGGGACTGCTGGAGCCCCGCTCTCTTTAAACACTCCAAGCAGAAGCGGAAATGAATTCAGAAATAAGTACTTTCCCTGCAAACCCCCACTGTGCAAAGACCGTAAGATCAGCCTACCAGCGAGATTTGAAGACTCTCCAGTCTCTCTGGACTGTAATTTCTAACTGAAGGCACAATAATGTATTTCACAGATGCCTAAAAATGGGTCAACACGTTAAACAATAATGGCTTAAAATCCAAACAGAAGGATCAGAGTTGCATTRGGTAAGTTCAATGTTAAAAAGGCATTATTGTTAAAAATATTTACTGACTGAAATGATACAAAATTCTTCAAATGCTGATTTTTCCAGCTGGACTTTTGCTTTTCTTTCCTTTTTCTTAAGCTCCTGGAAACCCCCCCCTAACGAATCAATCAACCACCTAAACAGAAGAGAACGCTAGAGGTAATACCAGGCAATGGGCAGGACACGTGTGCCACAAAAATCCAATTAGCTGCTTGTCTCCAACAGTCACGGCTGTAATTACCCTTAGGGGTCACCTGTATTGAGCCAGTACCAGATGTCAATATCCAGGGTTATAAACAGCTACCCAACTTCTTTGGGCTTCTCCTAACAATCCAGAGATCCTGTCCTACAGCGTGAACAGTGCAACCTCTACCCTCAGCTTCCCCATCACTTAGATAAAACGAGCACYTTTACTGCCCCTACTCACGGAGCAGCGGACGGACGCTCGCAGCAGGAGTACAGCCAATACATGGTTAACTACCCTGGATCCCTCCCTGTTACCAGTCACTTTAGCCCCTTGCTGCAAGTCATTGCGTGTTTCCAGCCCCTTGGGTCAGCCCTGGCCTCGGATGGGTCTCTGCTCCCCGAGGAACCCCAGTATAATCCCATGGAAGGACACACAGGCCAGCGTGAGCTGTATCCGAACTGTTCCTGGCAGACCTGTGATGGGTGCTCCACACCGAGAAGGTCTGTGATGGGTACTCTACCCTGTGCAGTCTGTTTGATGCTCCTCTAACCTCACCATTAGAAAGTCAACTTAACCCTCTCTGGCTGCAGCACCGCCCATGACAACTGGTCCCATGCACAGTGGATGTAAGAAGAGAAACTGCCCTCCGCTTTGCAGCGGCCTCATACACAACTGAAGACCGTCACCACCTCCCCTCTTGGCCACTTTTGTCTCGACGTAACAGCCTTGGTTCTTTCAGCCCCTCCGTGCCCTCCAGCCACCCACTGCAGCACGAAACACAGCCGTGGGCCTTTTCCAGCTCCACAGGTGATCAGCCTTGAGGAAGGCACGCGTCCCAGAGACAGGAACAGTCCCTCCTGGCGAATGTCCCCCTGACTGCCCTGCCAAAGGACCCAGGCCCCCAAGAAGCCACGCTACGAAAGCGCAGGCAAGACAGGTTTCAAACCAACTGACTGCTCCTCTATGCCCATGAACCAATATGAGAGTTGGGAAACTGAAAAACCCTTTTGGGGCTCCAAATGCAAAAGTGCCTTTCCAGAGTAACACAGCTCGCAAGTGCAGAGCATAATCCAGGCACACCAGTGCTGCGGAGCAGCCGGGACAAGGGTCTTACCTGCAAGTGCTGCAGATCATCCTCCTGCACGTTCTGGGACAAGTTATAAACCTGCATTTAAAAACAAAAACTTCAGCGCATTCAGAATGGCCAGTCCTTCGGGCCAACGCGTGGGTCGGTGTGGTTAAAGCCTACGACATTACCACGAGGACACAGCCAAAGTCCCAGCTGGCCTACGGTGCCGGTACAAGACCGGCCCCAAGCACAGCCGTACTGCTGGACAGACACACTGTCAGACAGACAGGCACTGCTGCTCCCTGTGCAGCAAAACACTCCAGCATGGGAGCACCAGGGGCTGTCATACCCCAGCCTGGAAGCCTGTCAGGTCCAAATAATGCTCCTTCTTCTCCATTTTTATGATGTGCTGAGCTCTGTACCAAGACACAGCTTCCATCCCATTCACGCTGTCCTCCGAGAGCAAAGGCCGGACGGTGGGAAGGGAAGCCCTAACAGGTCACTGGTGTGTGAACTCCTCCAGCCCAGAGGTTTCTCCAGCAGCACTGAGACAAAAGCACACCCAGTTCCCCAGACCAAGGTCCTTTCCTCTTTGGTAGCTGGAAGCAAAGGGGTGCATCTGCTGCTGGCCCTGCTCTTGGGGTGAGATGAGGAGGTGAGACTGTTCCCTGCGATGATGGAGTCATGTGTGAATCCCGCACTCAGGGCAGCCAAAATGATGGCCTTTGTCTCTCCCACCAAAGGCGCTGGCTAGCTGCTGTGTTAGGCTGGTGCCAAGCTACTGGGGTTTTTGCCACCGCCTTTTAGGAAGTGATTCCTGGAGACATCCCCCTTCTTACCTGAATTGAGCTGATCATTGTGCTAAGGGCAAACACGGTGGCCGAATCCCGCAGGGTGGACTGGCTGTCAAAGGTCCCCTGCGTGTCCATCAGCAACACTGCAACCTGAGAGGCAGAAAGCTCCACGTCAGCTTGGATGCACCCATTCAGCATCTGCATCCAAGCAAAATCRCTCTCAAATGCCAAAGGGGTGGGGGGGTGAACGTCAGCCGCATTATTGTGCTGGGAATCTCACTGCTTCTGCCTCCGACTTATAATTGGTGGAGGACAAAGGAAAAGAGCAGCCCCAGTCACTCTTGACAGCGCAATGACTCCAGCAGGCAGCAAAATGAATGCTGTGCAACGCAGAGGAGGGAACTGCTTTGCTCCTCAAATACTTGCTGTCAGCGCGGATGGGTCTTTCACTGAGTCTGCAGTAGCTTCGTGTCACAGAAGCCAAATACGGCAGCGTATCGCACCTCCTTAACCCAAAATACATTCAGCCAGTATTAGAAATCACACCGTGAATAATTCAGCGTCACTTTGGTGTTGGGCTCTTTGTTAAAGAGTAGATGAATACAAATATTCCTGGCTATAAGTTGAATTTGCCGGATGCCCCAAAATCCCGTTTGCATTGTATTCGACCATCCTGAATGAAGACATTCCATTTTACAGCTACCGCTCTAGGAAAGGGGAGTAGTTTGCAAGGACCTCAGATTCAAGATCCCTGGGAATAGCAGAGAAATAAACTCTGGGATGTCCAGAGCTAGAGGGACACCTAGAGAGCATATCAGGGACACCTAGACATCATATCAACTCATTGCATTAAACCCATTCATGMTAAATTAGGGATAGGGTATTGAAGACCTTCTCTAAACTTGCACAGGCATTTCAGCAACCTAAGACAAGGCAGGGGAGTCTTACAAAAGCTGGAAGAGAAAAATGAGCTGAGCAGCAACAGACAGCTATGCAACAGAGAAGCACACACCTTTTTACCATCGGGCTTATCCACCAGGAAAACCTCACTCCATATCTGAATGCCGGTCGTCTCCCGCTCAGACCCTCCCCTCCARGAGAAACCAGTCAGAGGCTCGTTGTAATCTCCAACCCAGTCCACTGCTTCCTGCAGGTAGGAACAGAAGAAGTTGCTGGAGTTCTCATCTCACTTTCGTTTTACACTTTTCCCCTGTGCTGCCTCCACCCCAGTGCTGGAAGGGGGCAGTCCCTATAAGAGAGGTTTCCTACAGGGCAGCAAATGTGAACATCTCTGCTCCAAAGTCAAGAGTCCACTAGAGACCCACTGGKGCACAGGGCTGTGGAAGGATCTGCCCTATTTTATTTTGTGAAGCCCATGCTAATGGGAGGCTTGAGCGTTCCTAGAGCACCAAGCCAGTGTCCTGTCCAGCTCATCCCCGGGTGGTACATGGGAGCAATGAGCAGCAGCACCATACCCCTGGGAAAAGCCGCCTGAGCTGGAGCCATACCTTATTGTACATGTACCGCAGCATGAAGTCCATCAGGAATGACTTTCCTTTTCTGAAAGCTCCAGCAACGGACACAGCCACGACCTCTTTATCTCTGACGGCCTCTGAGAGGAGGATGCGGTTCAGTGCAGCTTCATCCAGTTCAAAAGAATGGTCATCTTTGACAATGAGGACTTGCACTGGTCCTGCCTTCCTCACAGACTCCTCCTCCTCTGAGCTCCACTCGTAAGTCTTCTCTGCAAAACTACCTGCGTAAACAAGTAAAACAAGAGCTGTTAGGCTCCTTCTTCTGCAAAGTGCAGAATCGCAGACAGCAGTGCTGGACAGGGTGGTAACAGGCCAGCTAGCCCAGATATCCACCCCAAACCAGCATTGTTCAGAGCAGGTGTCTGCTGAACCTGTCCTCAGACATCTCGATGGAGACTCCCTGCCACGCTGGGGCCATCTGCCTGCGTGCTCCCTGCAGGCAGAGAGCTCCCTGCTGCAATCTCCCTTSACAAAACACACCCATTACTTTTCGTCCTACAAGAGTTGACACGGAGAACAGATCACTCTCTTCTTGCCTGCAACAACTTCTTACATACTCAAAGACTGCCATAACACCTCCCTTTTAGCTTTTTCTCTGCTAGAAAAGAGAAGTCCGAGCCCCGCAATCATCCCTTGCTACCACGTCATCTAGGCATCCGACCGCTCTCCTCTGGACGCTCCCCACCAGGTCCTTCCTGAAGGCTGTCTCAAAAATGGATGCAGCATTCAAGCTGAGGTGTCTAAGCACCTCACGTCTCTATCAAAGGACGCTGCCTTTACGCATCCTGTGCGACTGCTGTTTCTGTAGCAACAGCAGAGTCCTGCTCCGTCCGCAGTCCGCACTAACGCTCGAAGCGTAATCTGCTGCTTCTGCCATCCACCTCATCGCCAGCCTCCCCCGAGACAGCCCCAGCAGGAACCAGGCCACGAAGACACATGCCCGT
This sequence comes from Oceanodroma leucorhoa, assembly GCA_030449065.1. Lineage (NCBI taxonomy): Eukaryota > Metazoa > Chordata > Aves > Procellariiformes > Oceanodroma > Oceanodroma leucorhoa. Next base: position 3,358,758 of record JASVER010000057.1, on the reverse strand, counting down.
CCTGCTAAAAGCCACTTCTTCACTCCCAAGTGGAAAGCAAATGCAAAGCACAGGCACTGCTCACTTTCCCATTTAGAAATGGCGAGGTTCCCCGCGGAGCTGCTCCCCAGCACAGAGGCGAGTGCCGCCCAGGCTGTGAGACRTTCATACGGCCTTACAAGAGGGTCTCCCCCCCCCCGGGACAGGGGAGAAGCGACAAGCACAATGCTACACAGGAGCCTTTGGAGGGGACRGGCAGGGACCCAGCGTTCGATCCCTGCGTCCACGCTCGGCAATGGCAGCGTGCCGGGCACGTACGTATCACCCGCGCGATCCTCCAGGCCAAGGCAGCTGAGATGATTCCAGCTTTTAATGGCCTCCTGGTCCGTTTGGGCTGCTTTGTGTACCCACCGCAATACGGGAGACGGATGCGTTTTAAGACCTGCCATCCACAGACCCTGCAGCCCTGGGGTTTGCAAAGAGCAGGCCRGCTCCAGTAATTTTCCTTTCATTGTCTCCAAACTTCCCAGCACAGGAAAGAGATGCCGAAGGTGATTAATCACGCCAGTCAGCTCACCTACAGCCACGTGAAATCTCCTCGCCAGCAGGGAAGGGAGCGTGTGATGGAAAGTTCCCCCACATTTCTACAAAAAAACTTCCCGGTTCGTCGGCTCAGGCTGCAAGTTTCCCAAGACGGTAGCCCGAAGTTAAAACTCGTCGGTCTCTGTTTCAGACCCTGACCTCGGGGCCTCAGTTTTCAGCCAGTCCCAGCTGTTTCAAAGCACAAGGACTATGTGTGCACATGCTAAAAGGCAAGCTATAAATACCAAGAGGAACAGGGTTTGCCCATTCTGGGCCTCTTTATAAAGAAGCCTCCAGCAGCAACTTCATATTTTAAATAACAGCAGTGCTTTTGTACGAGTTTCTGATTTCCTATGATCCTGCAGCAAAATATCGGGATCATTAAGCCTGGTTGCTAGGGGATTTCTGGTGGCCCTCGGACATATACTACGAGCTTTCTTTGCTCACAGTTGAAAGACAAAGATCTTTTCTTCCCTATGCTTGGGGGTTTTTAGCAAAACAAAAGTCCCAAATGCTCTGAAAAGCGAGATTCTCCACCAGACTGCAGCAGTGGGGGACCAGCAGCACCGAACCTCCTTCAAACACCAGCCCCTGCCCCGTGTCMCTGCTTAGGGGCCTCCAGGAAAAAAAAAACACACCTTCCCATCTCAAATACACGGACCCAGGATCCAGGCACACACCGCCGAATGACTTGGAAAATGCAGGCCACGGAGAGCAGTCGGTCCTTTTGCCGCACACACCAAAGACCATTTCCAGCATTAAGATCTTCCCAACACGTAAGTATGGACAGGTGCCAAAGGGCCAGAGGCTCGCGTGCTCTTTTTAAGCACTGCCATGCTGCAAGTGCCATATAAAGTCTACGATAGGAAATACCTCCTCTCCTGCGGTGCTTCCCCACGCCCTGCTCAGCTAACTGAGTCCAATTTTYTTTTTCTTTTTACAGCTGCACAGAAAGGACAGTGGAGAGATCCTTGTATAGGATGTGACTCATGGGGGGGGGGGGCAGGAAAAAATTTGTAAATCGAATTAAATCTAGTTTCTGACTCTAGCCAAGCCATCAGGGGTGCAGGTGAAATAGCTGTGCCACCTCCCCAGACCAGACAAGTCCCACCTCCGGGCACGCAGAGGGTGTGGGGGACCAGCATTTTACTTKTCCCACACTAGCAGTAATGGGAGCTGCAGCCAGGGCACCCAGCTGGGTACCAAGATGGGCACAAACCCTGCTGTCCGCGGGCTTCAAGCACAGAGAAAGGCAGCACGGGTGCCCCCAGACAGCTGAACGGACTGCCAGTCCCGGTCAAGGATCCAAGCACCATGACAGGGGACTGAGGAGAGTCCCYCCCGTCCTGCTACCAGAGGGACAGTTGGTGCCAGATTCCCTCTCCTGCTGCTGACGGGATCGCCCAGGTCTTCCTCTCCCTCCAGTTCAGCTGCTGGAAAGAGCGACAACCAGCGCAGAGGAGAAGCAACTGTGTTGTCCCCTCAAAACATCAGAATCTGCAAGGAGCTTTCTTTTTTTAGCAGATATTGACAGATTTTCATAGAATCATTAAGGTTGGAAAAGACCTCTAAGATCATCAAGTCCAACCATCAACCCAACACCACCATGCCCACTAAACCATGTCCATTTTGGGAGAATGTCTCCAGACACAGGTTACAGTCCAAAGCGGCCGTGGYCTCCTAGGGGACATCCTTGCTTCCATCACCTGAACACCAGGAAAACCAGGCTGTTTGCACAACACAGGGGCAAAATATAAAGTATTATGAGCAGGACGGGTTGATTTCCCAGTTCATTGGAGATATCAGAAGTGGCATTATAGTAAGCAGGTCTCTGAACTAATTTCAGCCCTGTTATCTCTGCTTCTTTCATGTATGCCATCTGCAGACAAAACTCTATCTTTCATATTTATTTCCATGTGATGAAACTTCCACGTTCTGTTTATTAGATTACCTGCCACACCRGAGAGCCAGAGATTATTTTATAAGATGGCTGCGCATACTGGAAATCAATTATTTTAATTGGTCTTTCTGGCATAAATTAGTGATCTGCTTTGAAGGAAGTTGTACCTGGCAATGGCAAAACATCATCTGGCCAAAAAGAAAAGGAAGGAGACGTCAGCTTTCCTAAACACTCTTGTTTTTACTCATTTTCTAACTTGACTCCTTCTTTCTGTCGGCTCTCTCCCGGCGCCTTGCAATTACGTCAATTCTCAAGCTGCTCATTCAGAAACTGCCAGGATAAAGTTCCTTTTCCCCATTTCATAACAGCTCATTTCCATGACTCTAAAGCGGGGTGGAATCCACGTCTCTCTTCCATATGGTGATTCAAAGTGGAAAGGTGACGGAGATCAGAATTTGCATTCCTACTTACTGGGCTGTCAGACAGCAGCAACGAAATGGCCCAATTCACGCAGACAGTCCCATAATACAGGACATACAGCTCACTTTAGAGTCTAAGGAAAAAATAAAGCATTCTTCAACTGCTCTAAGACTTATCTTTAGTTAAAATTAAATAAATTAAAACAGCATATTTCAAATTGTGCCTGTGTATGGACTGACAGCCAATGTCTAATGCCTTTAAGCTCCTACAGAAGAATGAATTAGGTAAATTACATATCACTAATTACGCAACGTACCTTTGGTGAGTGCTTGCTTAAGCCTGTTTTTCCTTAGCTATGGAAGAACAGGTCACAGAAATGCTGACTGCTTTCCAGAGACCAACTAATAAAGTCAGCTTTTTCCTTAAATGAGTTTACACAATAAATACACTTCATTCCAGAGAATGAAATGCAGCCATGACCCATGGCATCATCTGTGCAAACACAGGCTGCCTAACCAGACCCTGAGAAAGCCAATTTGCCAGCCCTGCTCTTGTGCTCTCGTGGATCCCAGGAGCCCTACCTATCCAAGCACTGCCCATGAAAAGCAGGGGCTGCAGCCTGGGCCCCAATCCCCTCCTAAAATACACAGATGTCATGCGGTGCTGCTATACTGAGGGTCTTGGAACCAGGTTATTTTACTGCATGGAAAAACAGAAACTACCCAAGAGAGAAAATAGAGGTTTGACGGGAAGCTTTAACTTGCTGTTATTCCCCTGGAATAGAGCATCCCTGTGTCAGCCGGGTKAGGCTGCTTACCAGCAGCCCCCTGGGGATTAATTCGATCCGCAGCGATAGCTGTGCGGATCCTTTCTGAAGCTGTGTTCACCCCAGCTGTTTACATTACGGACATATCACAGTGCCACCGACGATACCATGAGCCAAGCGCTGAACAGACAGACCTTAGTCAGGCTTGATCCCTCTGCATATTCTCCAGAGAGCTTCAGCTTCCAGGAAGCTTATCTACCCTCTGCAAACGGCACTGGCAAAGAAAGACATCTCTCTCCAAGCCGCAGTCTCCCTTGCACTTCTCACATTCAGCGCGGCTGCCTCCGTGACATGAGTTCTGCTCGCTCTATTCATGCTGAACTACCTCCGCTGCACGACAACCAGACAACGATCATGAGCAAGGCTCCGAGGAGGCTGGGAAAGGCAGCACCGCTTTGAGCATGCACCAGACATCCTCTCCTTCTCTCTGAGACAGGCTTGCACAGAGCTCGGCATCTTATCCAGCTAATGAGGGAAAAACGAGAAATAAAGCATTAAAGCAAAACATATACACTGGACAGCCAGGGCAGAGGGGATGTTGCAGAGCAATAACCTGCGTCGATCCTGCACAAAGGATCAGACGGGATCCTGCACAAAGGATACACAGCAGGGCACGGCTGCATCTCGAAGCGCTGAGGCTGCCGTGGGAGCCCGGCCTGGCCAGCCATGAGTTAGCAAATTCCCACAGCGYGGGGCTGCCATAAGGTGTCTAGACTGAGCTGCTCCTGGGAGACAGTGTCTTCGAGAGGACAAAGCAGGGAAACCTGGCTGGGTAAAGCCCTCTCTTACACCCACCASTACTCTGCAGTCTTGCCTGCGCCGCGCTGTCAGAGGGTTCCCAGCCAGCAGCTCAGAAAGCTTCCCAAGCTGGATTTAACACCACACACATGTTCACCTCCCCTTTCTATATCCCACCTGCGCCTCCTACACCCAGGGCATAGCCAACTACGCAGCAACACAATCCTCCCTCCACCCTGCTCACACCTCTGCTGGCATTTGCGACACCCCCGCGGAGTCAGAGGACCCCAGGACCTGGGGAGGGGAAATGCCTGGCACTAGCCATCAGTAACACCGACCACAGCCACCGAGCCCCTCGGAAGCCGCACACGTACACACGTACCTCCCTCAGACCCCAGCCTTGCTCACGGCCTCCTCACACATGGGGCTGGTGGTCTGGGAAATGCAGCGGTGAATGGGAAGGCAGGGCCAGACCTTCTYGTGCCCAGGTGGGAAATCATTTGCACCTTCCCAGACTGGGTGTACACAYGCAATCGCAGCTCTGCCATGAACCAAAGTGCAAAGCAGGCTCCTGATTTCTGTGGAAAGGATGGGTAAGTGACACAGCCCGCGGTGAACATCTCCACCCAGGGAGCTGCAGGGCATTGCTTAGAAACAGGTGAAGAAAAGTGACATGTAAAAATTAGCCCTGTCCTTCAACAATCAAGAATAGCAGGTAAAAGGCCACGCCTGGTAGTCATTTGGGGTCTCGCTTTGAGATCCCAAGCTGTCCTCTCCAAAGTCAGGGCGAACTCTTACAGCCCAGCTGCACAGCAGTGTTAACCCCTCTGCCCAATGCAATCTGCACTCCCATGTGCTCCCGGCGAGCACCCCGCTTCTCTGCACCCCAGAATGCTTGCAGCAGGGAACCGAGTAGGGTGGTTAATGCTGCCAGGCTTAGTACTCATCCTTTGCTTTTTTTGGAGCAGCGGTAAGACGTAGAGCGCACCTTCTTCCCGCCAGCCCTGAGTCATCCAGCTGGCAGCACAGCAGCTTCAGCTAGAGCGTGGCCAACTCAGCCCCTTCTCCCTTTGGCAGACGGAACAAGGAGATGAATGATTATGCTGATAACACCAGCGGTTTGGGACCTTCCTGCATAAAAGACTGCTGACAGAAACAAGAGCTCGGATGATTACTGGCCACCAAACCCGTCTGTTACAACAGGCCCACCTCAAATGCCAAAATCCAATGTGAAACTTTTTAATGCTGACACCTACTACCGCTTACATGAAGCTACAGTGCCTCAGCTGGCTCTGAAACAGCAGCCATGCCTACCGCTGTGAAATTCCCAAGCTGAGTTCATTATTAGCCTGCTTCAGAGACACAGGCACACAACTACCTTGGGAAGAAAGCAGATCGGACAGGGATKTTTCTGGAAGTTTTTCAGGAAGTTTGAGCTCACGTTAGACAGTTACGTGGTTATGTCCATGCCAGTTCATGYGCCAGGATGGGTTGATTCAAAGGCAAGGTGGGCAACACTCAGAGGGAACCTTATTTCCATCTGTGTCTGTCAAAAGACCRTCATAAGAGAGTGCTAACGAAAGGCCATTATCTATTTGTCAGGTACAAATCCCGGGCCTGCTCCCTTACCCACATTTAAGCCTAGCCAGACTCAGGTGTGACACGATGACCGAAATGCATCTTGCGTGAACACATCTCCAAAACTCTCGCTTCACYCCCAGCATGAATTTTCTGCATGGTCCTTCATCCAGTCTGTCAGCAACCAGCCTCCTTCCACCACCAGTATTTGATTTAGTCATTTCTGACGTGAAATTGTTTTTTACCCTTTTGTTGTTACAATTGCCTGAAAATAAAGTTTGGTAAATGTGCCACGAAATCCTAGGATATAGCATGAAAGGTGATTACACTCTGGAGAGATGTTTATGTGTATGGAGTGCTTCAGATACGTTTTACTGGCTTGGCAGAGTTCAGCGCCTTCTCTGGAGCCTCCACCCCATCAGGTAAATTTGTGTTTAGTACCTTTATTGCCATAACAYTTAACCTTCCTTCAACTGATAGCAAATGTGAGCATTTCTGGCAGGACCAAAGGAGCTGGGGTCTTCTCTGTAGACTGAAGTGACTTTCGGAGGTGATCCATGGGACGTCCTGTGCCTCCCAGAGCACGATGATACCTACACCAGACGCACTCCCCTGCTGGAAAAGGTTCCAGTCAATGGTGCAGCGGAGTTAATATAAGACCCGCTGCCTATGAACATCACCTAGGCCCTAAACAATATTTATGTGTGCTGTTCCTCACCCATGGGCTTAGGAGAGAAAATGCAGCAAGATACAAAGAACTCCATACGCTGCTTCCCCCTTCCATGAATCAGGCAGGCAGCCAACGCCGAAGCCTCTTGCAGCACGGACGCATGAAGCATGACCAGAGCACCATGCCACCGCTGCGAGGCAAGCTCAGGGCATCTCCCTTCTTTCCCCAAAAGGGGAAAGGCAGGCTGATCTTGCTCCTGCTCACCTTGTAACGGATCAGACCATACTATTCAAATTCTTTGTACAATGCTGCTGCCTGAAAACCAAAGGCACAGAGACCAAGCATCACGTTTAGCGATTTAGGTCTCTAGCTGGCAATGTTGTCTTGTCTCTTCTTCCAAGTCCCAACACCTCATTTTCTTTTCTCGTTTACAAGCTAGTAATTTGGTTGTGAATCTTCTATCCAGTGGCTTTTTGTGCAAAGGCCCGCCTGTCTGAAACGTCTCAGTTTTCACTTTTCAGGAGGTTCCCAGCATTCAGAGTCACAAAGAAAACGTCAGTAAGTGGAATTTGAAAATCCACCATAAAAGGTCAGAAAACCAAGTAACAAACAAAAAGGATGTTAGCACTATCAGTTAAAAAAAGGACTACCAGAATCATCCTTTTCTTTCCAGTTTAACCCATTGCTGGGCAGTCTGAAAGTGTGGCATTGATGATCCCAGCCTGGCCTGTGCTAGAGAGGAGTCCCTTCTCCCCGAAACAGTTGCTCGGCCCTTCCTGGCAATCAGGCCCCTTTAAGACCTCTCACGAATCGCACATCCAGTTTGAAAATCCTGACCAAGAAGTATATATAACCTCTGTAATCCCTTTCAYGGTTTTGAAACGGAATTCTTGACGAGTGGGTCATTCTGATTACAACACGAGCTGTGATTGGAAACATGAGAGATTTCACACAATTTATTCCAGTCTGTGCTGTTCACATGAGTGACCGGGAGCAGAGATCTCCAATGGCTTTACTGTAACAGGGGAGCAGGCTGCTGACCATCTGCAACTGCCAAACACAAAGAATTTCACAAAAAAATCGGTGTGACCTACCACAAGCCTTCATCGAGCTGGCTGGACTTCACCGCGCCAATCAGGATTTAGACTAACAATCCTTATTTCGGGAAAAGCAGGGTCCCTTACTCTTACCAAAAAAATTATACATCTGCAGCTCCCTCAGCCATTCATCCAGCAACTAGCCGCAGTTGTGAGGTCTATGCACCACTTAGCACATTCAGTAAGAGAGCCTTAAATGATGCGTAGCCTTATGTTGACCTTCTGCCCAGGGCTAAATCCTACGCTTGATGCATTACACGCCCCTACACGAGCTCCCAGGGATGTGTGTATGTGACAGTAACCCAGCTTTGATAGCTGACCGGAGGCAATTTCTTCTGGGTGCCATACACTYGCTCACCCTAATTCGCTCTGTGATCTTTAAAAAAGCAAATTATTTTTATGAAACAACGGAGGAGGGTTGCACTAAGCAGTTGCCTGTTTTCAGGCCTGACTAACCAGAGAGTAACTAGGACAAAGTTTGATCTGTTTCAAAATAGTGTAATATTTTTAATGACCCGTAAGCCCATTTTTAGAACACAGCGAGGACTTTCTGCCTCAGTTTGAGTAAAACCCTGARATTCCTCCTTTGCCAGCTAGGCTGAAAAACGTAGCAGTGGAAGAGTCACCCCACGGCCTGATGTCACCAGACAATGCTGCAGTCACTGGATGTAAACACATCTTTCAGGGCAATGAGATTCTGTTGTATAAATGCACACTTTTATTAAAGGGGCCTTTTTTTTCCTAGTAAAAAATACAGGCATTTTGCTCTCTAATTTATTACCTGCAACGTCAACCAGCCTGGCAAAGWGCTGGGAAATCATTCTAGGAACATGTAAACCTCTGTGGAAGACAGGGTATGATTTTGACCTGTGGATGGCTTGCAGCAGAAGGTGCCTGATCCCACAGAGATCCACTTGGATCCACGGATGGTTCCAGATTCTTGCAAAACTTACAGAGAATCTAAGGAAAAGTTCAGCAAATCAGTGACACATCACATTTCACTCGAGCGTGGCTTAGCAGCATGTTTAGACTGAGGGATGTGCCTAACTRGCTTGCTGGACCAAGGCTATGCTTTCCAAGATGATGTTTTCTCCATTTATATCCGTTTCGGCATCATTTGCATTTTCTTCTCATGCTATCAAGATCTGACGGGAAAGCAGCAGTGCATGTACGCGTGTGCAGTACTCAACACACACAGAGACGGGACTGACAGCCCTGTGAGACAAAGCTGAGAATGTCAGCACGTTCACTGGGAAGTTTCCCCTCCAGTTTACCCAAGGGTGTAATGACCTTCGTCAAGAGTCACAGTTAAAAATGGCACCGATCAAATGAGTGTTGCTCATTTTCTCCTCGCTCCCTTGCAAAAAGACCACCACCCGCTSCGTTTGCTCAAATCACACACTCCGTTATCCGAACGCTTCCGCAAACACGTCCCCGAACTGTTAATCATTATCATGGGAAATCCTACACTCATCTACGCAAATTAGAATGTAATTTGTGTATCTAAACATCATAGCTCAGCTCACCTGCTCTGCCTGATGAGCCAGGATACCGCGAGCACCGATGAGTGAGTTCACACGGAATACAACCCAGGGAAAATGACAAATTATGCTCCTCAGCAGCCKCAAATAACGGCAAATGGCTGTATAAAACCTGATTTTCCACAAAACAGGTAGCACGTCAGTGGAAGCCGGTAAAGCGACACAWCGCTGAGCGCTGGACGCAGGCGGCTTGGCCGCAGCCCTGGCTGTAGGCAGGGTAAAAGGCGGCAGGAGCCCCTTTGCTTGCTCGGTGCAGCCCACCTATGGGACCTGCTTTGGGTCCTGTGGGGCAGCAGCTGCCGGCGGATCCAGGCCTGCCGCAGGCGGGCGGCTCCGGAGGAGAAGGGAATCCTTGCAGGAAGACACCACAGAACTTTCTCCTCCCCGCGACCCCGCTMCGCTCCCCGGCGATGCTGCTACCAGCTTTGTAACGGGATGGATTTAAAATGGCCCCTCTCCGGAGGGTCTGACCGACAAAGCCCTGCAGCCTCCAGAAATATGAAAAACCCTCTGTAGGAGCAACCTGCCAGGGAGGGCCGGCAGCTCCGTTTGAAGACGGTGGGGCGAGCGGGACCCCAGCTCCCCGGCTGAGGCAGGGTGGTGGCTGAGGTGACACCCCCCCATCYGCTCCGGGACTGTGGGGACAGCAGCGATGGGGCGAGGGACATCAGGGCAGGCCGGAGGAGAGCCGGGGCGGGCGGAGGGGCTCCCCACGGAGATGCCTGCCGGGGGTGGCCGTGGGGCGCAGGGCCCGGCGCAACCCAGGCCGAAGGCAGTGGCGAGCCAAGGGGCGCCTCGCCCGCCCAGCCCCCCAGCGAGGCCCACGCAACAACGGTCACCCCCACCCCAAAACCCCCCTCCCCGGCCCCGCCGCTAACAGACGGCCTCCAGACCCCAGAAGGGACGGGGAGGGGGCGGGTAAAAGATGCCCGTGTGGCCCCACGGAGGGAGTGGGGAGAGGGC